>JAABKJ010075445.1:133603943-133919468 GCA_011634705.1 Andricus grossulariae | reverse complement strand
TTTTTGGTAGAAAGGAAAATTCATTTTCTATAAAAGAAGATGCATTTTCAACTAAAAAGATAAATTTTCAAAAAGAAATAGAATAGTTTAATTTTTAGTTAGAGCAATAATTAAAAAAAAAAATAAAATAAATTTTCAATAGAACTGTTAAATTTTCACCCAAAATAAATGAGTTTTTAACCAAGAAGATTAAATGACTATGACAGATTTGTTCGATAAAATGTGAAGTAATTGAATTTTGTTGTTAAGAAAAATTAATTTTCAATGAAAAAAAACTAATTTTCAACTAAGTATTTCAATTTTTAATGGAACTTTATACGAAAAAAAAAAAAAATTTTACAAAATAGATAAATTTTCAACTGAAGAGGATAAATTCTCAACAAAAAATAGAATAGTTTGATTAAACTTTTAGTTCAAAAAATTAAAAAAGAAAAATTTTTTACCAAAAAGAATAACTTTCTACCAAAAACAACAAATTTTGACAAAAATATTAATTTCCAATCAAATATTTTAATTCTTAATAGGTATAATAATTGGAATGTAAAAAAAAAAGAAATATTGCAAAACCCTAAATAAAAATAAACAAATAACCTTGAGAAAGAAATATTGATGCAAACTTTTTTATTTTGCATGCAAAATAATTTATCTGCTCGAATCATAATTTGAGTAAAATTTTTTCTTTTCTTAAGTGGAAAATCTTTTTTGGTTAAAAATTTAACTATTTAGTTAAAAACTTATTTTGAAAAGTGTACAAAAAAATTTTGAAAAATATTTGAAAGTATTTCAAAACAATACAAAAGACTTCGAAAATTGTCAAAAATGAATCCGGAAGATTTTAAAACAAATTTAGGAATAATTCGAGTCAGTCTAAAATATTTTCAGGAATTTTAATAGTGTTGAAGAGATAAAAAATATTTTTAATTTTTGAACGATTTCCAAAAGTGTATAAAATATTTTTAAACATTTTGCAAACGTTTTAAAATCCTGTAAAAGAAAAAACAAATTCTTAGAAATGTTCCCCATACTTTTTTGACATATCTAAATTCTTTAAAAATGTTTTTTGGTTTTCAACAGAAATTCAGAAAATTATATTTATATAATTCTAAATCAAGTGAATAAAGAAACTTGGAAAATAAATAGTTATTTGAAATATATATTTTGTATTAAAAATTATTTTTCCGTTCATATTAGGCCAATTTTTTTTCTTCGTTGAAAAAAAATCTTGATTGGTTAAAAATTCAACAATTTTGTTGTTTAATTTTCAACCAAAAAGTATGAATTTCTTCTAAAAATGTTGAATTTTCAACAAAAATTAAAAAAAAATTCTTAACCAAAAATATAATAGTAGATTTTTCATCGAAAGCCAATTAACTTTCAAACACACAAAATTAATTTAAAAATATAAAAAATATTAAAATATTTAAAAAAAACTTCCTATGCAAAAAACGATTGGTCAGCAAAACAGTTTAATTTAAAAAAAAATGAGTTTCCATTTTCAACACTATGATATGAATGTTAAACAAAAAGTAAATTTTCTATGAAAACACTTGAATTTTCAACCAAGCAATTGCATTTTTCTCAAAAAAAGTTCAATTTCTACTAAAATAGATGAATTTTAAATTAAAAAGACAAACTTAAAACAAAAAAAGTTGAATTGCCATAAAAAAAGACTTCAATTAAATTTTCAACACTATGATATGAATTTAAAAAAAAGAGTAAATTTACTACGAAAATAGTCGAATTTTGAACTCAAAAGAATGAATTTTCAAAAAAGAAGTTGCATTTTCATCTGAAAATATGCAATTTCTACCGAAATAAATAAATTTTCAAATTAGACAAACAAATTGTCAAAAAAAAAAAAAATTGAATTTTCATGAAAAGAAGATTTCACTTGAATTTTCAACACTTACATATGAATCTTAAACCAAAAGTAAATTTTCTACCAAAAAGGATGACTTTTTAACAAAATTGTTGAATTTTGAATCAAACGGTTGCATTTTTATACAAGAAAGTTGAAATTTCCAATGAAATGGATGAATTTTTAAATGAAAAAGGTCAATGTTTTAAAAAATAGTTATATTTTTATCCAAAAATGATTTTAATGACATTTTCAACATTAGGATATGAATTTTAAATAAAAAGTGCATTTTTACGAAAACAATTGAATCATCAATCCAAAAAGACGAATTTTTAACAAAACAGTTGAATTTTAGACCAACGAGGATGTCTTTTTAACAAAATAGTTGAATTTCCATCCAAAAAAGCTTTACTTAAATTTTCAACACTATGATATAAATTTTGAACAAAAAGTAAATTTTCTACGAAAACAGTTGAATTTTCAAACCAAAAGAATGAATTTTCAAAAAAAAAAATTAAAAAGACAGATTAAACAAAAATAGTTCAATTTCCATCAAAAAAAGGTTTCAGTTAAATTTTCAACACTTTAATATGAATTTTAAACAAAAAGAAAATTTTCTACGAAAGCAGTTGAATTTTCAACCCGAAGGGATCAACTTAAAAAAACACAGTTGCATTTTTATCCAAAAAGATGCAATTTCTACGAAAAGTATATAAATTTTCAAATCAGAAAGACAAATTTTCAACAACAAAAAAATTGAATTTTCATGAAAAGCATGAATTTTTAACCAAATTGTTGAAATTTTAAACAAATAATGAAATTTATAACTGAAAATATAATCTTCAAGAGGAAGCAACTGCAAAAAAAAGAAATATATAATATAATTACAAGGCAAAAAATTACTAATATCAATATTATATTAATTAATATTCGAATATCAGAATATTAGACTTGTAGCATTTTACTACATAAAGTAACTTCAAGTTATCTAAAAAGTTACTTTTTTCACTTCCTCAATTTTATAACTTGAAAATCAAATTACCTCTGAAGATAATTAATAAAAATTTAATTTTAAATGAAATAGACATTAATTGAAATAAATGAAAAATAAACAATATATTTCGGCAAGTTCTAAAATTTAGGTAACAATTTTAAATATCAGGGCCTAAAATGTTTCCGATTTTGGACAAAACACCTTTTGTATGATTCAATTTGAAACGCTTGAAATTCCCAACATTCCAAGTAGAAATATTGCATTTCAGCAAAATAAATAACGTTTAACAAAACAGTTGATTGTTTAACCAAGAAGATGAAATTTCAACAAAAAAGTTATTTTTCAACCAAATAGTTGGACTTTCTACCAAAATAGTTAAATTTTCAACTAAAACGTAAATTTCACTTCCAACCAAATAGTGGAATTTTCTACAATTTTCAAACCAAAAAGATGCATTTTCAACAAAAGAGTCAAATTTCCAACAAAAACGTAAATTTTCACCCAAATAAATGAATTTTCTACCAAAACATTGCAATTTTCTACTATAAAAAAAGGAATTTGAAACAAACTTGTTAAGTTTTCAATCAAAGAGATGAATTTTCAACTAAAATTATGAATTGTCAAAAATTAACTTTTTCATTCGAAAATGTAACTATTGGAAATTTATTCTTTATAAATTGAAAGATTAACTATTTGAAAATTCGTTGAAAATTCGTCCTTTTGATTAGAAAAAAAATCTCGTTTGGTGAAATTTTATTTTTTTTATACCGTTTATTATAAAATTAATTATTTTGTTGAAAATTCGTTTTTTCTAGTTGAAAACTAATTTTTTTAACTGAAAGTTAAACTGTTTAAATTGTTGAAAACTAGTATTTTTTGGGTTATTTCAATTTTTTTTATTTAAAAATAATATTTTTTGGTTTAAATATCAACTATTTGGTTGAAAATTTATTTTTTGGGTTGAAGATTCATCTCTCTGGTTAAAAAATGTAACTAATTTTTTGGAAATTAGCTTTTTAAACTGAAAATTCATATTTTTTAGTATAATTCAACTTTTTTTGGTAGAAATATCAACTATTGTTTTTTTCTCGAGAATTCATATTTCTTGGTTGAAAATTCAATTATTTGGTTGAAAGTTGAATTACATTGTTAAAAATGATTTTTTCTTGAAAATTCATCTCTTTGGTTTAAAACCTAATTTTTTGTGTTTGAAAGTTCGTATTTTTTGATTAATTTAATTGTTTCTGATTTAAAAAAAAAATCTTTTTTTGGTTTACATATAAACTCTTTGTTAAAAAAAATTAACTTATTTGTTGAAAAATCGCTTTTTGTTTGACAATTAATTTTTTGGCTTGAGTCAACTTTTTTATAAAAAAAAATCTTTTACGGTTGAAATATCAAGAACTATATTTTTCGTTGAGAATTTAATCTTTTTGTTGAAAATCCCACTATTTGGTTGAAAGTTGAACTACTTTGTTAAAAGTTCTTTTTTTTTGTGTTGAACAAGAAATTTATATATTGATTATTATTTTATTGATTCATTTATTATTAATTTATTATTAATTTTAATAATTTTATTAAGTTTAGCTTTTTTAAATTTATTAGAACGAAAATTATTCCTTTGGTTTAAATTCAATTATTTGGTTGAAAATTCATTTTTTTTTTAAATTGAAAATTCATCTCGTGGTAGAAATTTAATCTTTTTGGTTAAAAATTCAATGGTTTCTCTGAAAATGAATCTGTTTTTATTTAAAATTATAATCTTTTTAGGTTGAAATGTCAAATATTATATTTTTCGTTGAGAATTTATCTTTTTGGATTAAAAATTCATATTTTTGGTTAAAAAAGTAATTTTTGTTGGTTGAAAATTAACTTTTTTGTTGAAAACTCAACTTTTTGTTCAAAAAGTCAATTGTTTTCTAAAAAATTCACCTTTTTTGGCTTGAACATTTTTAACATTTTCTTTGTAGATTAAAAATTGAAGTTTTTGTTTGAAAAGTCATATTTTTAAATTGAAAATTCAACTTTTTTGTTTAAAAATCAACGGTTTTCTAAAACATTCGACTTTTCAACTCTTTTTGTTGAAAATTCATCTATTTTCTTGAAAATACAATATATTTCGAGTTGAAATCCTAGGAATTTAAAGTTTTAATATTGAGTTTTATTTAAAAGAATTTATTTCCCTATTTTCGTGAAAAATCACCCTATTTTCCCTGTTTTGAGACCACTTCGTGCTGTGAAGTCTGGAATAATTAGGATTGTGGGATGTTACAGAGTTTGAAAATCTGGATTTTTTTTTTTAATTTAAAAAATATTTCGTATATTTTTTATAGACACCTACATTTAATTGCATTTTTTGTAAAATAAACATTTATTATTAATAGAAGGTTTCCAAACTCAAAACTTCGTGCAAATTGTCTAGCAACCCTCTAATTGAATGCATATCCAATAGGGTGGTCCACAATTTTTTTTTCTCGAATTTTTATGAATTTTTATGTTCGAATCAACACAAAAATAAATCCATTTTTTTAAAATTATATTTAGAGGTGGCGAAAGCCCCATGAAGTTTAGGACGTATTTCCCATAAGAAAAAAAAAAACTTCGTGTTTTCTGATAGAAAATCAGTCTTATTGATGACTAATTCACCTTTTTGGATAAAATTGTATGTATTTTGTTAAAAATTAATCTGTTTGCTTTAAAATTAACTTTTTTTTTGCTTTAAAATTAGTTTTTTTTTTATTGAAAAATAATTTTTTTAGCTGAAAATTAAAAATTAGTTTTTTTATGCAAAATTAATTTTTGTAGTTAAAAATTTAACTAACTTTTCAGTTGATTTTTGTTTTTGATCGAAATTTTAACCTTTTTGGCAGAAAATTCATTTCTTTAGTTGAAAATTCAACTATTTGGTTAAAAAAATTATTTAACTACCTTAAAAACTTATTTTTCTATCTAAAAATTAAACTATTATATTGTTTGTTAAAAATTTATCTTTTTTAGTTAAAAATTCATCTATTTTGTTGAAAATGTATTCTTTTTGTTAAAAAATTAACCTTTTTGTTTGAAAATTCAACTATTAGGTTAAAAATTCAATTAAAAATTAAAATATTTGGTTGAAAAATCATGTATTTTATTAAAAAGTATTCAGTTTTTATAGAAAGTTAATCTTTTTGGTTGAAATTTAATTTTTTTGGTTGAAAATGATTTTTTTCAATAAAAATTCGTTTTTTCAAAAAAAAGATTAGTTTTTTAAAAAAAAATTAATTTTTCACACTAAAATTGTAACTATTCCATTTTTCGTCGAAAATTTTTCGGGATAGAAATTTAAAACAATTAATAAACATGAATTTTGTAACAAAGTGGTTCAATTAAGCGAAAAAACTTTATTTTCTACCACATAAATCAGTTTTTAACAAAAATGATGAATTATTAACAACAAAAAATAAATAAATTTTCAACAAAAAAAAATTAAATAATTATCAATGGAATAGTTGATTCCTCATCCAAATAGCTAAGTTTGTATCTAAAAAAAGTTAATTTTCAACTAAAAATGGAATATTGCAATATTATATTACCAAAATTAATTTTTCAATAAGAAAAACGAATTTTGAATAAAATAATAAATCATTGTCCGAAAAATTAATTTTTGATTAAATAGTTCCGCTTTGAAGTAAGTAGTTGAATTTTTAATTTAAAAAATATGCATTCTCGACAAAACATGTAAATAGTTTATATTTAAGGTCAAAAATATTTTTATTTTAAATTAAAAACAGGTGTCTTCAACAAAAAAGATTCATTTGGAACCAAGAAGATTTATTTTCTACCAATAAAGACAAATTGATCGAATCAGTAATTGTAATCGATCTAAACAAAGTCATTTATGGTCAATTTAAATCATTTATTAAAATGTAGGAATATAATTAGGAACGTTAATTTAGAAATAATTTTACTATTTTATTATAGCAGACAAATCAGTCACTTCAATTGTATGAAAATCAGTCACTTCGACTGAAAGATTCAGTCAGCAATATTGACTGTTTCATCTGTTAAAACGACTGCTTTGTCAGTAAAAGTGACTGACTTTTCAGTAAAAGTATGCTTAATTAATTCAATCAGTCAAATTTTGACGGATTTAAATTTAGAGTGTATACGATTTCCAGTTATTATTTCTAAGTACAAACAATTTTAAAATAAAATTTTATCATTTGCTCTTTAAATATTGTAGCCAATCATTATTTCAATTGAAATACAAAAGTTTTTAGTTAAATCTGTCGCAAATATTAAAAAAAAAAATTTTCAACAAGCACTATTTATTAGTAGTTTTATTTGTAAGTGTTCGTTGATATAAGTATATTTAAATTAGGTAATAATACTGAAAGATGTGATATTAATACAACGAGTACTAATCTTTCCTTAGCCTACGGCCAACTAAAAAATTGGAATAAAAAAAAAAAATAATAATTTTAACAAGCATTATTTATTAGTAGTTTTAATTGTAAGTGTTTTTTTGGATAAGCATATTCAAATTAGGTAATAATACTGAAAGATGTGATATTGATACAACGAGTACTAATCTTTCATCAAAAAGTTGAATTTTTAACCAAAGAAGGTGAATTTTCTTACAGTAAGAGATGAATTTTCAAACCAAAAAGATGAGTGTTCAACAAAATAGTTGAATTTTTAAACCAAAACATTTTATAGTTGAGAAAGAAAAAAAAATCAATCAAATTGTTGAATTTCCAAGTCACGAAGACTAATTTTCAACAGAACGGAGGAATTTTTAACCAAGAAATATGACTTTCAAACAAAATTATTGAATTTTCAACAAAATAATTCAATTCCGAACCATATAATAAAATTTCTAACCAAAAAAGATTAATTCGATAAATAAATAGGAATCTTGATCATTCATAGACTAAATAATGACGTTTTATATAAACATTGAAGTTAATTTTTAATACTTTTAAAATATTAATTTAGAAAACTGGGAATTCCACTTAACAACTAAAGTTCATTTTCCATTGCACACTTTTTGATTTCGGACTGTACACTTTTAAATTCGGACTACACATAAGTTTGATATTTGAAAAAATTGTTGACACTATTTTGATACTTTTTTTCAAATTTGCGACACTAAACAATTTTGTATCTCGGAAATGAGTCCTAGACCTGACACTGCATTCTCACAAAAAAGCCAAATTTTCAACCAAAAAAAAAATGGTTGAGTCAATAAAGAAAAAAAAGCGTATAAAAAATGTTGAAGTTGCAAGCCAAAAAAAATTAATTTTCTACCAAAAAAGAAGAATCCTTAACAAAATTCATAGATTTCCAACTAAATAGTTTGAACAATGGATATGATGTTCGTCCCAATTTTATTAAGGAGAAATAATTTTCAATTTAAAAAAAAAACGAATTTTCTACAAAAAAGCTTAATTTTGTACCAAATCGTTGAATTTCAAACAAAATAGTTAAATTTTCAGTTAAAAAGTTAATTTTTAACCAAAGAAAAAGTAAAGTTCAACTAAAATTATGAATCTTCATATTCTTAGTGAATTTTTATGTACCTGGAAAAACCTGGAAATTTCAGGGCATTTTTTTACAGGCAGGCAATTTCTAAAATTTAATAACAATAATTCTTTATTTGTAAAAGTAGTTTTTTATTACTGAATTTTACTGTTTTGCAGACATTTTTTTTTAATCATTTCTTTAACAGAAAATTTAACTATTCTATTTTTGGTTGGAAATTGATTGTTTTTAGTTGAAAATTCAAGTACCTGGTTAAAAATTCATGTATTTTGTTAAAAAGTCGTTCTTTCTAATAGACAATGAATCTCCTTAGTTGAAAATTCATCTTTTTGTTTAAAAATTTAACAATTGCAATTTTTCTCTCTCTTGACTGAAAAATCTTTCTTAGTGGAAAATTCCACTCATGTGGAAAAGTAGTATTTATTTGTTTGGGAATTCAACTGTTTTCAATTCAAATTCAAATCTTTTTTGGTTGAAATATGAACTACTACATTTTTCGTTCAGAATTAATCTTTTTTGGAATGGAAAGATTAATCTCTTGGTTGACAGTTCTCTTTTGGATAGAAACTCTTTGTTAAAAATTAATTTTTTTGTTTGTGGATTCATTTTTTAAATTAAAAATTCATCTCTTTGGTTAAAAACTGAGCTATTTTGTTGAAAATTCATTTTTTCTTTAGCTAAAGATTAATTTTTTTATTGAAAATGCAACTATTCTAGTTGAACATTCCCTTATATTACTAAAAAATTCATCTCTTTGGTTGAACATTAATTTTTTAATTAAAAACTTAACTATTCACTTTTTAGTTGAAAATTCATCGTTTTGGTTGAAAATTTAAATATTATAGTTACAGATTCATCATTTTTTGTTGAAAAGTCATTATTTTGGTTTAAATTTCAACTTTTCCAGTCAAATATTTATTATTTTAGTTGAAAATTCATCATGCAGGAAAATGTAACTATTTTTTTAACTGAAAATTAACTCTTTCAATTGATTATTCCATCATTTTAGTTGCAAATTCATCTCTTTAGATTCAATTCTTTGAAAAATAGCCAAACTCTGAATTTTTTAATGAAAATTGTTTAAATGATGAATAATTCTTATAAATTTTGTAAGTATCGTAGCAAAGAATCTTACGAAAGACATTTTCAGTAAATTACCTAGAAAAAAATGAGCCAATTCTTTGAAAAATAGCCAAACTCTGAATTTGTTGATAATATAAAATTCTTATAAATTTTTAATATATCATAGCGATAAGTCATCGAAAAGATATCCTTAGTTGATTCCGTAAAAATATTGAGCCAATTCTTTGAAAAATAGCCAAACTCTGAATTTTTTAATGAAAATTGTTTAAATGATGAATAATTCTTATAAATTTTATAAGTATCGTAGCGAAGTGTCTTCGAAAATACATCCTTAGTTAATTTCCTACAAAAAGTTGAGCCAATTCTTTGAAAAATAGCCAAACTCTGAATTTGTTGATAATATAAAATTCTTATAAATGTTCAATATATCATAGCGATAAGTCATTGGAAAGTTATCCTTAGTTGATTTCGCAAAAATATTGAGCCAATTCTTTGAAAAATAGCCATAACCTGAATTTGTTCATAAAAATTGTTTAAATGATGTATAATTATTATAAATTTTCAAAACATCATAGCGAAGTGTCTTCGGAAAGACATCGTTAGTTAATTTCATAGAAAAAAATTGAGTAAAATCTTTGAAAAATAGCGATACTCTGAATTTGTTGATAATATAAAATTCTCATAAATTTTCAATATATCATAGCGATAAGTCATCATAAAGATATTCTTGGTTGATTTTGTAAAAATATTGAACCAATTTTTTGAAAAATAGCCATATTCTCAATTTGTTTATGAACATTTTTAAAATAATGAATAATTCCTTCAAATTTTTAAAGTATCATAGCAAAGAGTCTTCCGAAAGAAATTCTTACTCATTAAAAAAATAAATAAATAAGCCAATTGTTGGAAAAATAGCCAAACTCTGAATTTTTTGATAATATAAAATTCTCATAAATGTTCAATATATCATAGCGATAAGTCATCGGAAAGATATCCTTAATTGATTTTGTAAAAATATTGAACCAATTTTTTGAAAAATAGCCATACTCTGAATTTGTTTATGAAAATTTCTTAAATAATGAATAATTCCTTCAAATTTTTAAAGTGTCATAGCCAGGAGTCTTCAGAAAGAAATTCTTACTTAATTATGTAAAAAAAAATGAGCCAATTCTTTGAAAAATAGCCAAACTCTGAGTTTGTTGATGAAAATTGTTTAAAAAATATATAATTCTTTTAAATTTTCAAAAAGTCATAGTGATAAGTCATCGGAAAGATACCCTGAGTTGATTTCATGAAAATATTGAGCCAATTCTTTGAAAAATAGCCATCTAAATTTGCTTATAAAAATTGTTTAAATAATAAACAATTACTTTAAATTTTTTAAGTAACATAGCAAAGAGTCTACCGAAAGACATTCTCAGTTCAATTCGTAAAAAAAATTGAGCCAATTCTTTGAAAAATAGTCAAGCTCTGAATTTGTTTATGAAAATTGTTTAAATGATGAATAAACCTTATGAATTTTTAATGTATAATAGCCAGGAGTCTTCCGAAAAAAATTCTTACTCAATTTCGTAAAAAAAAGTGTGCCAATTCTTTGAAAAATAGCCAAACTCTGAAATTGTTTATGAAAATTGGTAATTTTTCCCGATTAATTTCAAAAAGTCCATAAAATTTGAATAATTTTAATCGATTTTTAGAGACTTCAAAAGATTTCAAAGGTTTCTTATTCGAAACAGGGTATTTAGTAAAAGAAATATAATTCTAAATTTTAACGAAAATTTTTTAATTTTCTTCTTCTAAATCAGGATTCAAATTATTTTATAAAATTCCCGTTCCAATAAAAAAATGTTCTGTTCCAAGTCAAATAAAATTTATTTTGGAAATTCCCTGTCTTACAGTTAAAATTATAATTCTGTACGGATATTCTCGAATCAGTGGGCCCTCGATCGAGCCTCGTTTTCTCGCGGAGATTTCCTCCAAGAGAGGAGGAGCTGTTTACAAATTATTAAAAGTACGAACAGAACAAAGTAATTTGCAGGTGATACCTGCAACATTACACTGCGAACCAAATTTCTGCTGCACATAAAAACTTCACCCATTTTGGCTTACTTTTGAGGATCGGGGTTTTCCTGTGTTCTTTAGCCTGCCATCTTGAATGCAAATTCAAAAAGAGAATTTTCAAAATTGTTGAAACTACTTTCTTTAAGATTTTGTCGCCCGCGAACAATATTATTATTTTCCTTTCCTTCAAAACATCCTGCTGTCATAAATATACATACTTAGATTTTCTTGGAATTGTAATCTTTCGATTTATATAAATTGCTAAATAGAGTCCGCGACTCCACCCTGTGGACATATTCTTCAAACCGCAGTAGAAGTAGTGAGCTGACTCCGCGCTGCCCATTACTACTGTCCGTCCTAGCGCGCCGAGTGTGGCCGTCGCATTACAGTCAGACGACCGGTCCTTCTTCCGCGTCCGTGCTGGTAGTACCTTAGTAGCACCAAACGCCGCGTAAATGAGTGTCCTTCGAGTTCGCTAGCGCGACCGCCTGTATACAGAGTAGTGTCCAGATAAAACCGACAAAACAAAGAGGAAGAATTGAACGCTTAGGTTAATTTATGCCCTCCCAAGTAAATATAAGCGTATACTACAATTTCGATTTCCAGTGCGATCGAAGCAGTATGAGTTCTGACCGCCATTCTTTTGAAAGCCAAGGTAATTCGAATGAATTTAAAAAAGTAAGATGAACTTTCACTCTCCCGAATCGAGGGTTGTGGTCCCGATCTACTGCATGGACAGTTGGCTTCCCTTTGCAAAGTGAAAGTTGGCTGTTAACGCTGGTGGTTGGTCTCATCCCTTCTCGTGAGCTAGAGCAATTACAAGCGAGGTCTTGGTGGAGCTCGCTGGGTGCTGGCGATCACAAACCTGACCGGGGACTGGAAGTTGGGCGTGACTGAGAACTGATGGCCGAAGTGACGGCCGGAAGTGTATGGTCGCACGGGCTTCCGATAACCCTGTGAGCTAGACGTGGTTCGGTCTGTCAGTCAGGGGCCGAACGGTTCATACTCGGGATTCCATTATTTCTTTCCGGCGGATGCCAAGGAAGCATCTGAACGCTCGACAGCGAGCCAAACAAAAGGAGCAGCGAATTCAAGAAAAAGAGCGTGAACTCGCTCTACTGGAGGATGCCCGAAATACCGTCGAAGAAGCCGTACTGGAGCTTTTACCAAACGGAAAACAATTTACAATAATTGCACCTTGCCTCTGCATGGCGAGTGCTTTGTAACAATTTAAAATTTTTATGCCCGGCTATTTGTAATACTTAAAAATAAGAACAATTTATCCTTATAACTGACAGGATGCATTGTTTTTGTTTTACTCGTAAAAAACAGCATTCAAAACAGTAAAATTGAATTTTTAGAGAAACGACGCATGCTACGAAGAAAATGAATTGATAACATTTATACAACCAAAAAGAGCTCAAAATTTGTTATGGGTAATTTTTTGATAGGACGCCTCGTTTTTGACATACTCGTAAAAAACAGCATTTAAAATAGAAAAATTAAAGTTCTAGACAAACGAATCCAGCTACGAGAAAAACTAATTATTCACAAAATTGATTCACTCAATAAGGAGCTACAAATTTGTTATTATTCATTTTTGATTACAACCATGTAAGCTGTACTCAAAACAATTCGGTTATGAAGACACTGGAGATTCAGAAGTCTGCGTTCGCCTCGACGGTGTGAAATGTGTAATCGCGGAACTGACGAATTGAAATGCAAGCTTTTATGCATATGCATGCTCTTACGTGTGGTGACATTAAGGACCTTAAGTTCGTTCTTCGTCCATTGAACCACCCCAAACGAGTAGAGTGGAACCGGGACGGCAAGCATGTTTGTCGCACAGGTAACTCATAACTCACAATCCAAGGAACTCATAATACACAACTCAGGAAACTCACAACTTACCACTCAACGAACTCATAACACACAACTCAGGAAACTCATATTTCAGAAAAAACATAACTCAAGGAACTCATAACTCACTTTACCTACAACTTATAACTTAGGGAGCTCATGAATCACAACTATGGGAACTCATAACTTAAAACTCAGGGAACTCATAACCTATAACTCAAGAAACTCTTCACACAAAACTCAGGGAACTCATAACTTCCAACTCAAGGAACTCATAACGCACAACTCAGGAAACTCACAACTTACAACTCAAGAAACTCATAACACATAACTGGGGGAACTCATAACCTACGACTCAAGGAACTCATAACACACAACTAAGGAAACTCCAAACTTACAACTTAACAAACTCATAACACACAACTCAGGGAACTCACAATTAACAACTCAGGGAACTCACAACTTAGGTAATTCACAACTTACAACTCAGAGAGCTCATAAATTACAAGTGAGGGAACTCACAACTTACAACTCAGAGCACTCATAACTTACAACGCAGAGAACTCATAACTCACAACTCAGGGAACTCATAACTTACAACTCAAATAACTCATAATACACAACCCAAGAAACTCAAAACTTACCGTACAACGAACTGATAACACACAACTCAGGAAACTCACAACTTGTGACTTAGTGACTCCATAACTCAGGGAACTCGTAACTCAGGGAAACCACAACTCAGTTTACTCACAAATTACAACTCAGGGAGCTTATAGATCACAAATAGGTAAACTCACAACTTACGACTCAGAGAACTCATAACTGACATTTCAAGGAACTCTTCACAGAAAACTCAGAGAACTCATAACTTTAAACTCAAGAAACTTATAACACAAAACTCAGGGAACTCATAATTTACAACTTAAGGACCTCACCATACAAAACTCAGGAAACTCACAACTTACCACTCAAGGAACTCATAACACACAACTCACGGAACTCACAACTTATGACTTAGTGAACTCATAACTGTCATTTCAAGGAACTCTCAAGACAAAACTCAAAGAACTCATAACTTAAAACTCAAGGAACTTATAACATAAAACTCAGGGAACTCATAACTTACAACTTAAGGAACTCACCATACAAAAGTCAGGAAACTCACAACTTACCACTCAAGGAACTCATAACACACAACTGAAGACACCTATAACTCAGGGAACTCACAACTTACTTTACTTACAACTTACAACTTGAGGAGCTCATAAATCACTACTCAGGGAACTCACAGCTTACAACTCAGGGAACACACAACTTAAAACTCAGGAAACTCATAACTCACAACTCAGGAAACCCATAACTTACAACTCGATGAACTCATAACTCAGGAAACTCGTGACTGAGGGAACTCACAACTCAGTTTACTCGCAACTTACAACTCAGGGAGCTCATAAATCACAACTAAGGGAACTCACAACTTACAGCTCAGGGAACTCATAACTTACAACAACTTAACACAAAACTACAGAAACGCACAACATTACACTCAAGGAACTCTTAACACAAAACTACAGGAACTTATAACTTACAACTCAAGGAACTCATAACTCACAACTCAGGGAACTCATAACTTACAACTCAGTGAACTTATAAGTCAGGGAACTCGTAACTGAGGGAACTCACAACTCAGTTTACCTGCAACTTACAACCAGGGAGCTCATAAATCACAACTAAGGGAATTCGCAATTTACAACTCAGGGAACTCATAACTTACAATTCAAGGAACCCTTAACACAAAACTACAGAAACTCATAACTTTCAACTCAAGAAACTCATAACACACAACTCAGGGAACTCATATCTTACAACTCAAGGAACTCATAACACAACTCAGGAAACTCACAACTCAGGGAAGCGTGGGAAGCGAAACTAGAGTTAATGTGAGGAAATAGAGGGAGTAGATCCCAAATTATGTAAAATGTTGCACCTATGAATTAAAGCTGCTGTAGTAAATTTGAGTAAAATATACTCCAAAATTTACCATAAAATTTCCTATATACTTGAACATTCTTTGAGTTTAAAGTTTTTAAGTGAAATAATATATCTTTGGAATCGCTATAATTCGTAGATTTCGAATATTTTATATGTAAATTACCAAGTTCTAAAATTAAAAAATGTTTTACTCGGCATTTTAGGGCTTATTATGTACAAAGGACTCCTGCCCGACAAAACAGAGAGAGAAACAGGAGAGACACAAAATAGTTCCGAGTTTCTGAATTTAACGTCAAGGTCAGCCCCGAAACAGGCGCTAAATCCAGATTCGACTGCACTTTGAATACTAATAACATAAAAGGTTCCAAATCTAGTGACTTTCACGTATACATTTTTTTCTTTCTATTAAACAATATTCCAGATAACTGAATAAAAATATTTAATTCAGGAAATGTGTCATTGACTCTTAGCTGTTATTGTTATGAACAAATTATTAAATATAGATTCCTTTTTACATTTTTTGTATAGGTCTTAAGAAAGGAAAAACTTTATTTTCTATCAATAAAGTTTAAAACTTACAAAAAATAAGTTTTTTAACAACTGTTTTTTATTGATTTTTTTTTACTGTAGCTTCTTATAAATTAAAAAAAAAACGGTTGAATTTTAATCCATCATGACTTTTTTTGAGGAAAAAATTCCCTATAACTCTACTGTTTTCAATTTTTATAATATATGTAAATAATATTTAAATATATCTCTTTGTTTAAAAAATGTTTTCCTTTTGAAAAGTTGTTCTAACGATTTTATCCACAGAAAAAATTAAATTAAAAATTGGAAACAGTACAGTTGTAGAGAACGTTTTCCTCGAAAAAAATAATCATTCATTTCAATTTTTTATGGCATCATTAGTAATATTATTTTGATTCGTACAATCATAGAAAATCTATTTTTTCAGAGATCTGATTTTTGGGACGACAGCTACGTTAAAGAAATAGCAGATAATTTCTGTGAAAAACAGTTACAATAGAAAATTTATTTAATAATTGATTAGTAACAATAATAACTGATAATTAAAGACACATTTTATCCTAATTGAAAATTATTATTCAGGTTATAGAATATGATATAGGAGGCAAAATAATTTTTTTAAGTGAAACTTCTTTTGGGACGATTTTCGTTGGGATGGGAATGAATTGAAAAAAACGTACGACCTTGCGACCGTACGACTGGGCGACTGCACATACGACCGAGCAGGGTCTGGATGCCCCCATCTTCCCCTCCCACTCTCTCCCACTCTCTCCCTCAACCCCTTTCTCACCACCCCCTCTCGACCACCCTCTCTCTACCACCCTCTCTCTGAATTATTATACAATATAATGCATTATGATACAGTATAATACATTATCATATATTATCATAATATATTATAGTGCACCATACAATATGATACAATGTCGTACAGTAGGTACCATACAATATCACCAGGTATTGTACAATATGATACAACATCATGTAACATCCCGCAATATGATAAAATATGAAACTGAATCATACAACGTGATACATTATGAAATAATATGATACAATATCATACGATATCATACGATAGACTACACTATTATACAATATGATACAATATGGTACAATATTTTGCAATACAGCAGAATGTGGTATAATATTATATAATATGATGGAATATGATACAATATGGCAAAATATTATGCAGTACGTTACAATTTCACACTATATGATACAATATTATACAATCCATAATATGATACAATATGATGTAATATGATACAGTATGGTACAATATCATATTATACGATACAATATGATGCAGTACAATACATTGTGGTACAATATCATATAATATTATTATTATTATATCATTAAGCCGTTTCCCTTTCGGGGTAGGCGTGAATTGCTCGGTGGTAAAGTAGTAATGTTTAAATTTTAAAAAAGTTCTCGTAGAATACGTGCTAAACTACCTGGTGCACGACCTGGTGCACCCGGATCGTCGACTAACCACTCTTAGTTATCTTGAATGTTGTCACAATTTAAATTTTAAAAAAGTTCTCGTAGAACACGTGCTAAACTACCTGGTGCACGACCCGGTGCACCCGGATCGTCGACTAACCACTCTTAGTTATTTTTAAGGTTGGCATAATTTAAATTTTAAAGAAGTTCTCGTAGAATACGTGCTAAACTACCTGGTACACGACCTGGTGCACCCGGATAGTCGACTTACCACTCTTAGTTATTTTGAATGTTGGCACAATTTAAATTTTAAAAAAGTTCTCGTAGAATACGTGCTAACCTACCTGGTGCACGACCCGGTGCACTCGGATCGTCGAATCACAACTCTTAGTTATTTTGTATATTGGTACAATTTAAATTTTATAAAAGTTCTTGTAGAATACGTGCTAAACTGACTGGTGCACGACCCGGCGCACGCGGAGGGTCGACTCACCACTCTTAGTTATTTTAAATGTTAGCACTATTTACATTTTGAAAAAGATCTCGTAGAATACGTGCTAAACAACCTGGTGCACGACCCGGCGCACCCTGATCGTCAGGTCATTACTCTGAGTTATTTTGAATGTTGGTAATATATAAATTTTAAAAAAGTTCTCGTAGAATACGTGCTAACCTACCTGGTGCACGACCCGATGCACCCGGATCGCCGACTCACCACTCTTATTGATTTTAAATGTTGGCACAATTCAAATTTTAAAAATGTTCTCGTAGAATACCTGCTAAACTACCTCGTGCAGGACCCGGCACGCCCGGATCGTCGACTCACAACTTTTAGTAATTTGGATGTTGGCACTATTTGAATTTTGAAAAAGTTTTTGTGGAATACGTGCTAACCTACCTGGTGCACGACCTGGCGCACCCAGATCTTCGATTCACCACTCTTAGTTATTTTGAATGTTAGCACTATTTATATTTTAAAAAATATCTCATAGAATACGTGCTAAAGTAGCTGGTGCACGACTTGGTGCACTCGGATCGTCGAATCACAGCTTTTAGTTATTTTGTATATTGGTACAATTTAAATTTTAAAAAAGTTCTCATAGAGTACGTGCTAAACTACCTGGTGCGCGACCCGGCGCACCCGGAGCGTCGACACACCACGCTTATTTATTTTAAATGTTAGCACTATTTACATTTTAAACAGATCTCGTAGAATACGGGCTAAACTACCTGTTGAATGACCCGGCGCACCCAGATCGTCAAGTCATTATTCTTAGTTATTTTGAATGTTGCTAATATATAAATTTTAAATAAGTTCTCGTAGAATACGTGCTAACCTACCTGGTGCATGACCCGGTGCACCCGGATCGTCGACTCACCACTCTTATTTATTTTAAATGTTGGCACTATTTACATTTTGAAAAAGTTCTCGTAGAATACGTGCTAAACTACCTGGTGCACGACGCGGCGTACCCGGATCGCCGACTCACACTCATTGTAATTTTGATGTTGGCACTATTGATATTTTAAAAAAGTTCTTGCAGAATACGTGCTAAACTATCTGGAGCACGATCGGGTGCACCCGGTACGTCGACTCAACACTCTTAGTTATTTTAAATGTTGGCACTGTTCATATTTTAAAAAAGTTCCCCTAGAATACGTGCTCAACTACCTGGTGCACCACCCGGCACACAGATTATCCACTCATGACTCTTAGTTATTTTGAATGTTGGCACTATTTATATTTTGAAAAATATCTCATAGAATACGTGCTAAAGTAGCTGGTGCACGACTTGGTGCACCCGGAGCGTTGGCTCACCACTCTTAGTTATTTTAAATATTGGTAAAATTTAAATTTTAGAAATGTGTTGGTAGAATACGTGCTAAACTACCTGGTGCACGACGCGGCGTACCCGGATCGCCGACTCACACTCATTGTAATTTTGATCTGTTCAAATTCAGAATTGAAATATTTTCTATAAAAATCCCCTTTTCCGAATCCAAAAAGAAAAAGGCACCATAATTCAAAAGTGTTGAATTCTTAATGGTTTATGTTCAATTCAACTACATTCTTAGATAAGCAACATTTCTTACCATGAAGTTTGATATTATTACTTGAACAGTAACTGAAGCTTACCTGAAACAGAAAAGAAAATACTTCATTAGTGAGTATTGGACATTAACTTCAAATAATTTAATCGTTTTATCGCTGGCCCCATAATGGTGTTTGCCGCATAGGGGGTAGTTCATGGGTTCAAGTTGGTTTGCACAGAATTGAACATACATGCTTAAGCCACATGGGCTTTCTCGTCAGAAAGCACGAATTCCAACCTTCAAACGCTTGCGATGAGTCTAAGCTTCAAACCCGTGCAAACTGTGAATTTCATACGTTTTTCCACGTTTTAAACCATGAAAATCATGTTTTCGAACGTAAAGCTACTTCATGCTCCTGCCCTGTGCTACTTATGCCCCTGAAGAATGAGGTTCTTTCTGAAAAAAATATGAACGCCTTGCGTTTCGAGCATGGACACTTTGCATGCTTCAGATGAATGAGTCCGCCCTTCAAAATGATGGAGTTTTCAAGCTTTTGAAGCATGGGATGTTTTCATTGATTCAAAGCTTGATTTTTTGCTCAGTGTAGTTGAAACTAAACTGATATACAGAATTTTTCAATGCAAAAAAGAAAAAACAAAATTATTTCTTGTTGTTTTCGTAATTTTAAAAAGATATTACATACATGAGTACTATCAGTTAGGCATTATAGGGGCGCGTGTGAAAATTGATCTGAATTATAATAATTTTCCGAAAATTTGATGCTTCAACTCAAAATCATAATTATTACAAACAAATCTTCCGACCTAATGTTCTATTATACTATTTACTAGAACGGTGTCAACAAATTTGTATCTGCTCTTCTTCATATTACGTACAGAAATAGACCTTCGAAAAACTCGGCCTTGACTAAATAAAAATCTTACTCAGTAGAATACGTTACCTTGTGGACGTGACGTAGTCTATTTGCAAGCTCAACAAACGTGCCTTAAAATTATTTCAATAAAGATATAAATTTTACACAATCCCGTTGTTTTAAATAAACTTTTATGTTTAATGAAATTCCCATTTTTATACCATTTTGAAATAATATCGATTTTGATCGTGGATTTCGAAACAATAAATGTCATTCTGTCCAAGTCAAGAAGACAAATTTATTCGCCTTCGTTTTCCTTACATTTACCACTTTCATTAGCGTAGACACCATCAGCTTTTTTGAAGGCATATTCATTTCTTTATCTTTATTTGCAGTTTCATACATTAGGCTAAATAACATGAGGAAATTGATGTTAATTCTTGTTTTCGCCAGATTTAATAAAGTTGACATGGCAACCATTTCCCATGTCGTGAGTGAATCTTATCATGTGAAGTTATTTTCTGTTTCAGGTAAATATTACTCTGAAATCGAATTAAAGATTACATTTTATTTTGTTCTGTGAACCTTGCAAACCGAGAAAATTTTGAGGTATGAGATCCACAATCTTCCTCATTCCACTCTGTTTGTTTTGAAGAATAAATAACACGCGCCATTTGGCAGTCGTAAAATTTAGTATAAATACCCGCCAAAATTATCCAATAATCAGTTAACTTTTTTCTTCCTCGGTCATTGTGACAATTTGAAAAAATGAACATAATTCCTTCTGTTCTACTCCTCGCATGCGTCGTATTCCTGCCTAACCATTGTAAAGGTAATATAATATCATAAATAATATGTATAAAAAATAATTTATATATATATATATAATTAAAAACTAAATGTAAACAACCACCGCAAGGTCCCACCGGGAGCAACTGTCAACTAAAAAAATGACATCGGCTCCCAGTAGGACCGCGGTAAATCCCATTCATGGCCACGTCTCACAACCGCGAGATGAGCATATTTAACATATTAATATTTTTAATAAAATACGTATTCCTGAGATTAGTAAAAATGATCAAATAAATCCAGTCAACAACGTTAATTGGAAAAAATGGAATTTTTAACAAAATAGCTGAATCCTTAAACAAAACTAATTAATTTTCATACCATAAAGAAAATCGCAATCCGCAGCCAAGCCTGTTCCAATTCCTGTTCAGCGACACTTTAAGATTGTCAAGTTTCCTCAAAATGGAATAACTTTTTCTGATTCCATTTTATTGGTTACTTTTATATTATTTTCGTATGTGAATTTTAAGTAATATTTAAAATTCTGTGCATATTCAACATATTAATATTTTCAATAAAATACGTATTTCTGAGATTATTAAAAATGATTTAAAAAGTTAAATTTAAATCATTATAAATCCCGTCGATTATGCTATTGCAAAAAAATGGAATTTTTAACAAAACAGTTCAATCCTTAAGCAAAACTAATTAATTTTCAAACAAAAAAGAAAAACTTTCTAACAAAAGTCACCAATTTTCAACAAAATAACAAAAATTAATTCAACTTTAGTTTATATCAAATTTCCTGACTATTAGGCTCGTCGCAATCCGCAGCAGAGCCTAGTCTAATTTTTGTTCGGCGTCACTTCAAGATTGTCAATTTTCCTCAAAATTGAATAACTTTTTCTGATCACATTTTGTTGGACTTGAATCATGAACACGCCATGTCGGAAGCGGACTTCGGTCTTACTTTCAAATTCCGATTTTGTTGGTTAACAATTTATTTAGAAATTTTCATCCAAAGAGCTGAATTTTTGAACCAAATTATGAATCTTCAACCAAATCAGAATAATTTTCAAACAAACAGTTGTGATTTTCAATCAAAAAAAATATAACATTTCTACCAAACTAGATGAAATATCAACCCAAAAAGACCATTTTTTACAAAAAAGTTAAATTTTCAACAAAATACTAAAATTAATTCAACTTCGGTTAATAGAAAATTCCCTGACTTTGTTAGGCTGTTCCTTTTTATTTTTCATTAAAAATGAAGATTATATTTTTTGTCGCAATCCGCAGCCGAGCCAGTTCAAATTTTTGAAATACAGGAATTTGCAAACAAATAGTTGTATGTTGAACTGATAAAGATGAAATTTAAATCAAATATGGAATAGTTAAAATTTCATTTTAAACAAAATTTTTTCAACAAACAAAACTGAAATTTTAACCAGTTAGTTCCACTTGCAACTAATTAGTTGAATTTTCAACAAGAAATATGAATTCTCAACAAATATTGTAATAGTTGATATATCAACGAAAACTTTTTTTAATTTTCAACTAAAATCAGTTGAATTCAACCAAAGAAGTCAAATTTTCAACACAAAAAGACAAATTTTTAACAAACCAGTTGAATTGTCAACGAAATAATAAAATTATTTCAAATTTAGTTAGACAAAAATTCCTAGACTCTATCAGGCCTTTCCTTTTTGTTTTTGATTGAAAATAAAGATATTTTTATTGCAATCCGCAGCCGAGCCAGTTGCAATCTACAAAATAGAGGAATTTTCAACCATATAGTTGAATGTTGAACTGAAGAAGATAAATTTTCAACCAAACATGTTTTTAATTTTGTAAAACACTTTTTAATTTTAAACTAAAAACAATTGAATTCAACTTTTCAACATTTTTAATAAAAAAAGATGCTATTTCTACCAAACTAGATGAATTTTTAAACCAAAAAGACGAATTTTCAACAAAATAATACAATTAATCCAACTTCAGTTTATCTAAAATTTCCTGACTCTATCAGGCGTTTCCTTTTTATTTTTGATTGAAAATAAGGATATTTATTATTGCAATCCGCAGCCGAGCCAGTTGCAATTTACAAAATACAGGAATTTTCAACCATATTGGTTGAATGTTGAACTGAAGAAGATAAATTTTCAACCAAACATGTTTTTAATTTTGTAAAACACTTTTTAATTTTAAATGCCGCACCTCCAGCAACTCCTTCTCCGATCTGCAACCTCGTACTTTGTTGCCAGGTGTCAATAACTCCGGCAGCGGCAGGAACGAAGTGCCTTTTAAGAGTTTCCTTCATCTCTTAATCCTAGGTTTTCTCATCGAGATTGAGGATCTCTACGTGAGTCCGGGGAACTAGTCGTGTGCACGCTTCTCATGTTCTCGAGAGCCACCTTGATAACGGAGGTTGGTTTGGTCCTGAACTCTCCTGCGTTGTCCAGCTCAACCATGACTCCGCTGTTTCTAGTTTGCTTAACACCCTTGATTCTGACACCAAGGGTGTTTGGATTCACCTGGTTCTTAAGGTTTTTAAGGACAGCATCGTAGCTTGAACCTCTAGCCGTTTATAAAAGAATCGCTTTGGGCCGCACTCGACGCTTGTTCTTCTTCTTCTGACACCTGTGACTTGTCGGAATAAAATGTAGGTTAAATAATTGAATCGCACTTTCTGTGCGGTGGTGTTTCGCAGTGAAAACCAGAGATGGACTGAAGGAAACGTTGTAGGTGCTCGAGAAACAGAAATGCATGCATTAGACCAGGAGAATATTCCAGAAGGTCTTCAAGTACTTCGTAGTCCACACATTCACGCGAAATGTAAATTTATTCAATTACTGCCTGGCGACAGGTTGAATTACTCCTACCTGAGCCTCGGTGGATTCGACCCTGTCGACGGTTGGCAGGTCGACTAGCTCACTGTTACGCACGACAGGGAGGTGGGGTAATAACACGGAAGCGAGAGAAAACACCAGAATATTTAAAACAGAGACAGTTCTTTACTAACTGAGAGAAACCCCAAAGCGTTCCGCCGACCGCCCGAGACTCTCACATTAAACCCAGACGCCCACCGGCGTCCATTGTCGTTTGTCCGTTCTTACTGCAGAGATATAGTCGGCTCGACCAAGTTAAGGTCGAATTTCGCGAGCCAAACGCACTCTGCAGACTTGCTTCAACGGGAGAGTTCCGAGCGTCCCGGGTAGCGTATCAGTATTTCCGAACCCACGCTGTAACTTACTGTCGCGGGATCAGGTCGATACATGGAAGACTACTTTAGAAACGGAGAAACAGGTACCCACCTTGTAGCCACTCAGCCAGGTCAGCCTTCCAGCTTTGGTCCATTAGCTTATCCACTCTTTATTCCCCGGTTCCGGTCGTCGTTCGAATATTCGGTTTTTGCAACATTCTGCTGCACGACCCACCGCCAAACCAAGACACAAGTGACAGTTTTTCGTCTTCTCTTCCGACTACATGCTATTTTCCACAGAACCGTCGAGATTACCGTGTCGAGCCCTCTGATTGGCTTTGGGAATAGAGTCGTGCTCATTGGGTCTGACTAACGGACTGCCGAGACTCCCATTGGCGGGTTGAAAATGGCCGTCCGGCCAGTATGGCGGTCGGACGATGCTGCCTCTCGCAGTTGGTAACGGAGTCGCTGCATCACGAGTTCCCCTTCTTCCTCGTCTTGGGTTCCGCGTCGACCTTCCTTACTGTCAACTCCCGCTGTCGTCTGTCTTGGTGTTGAAAAGCTGTCAGTTCCTTTCTTGTCGCTTTTCTTCGAAGGTTTCTTTTCCAGGTCTGTGCGGACTTCCAGGGATTTGATTATGGATGTTGTATCTGCTTCGTCGGTACCCGCTGAGTTTTTGCCTCGTAGTTCAAGTCTCGAAACTAACCCAATACATTTTTACATTAGTTGCTAAACCTTATTATTACTATTAAATTGATCTGGGTTTCTCTGAAATTTAAGATATCTATTTACGCGTACAAAATTACTTAGCCTACATATTATTGTCGACCCGGATCGTGGCTGAATGGTAAATTCATTAACTCCGCTCGCGTGACGTTCCAAAGTTATGTTTGGCTTCGGCAAGATCCCGGAAAGTTTCTTTTACAGTTTTTGTGTTTTATTTCTAAAACTTCGTTATGATATATATATATATATATATATATATAATATATATATATATATATAATAATAATAATAATAAGAGCAACAGTAATTAATAAATCCAAAAATCACGGAAACATGCAGCTGAATACTAGTAAAATTGAATATTTAGATATAAATTCGGTGATTTAACATTTTATAATTATTAATGTTTAAAAGTTTATAATTGTTATCAATGATGATTATGCAGAAAAAATGATATTATGCACAGCTACAAAAAAAAACTTTTATGGAAGCGTTCTTTCGCAGCATTAAATGTTTCATGATCGTGAATATTTCAAGCATTTTTCTAATTTCAATAAAAGTATTGTCAGAGTGTAAAACTGCTTTTAATTATGTTAACAGTTAACGACTAATTAATAATGAGATATGATTATCAAATATATGCAAATTTCATCATTGAGGATTTAAATTTTTAAATTGAAATATTAGGTAATTTAGAAAAATTATACACTTTAAAGTATTAACCATTATTTAATAAAAACAGAAAAATACATAATAATTGAATATAAAATATCAAATCTCAGAATGTAGATCTAAATATTGCATTTTGTCAATATTCAGTGACCTCATATTAAGGCACAATTTAGAAAATTTTCAAAATTTTGGACAACTTTGTTCAAAAATTAAAAACAGAAAAGTACGCAAAATGTTTTATCATGCACCTGTCCCAATCTAAAAATTTTAAATGAAAAATTGATAAATAATATTGACATTTTTTAAATATTTAAAAATCACAATATACGCTGCATTGCTATTTTACGATAAAACTCGTAAATAATTATTTAAATTATTCATAATACGGACTGAAATTGTTAATTTTATACTTAGGAAGATTTTAGTATAGTTAAAAATCGATTTATGAACGTCCATACGAAATAAAAGGTAATAATTATTACTGTTTTTGCATAATATCTGTTATCGCTTTATATTCATTCATCATACTATAAAATGAGATGATATTTTGAAAAGCTGTTGTCAAAATTAAATAAATCGTGAAAATAGTAATGTTCTAAATATTTTAATAATTTTGTTTAAATTTTGTATTTTATCATAGTCCCATGTCATGTCACGCCGATATTTAGCAGCGTGCAAAATTCATATCTATCACAAATACATTCCATGATCTCTTAGTTTTATATTTTCATGCTCTCTTGGGTTAAGCTTAATTAAAAAATATATATTTTAGGCGATTTGGAATTTTTTGTGTGGAAAATATCGTTGTTCTAAAATGGCCAACTTTTTGGAAATCACCATGCTATTTTTATTATGACTAAAAAAAATAGTCTGCCTTAATATTTTTGAAAGCAGCATTACGTTTTTAATTATTTTGTCCATTTCACTTGAAATATAGCTATAAAATACTTGAATATAGTGGGCACACAAATTTGAGGACGTCTTGAACTCTTAACATACTTACTACGTCGTTACGACAATATCTATGTCCATATCCTAAACATATGTTTTTGGACATCACGCGATATCGATATTTTCGTAAAGACATCATAAACATATCGTAAAGACAGTCGTAACAGGGATAAGATGTGACGCGTCATTCGAGATTTTCTATGTAGAATACACAATCGACGTAATATACGTATAAAATTGTATAAGAGTATTGTATATAAAATTGTATACAACTGTTTTTTAATACCATCATAACAAACAGGGTTGACCATTCGGTCGAATTTCCCGGACATATCTTCATTTTAGGGCTTGTGTGAGTTGTCCTACGGGATTTTTTACTTTGTCCGGATTTTTCAAATGATAAATTTTTATTTTTTTATCATCTTTTGGACCTTTTTTTGTACAACATTTTATCATTCAATGCCATCTAACCACCGACATAATAGTACTGGACTCCTAGCTGCAGCCATCAGAAGTGGAATAGGGAATAGAAAGAGAGAGAAAATCGAGAAAGTTGACCTGTCTTTTTCTAAGGAAAATGATTGGTTCTACTCATCTTCCATCTCCTTTCATAGAACTCGGAGGTGCGAAACTATCACTGGTTCGTAACCTTAAAGCCATACCCGCGTGCCAAAAATATGCCACGGAACTTGCTAGATGGATGCAGAAAGCTGTCATCCTTGGGTCGCTTCGTTTCCTCAAAACACACGAGGGTTTCGCCGGCCTGTAGTTGTGATTTCGTCGTGTCCTGTGACCGCCCATCTCACGGTTGTGAGACGTGGCCATGAGTGGGACTTACCGGGGTCCTACTGGGAGCCGGTGTCATTTTTTAGATGACAACTTTTTTTGCAAAAATATTATGAAATAGGTTTTTTTTGTATTACGCCTATTCATTGGTGCTAGAGTAAACAATTATTAAAATATTTGACCTTGAGAATATTTTTTTCAATTTTTAATACAATTTTTAGACAGAGTAATCAGTTTTCTTTTAGAATTTAGATTCATGGGCCGATTTTTATAGAAGTGAGTATTCTGCCGTTTCACGGATCCCTGATTTCGAATTTTATAACAGAATGTGAAAATTCAAGATGGCTGATCCAACATGGCGGCTAAAATGTTTCAAAACCATCTGCATTTTTTAAAAATGGGCATCCTGAGGGTTTTAGGTCGCTGAATTCAAATATGATAATAGAATTTCTAAACTAGAAATATCTTATCCAATATAGTGGATTAAAAATTAAAAAATATTTTTTTTTTGCACGAATGGTTGTATTAAGTAACACTATAATTTATTCAAATTCAAAAACATAAATTAATCAATTTTAAACGCTACCAAAACATAAATTATATTTTCACGAATACACGCATATGTCGGTACGTTCTTTCAGTATAATAAGGCTTACAACACAGGAATATGTCTCTAAAGCACGGATTTATCTTTTCGTATGCCGTCTTATTTCTTCTGAGAACGTTTTTGTCCCAGCTCATGGAGCGAGGCCCCAAGTTATTATTAATCTTTACCTTCGAACATCTCCATGACAAAATGCATTAGATATTTCATTTCTAAACAATTTCAAGTATTTCAGAATAGAATTATGTTAATAGGAGGCTTTGTTCAATAAACAAACATGAGGAACATGGTTAACCTATTTATGTTTTAGCCCGGACTTTGAATTCTGTGACGTGCGAATACAAGACGTGTAATGTCAAACAACGGCAAAGCATTGATTTTACTTGTTTAAAAGAATAAATTGAAACGTCCTTTGGAAGAATTATTCACTATTACTCCCTTCAAAGACGTGTTAGGTTACAATTGATGTGTTTTCCCGAAAAGTGTTCAATTTACTTGGAGCGTGTAATGACACATAATAAAAATACGCTAAAGTTTAACACATTTTATTTTAGTCTAAAGGTAAATATTTTAAATAATAAAATCGATTCATACGCAAATGTGATACTCAGACTTTTTTATTGAAGAATTACAATAATACTGGTTAAAATAACAAAGAAAATCGTAAAGTCGCGGAACAGAAGATTTAAGGTGCATGCTTTTGTTCATGTACATAACTTTTCGGGACCCGATATCAAGGAATCTGAGCTCGTCCTTCGTTCATTGAACCACACCAAATGAATAGAGAACTACCGGGATGGCAAGCATGTTCGTCGCAGATACTTTGTTCCTCTTCGACAGTTCGGAAGACCAAATCTGTTGGATGAGACGTTTGTATCTGTATTGGAGAGTATCCTTTACAGATGTCACGTCTTGAATTCAGCTCTGTGGCACGCCCAGGTATGTATAGGTCTCTCCAGCGCGAAGCTGTCGTATAGCGCTTCTGTCGACGAGCTCAGGGTCTTCTGGGATGCCATTAAGTTTGCTCAGAGGTACCCTTAGAAATATCCAAGTGCGAGAGATAGTGGCAATAATGTAAGGCAAAAGAGGGGAGGGTTCATGTTGTTGCCCTGAAACGCACCTCTCTATAAGGTGACACTATTAGTGATCACACGATGTTTTCCAGATGAGATAGTAAATCTGGTTTTCCAAAGCGGCATTAATCTAGATATGCAAGACATTCTTCTCTTTCGTCATCTGTCATTATTCTCTTCACAGCCATTGTGCTAGCACAAAAAGAAAAGATAACGGATTCGCTAATATTTCTTGTGTATGAGCTGTCTACTGTTGGTAATCAGAAGCGAAAATGACGCATATCCGCTAGGATAATAATTATTATTATCAATTATATATATTATGATTATTCTTTTTTTATTAAAATTTATTTCTTACCTTTAGTCAGAAAACCCCGGAAGTGGTACCGAAAGTACATATGAATTATAATTAATTATTATAATATAAATGTTAAATTTTATCTAAATTTTATAATAATAATTAATTATAATTAACGTATGAAAAATAATAAATTATTATTATTAAATTTTATTATTATATTATAATAGTATTTACTATTCATTAATATTATTTATTTAAATTTTTTCTGACCATAATTCGGAAAGACCCGAAAGTAGTACTTCATTGCTGGAAATCAAGAGTCAAATTTACTCCGACAATTTCCAAGAGAATTTTTATGTGTGATTTTTAAATTTATTTAATTATTCATTATTATTATATATTAATTATAATTAATTATTATTATAAAAATGTTAAATGGTGTATGTTTTATAATAATAATTATAATTAACGTAACAAAAATTAATCATTATTTAAATTTTTTCTGAACATAAGTCAGGAAGACCCGGAAGTGGTACTCCATTGCTGGAAGCCATGAGTCAAATTTACTCATATAATTTTCAAGAGAATTTTAATTTGTGATTTTTAAATTCATTTATTTGATTATTTATTATTATTATATTATACATTCATTTTAATTAACAAGTATTATGAAAATGTTAAATGGTATCTAAATTTTATAATAATAATTCATTATAATTAACATATAACAAAATAATAAATTATTTCTATTATTCATTATTATTAGATTATCATTATTTATTTAAATTTTTTTAACATCATTCAGAAATACCTGGTATTGGAACTCCATCGATGGAAATCATAACTCAAATTTAGTCCCATAATTTTACGTGTAAGGGTAACAGTGAGTCAAAGAGACTCACTAAGTTTCAAAAGAAAATACTTACTGACTAGGAGAATCCTTCGGGACGTCTGCTCACCACATTACTCGAAGGTCAACTAACTGGAGAGAGAATACACAGGCCGGAGGGGTAACCTACGCCACACTGGGGGGCACAGGGTGCAATCAAACTCAAAATATGAGTCAAAGTGACTCACATTACCTTTCCCGGGTTAATCTAGCATTGTTGTTATCTATTAGATCTATTACTTTATATAGACCTTTCCAACTAGGGTCTAGTTTAAAAATCCAAATAATCAAATTTTTTGGTCTTTACAGTCTTATAAAAAAACATATCATTTTAATTATGGTGTCAAAATTTCATCAACGTTTGGGCTCGGTTTTGAGCCATTCTCAAGATCTAAACCAATAATTATATAAAATGTAATAAAATGAACAAATCTTTATGAACAAAGTCGAAGCTAACGACATTAATAAATATATAAAGTTTCGTAACAAATAAAAACATTACCTGAAGTCGAGAAAATTGTCGGAAAACACTAATAATAAAATTGATGTAACGTCCATTATTTCAAAGCCAGTAAAATAATTTTTAGTGAAGACAACCCAATCAAGAATTAAAATATATTCAAATCTCTAGCGAGATATTAAAGATTCACACATGTGTACTACATTAAAAAGAAAAGTCGAAGGCAACAGTTTATGATGATGACATGAACATACATTGAACATACAGACTGGTGCTGACAATAAGCAAGCCTACAATTTCACTTTACAAATATAACGATGGTAACATCAAAACAAACCCCAATGGGGGAAACGCGCCAATTTTCGAATAACTTGAAAGTTAGACGGGTGTAAATGAGAAAGGAAATGATCAAAATTATTTTAATATACTTTGATAAATTTTATTAATGTTTAAGGTTTCAACCTTCACCTATATACCCATCCACACATCACTACTTTACCACCGAGCAATTCACGCCTAGCCCGAAAGGGAAACGGCTCAATGATATAATAATAATAATAATAATACGTGTATTTTCCATTTACGATTTCAACAGCTCTGGGGCATGTGTTAATATGAACCGATCTTTCTCATATTTTTCACGATTTTTTTTACATATGTTAAAAGTTTTTATGGGGGGGGGGGGGTATAAAATTCCGACATCACCAAAATAACGGTCCTACTGGGAGCCGGTGTCATTTTTAGATGGCCGTTGCAGGGGGCAGGAGCCCCCACAAATGTTACTAGTCGGTAAATGAACCCACCCCCCGTAAAAACTTTTAACATTAATAAATAAAAATTGTGCAAAATATGAGAAAGATCGGTTCATATTAGCACATGCCCCAGAGCTGTTGAAATCGTAAATGGAAAATACACGTATGTCTCAGCCCTCTTTACTCGAATATTCATAACTTTACTTGAAGTAGACACAAATGAATGAAACTTGGCTGAGTTTTAGAACATAATACTAAAAACGAAAATTTTTTTTTTCTTCAATTTTTGGACTATATTATCATTAAGTTTTAGCTCTCCAAAGAATACATTTTTCGTTTTATCTACTGGGAGCCTTGTAAATTCGTATTTAACTTTTTGCCAAACACATGTTCACGATTTTTGGTTGTGTAAATTCTCACACGAGATTCATGAGTTCATGTTGGACCTATGCATGTTTATAGAAATTGTGTATATGGCCCAAATATTGATCGCACGTTGGAAAAGGTGAGACGGCCATACAAAATCGTCGACAATCACGACGTAGACCTAATTTTGCGACCATTTTTTCCGATCTATTATTATCATTTGCATAATTTATTATTATTATTATTAATGAATAATTATTCTACTAAACTATTGTTATTATTAGTTTATTTTTTTGAAATTTTTAGTGAATGTTAGTATTCAATCTTTTTCCAAACATCAACTGACGCAAATACAAACAAATTTAGCTAAGGCTTGTCCAATTTACACTTACTATCATTAAGTACATGGTGAAATTATCACTATTGAAATAACTGTGGTGTCATCGTGATCCTGGACCATCACGTAACTGTTAAAAAAAGTGCAATACTTACTTGGCGGGGTACTACGAATGGTATGACAATTTTATTATTGTCTTGGTTCCTTGTCTAATAATTGCAAAATGGTTAACGATTACGATAACACTATTGATGTAACATCTGGAATAATAATTTCTCTGTGTCCCACGGTGTCATTAAAGTTCCAAAACACATACATATTTTTGTTGCATAAAAAAGTTTACTCGCGTTTCTAGCTTTCAAATAAGTTGCAGAATCACTACAAATTTCCGGAAAAATTAATAATACTAAGTGTTTAATAGATAAATAATTATTCATTGATAATAATCATAAATCATAAAAGTGATAATAATAAATCGAAAAAATTGCCGCAAAATTAGGTCTAAGTCGTGATTGTCGACGATTCTTGTATGGTCGTCTCTTTCCCAACGTCTGATCAATATTTGGGCCATATACAGAATTTTTATAAACATATATAGGTCCAACATGAACTCATGAATCTCGCGCAATAGTTCACACAACCCAAAATTCGTGAAAATATGTTTGGCAAAAATTCAAATGCGAATTTACAAGGCTCTCAGTAGAAAATTGAAAAATGTGTACTTTGTAGAGCTAAGAACCAATGATAATATATTCCAAGAATTTCAAGTTTCATTCATTTATGTCTCCTTCAAGAGAAGTTATGAATATTCGAGTAAAGAGGGCTGAAAAATACAATTATTTTCCATTTAAAATTTCAACAGATCTGGGGCACGGGATAATACGAACCGAACTTTCTCATATTTTGCACGATTTTTACATTCTCATCTCAATGAGAAGGTATTGGTTTTATGTGAAAAATGACTTTCGCGGATTCAATCAAATGTTGTAGGTATAGCCCAAAACTAGCCAATTGAATTTCATAAGTAGCCCAAATGGCGATTAATCGCCGCGACAAAATTTTGGTCGCCAAACAGTAGATCGTAGTAGCCCAATCTGGCAACACTGACGCTAAGGGTAGCACCTCGATATGGCAGAAAATGTGATGTCCTATATATATAGCGCTCCCACTCTGACACCCCGTACCGCATCTAGGTTTATAATATCTTTGGTTTCGGGGACCTAAAAGAGAGATCGAGTTCGTTGACCAGCGATTTGGATATAAATTAAAAAAATTCAGAGCATTTTCAAAATTTTTTTAACCATTTTTTACAAAATTCGGAAATTTCATTGATGGCTATCCGGAGTACACAAAAATTAAAATAATTTATCCTCACAACTTTTTTGGATGAAAATAAAATTTTTAGAGTTGTAGAGTTTTCAAGATCCCCCCCCCCCCAAAAAAAAACGAAAATTAACATTCCAAGCCAAATAAAGCACGATATGAAAAAAAGCGAAAGAAGAAAAACGTTAATATAAAATTGGAGTACAAGGTGATTGAATTGAAATTAGAATTTTTCAAAGTCGTTCCTGTAGCTTTCAGGTCGCGTTGGCCGATAAACGACATTTTTTCGATAAGGATATTGAGTCCAAACTTGTTCTAGTATTGCCCGACATCGAACGCAAGTAACTGATGAAAGGAAATCCGAGAACTGAGCGTTTAGAGAAAAGTTAGCATTTTGGCCTGATAATAAATATATTGATTTTACGAAAATGTTAATTATGACATCTTAATAGAATTAAAAGAATTTGAAACTACATATTTTATTATTTTCTTGTTAACCAGACAAAAAAACAATTGATTTGAGTAATTGAAAAAAATGTGTATTTTCGTTTATAAACGTTTTGGACTTCAGTTACATAACGTTATGATAGTTTTACAAGATTATCACGTCAACTTTTTGAGTTTGCTTAAAAAATCGAAACTTCATATTTTGTTCGCACATAAAATAATGAATTGTTACATTCTCATCATAATGAGAATGTATTGATTTTAGGTAAAAAATTACTTTCGCGGATTCCATCAAATGTCAACGTTTTGAGGCCCCCTGAGTCAGAAAGAATAGTTTTTAACTTGGTGTCTGTCTGTCGTCGTTGTCGTCGTTGACTTCGTCATCTGTACACCTGATAACTTATGAAAGTCTAATCGGATTGGATTGTGCTTTGGCACACCGTTTCAGGGACCAAAAAGAAAGATCGACTTCATTAACCGGCTATTTTGGATAGAAATTAGAAAATTAGAGCATTTTCAAAATTTTTAGACTATTTTTCACAAAATTCAGAATTTCCATGGACGGCTATCCATAGAACTCAAAAATTAAAACAATTTATCCCGACGACTATTTTTTTGATGAACTAAAATTGTCAGAGCAAGAGCATTTTCAATATCCCCCAAAAAAACATGAAAATTAACATTTCAAGCCAAATAAAGCACGATATGAAAAAAAGTCGTGAGTAGAAAAACGTTACATTTTGATAGTGCTACAAGATTATGACGTGAACTTTTTGAGTTTTCTTAAAAAATCGAAAATTCATATTGCGTTCGCGCAAAAAATAATGAATTACATTACATTACATTACATTCTTATCATAATTAATATTAAATGAAATAATAGTAATATAATATATAATATAATAATAATATTATGAAAATCATAATCATAATTACATTCTTGTCACGTTCCGCGACTTTCATAATAATAATGAATAATTATAAACAATAGATTATAACTACATAACAATTATATTCAACAGACTATAACCACATCACAATTATATTCAATAGACTATAACTACATAAGAATTATATTCAATAGATTATAACTACATAAAATTTATATTCAATAATGAAACAACTAGCTGAAAGATCATATCCAATATCCAAATATTATTGTTAAAATCATATTATAAACAAAACCTAATATTGATATATGATATATATATATATATATATATATATATATAAAGGGCTAAATGACAACCGCATGGCCCACTGGGAGCAACTGCCATCTGAAAGTGACACCGGCACCCAATAAAACTACGGTAAATCACATCCATGGCCACGTCGTACGACCGTGAGACATGAGCGTTGTCAATTGGTTTTAATTCTTGAAGTGGACTCGATTGCCTCAACATATTCAGGACTCAAGTTTAGCTTGAAATCGTCTTAAACTGTTTTTTAAGGTTTCGTGGAAAACCTTTATAATCTCGTGCCAGCGTCTGTCCATATTTTACCTCGCCTAAAAAAAAAACTATTCAAGCCACGACCTTGAGGTTTTGTATTCGCTTCATAAAGCGGCCACTGTAAGTCGTAGAAAAATATTGGCAACCTGAGGAAAAATTTGCTTCTTATTTATATTCCAAATTTTAAGCAAACAATCATTTGGAAAATTTTCCCATTCCTTATGTTGATTTTGAGTTAAATTTGTGAATAATTGTTTTTATTTTGACCTTAGAAGTTTACAAACAAATTTTTGCGCTTTTCCGGAAAACTTTCGATCCAATATACTGCTTTTGAGTCAGGGGGATTAGATATCTCAAAATATGGAAAAATTCACATATAGGTCGGTGTCAGTTTATGCGATTTGAGCCATTGGACTTGATAGAATGGTTCCCTTTAAAATTCTCGAACTTTTCTCTTACTGCTTATGGATCGATTTGAACGATTTGTTCAGAATCGATTTTCCATTCCAAACTGGCCTTGTTTTCAGCCAAACTTGAGTCAGTTTTGAGAATTTACGGGTCGAAAGGACTAAATTTTAATGTTTTTGCAAGAGGTATCAGCTTACTGAGTCTGAATTTACAATTAATTATTATTAAACAATAGGCAACTTTAATCATTTTCTTGATTTTGTAGGCATCGCTTGGGTATACTGCGTGTGTATGCCAAATTTAAAATATTTTCAATAATATTTAGGTGAGTTATGACGATTTATGTTTTAAAACATAATTGGATTTGGCGACAGGAAGAAAAGGAAAATGTGGCAGCGGCGCCGCTATGCGTGAGAATGTAGTGGTAAGTGGAGAGGGAAGATTTGGTGATTCTTCCCTCTCTCCAAAAAGTCGCGTCTATTGGGTCGACTTCGACCGCTCATCCTGAAAAATCTCACTTTTCAGAGTAAGCCCCCTTTCTTCGGCGCACGTCAAATATATCTTGGTAGTCTATTCACTAATGACGGAAAGATACATGGAGAGTTAGATAGGCAATACCTGCGCATGGTTTGCGGTAAAACGCTAATGGACAAAGTTAGTAACGTGAGAATCCTCAAAGAATGTAGTATAGATGAGACACTATTTGAAAGAAATTTAAAAAATTTGTGAAGATGGTTTGGGCATGCTGAGAGAATGAAATATGCACTACAGACGAATCAAGTACATATATCAAGGTGAATTTAATGGCAGCGTACCCAGAGGAAGACCGAAGAAAGACTGGTTTGAATGTGTGAATGGGCCCTAATTCGAAGAGACATATGGGGCATAATTCCTCAAGTGTACCCACCTCTAAAATGAAAGTTGTCCGATTGGGCTAAAAATTGGCCTAATTGTAGTCCTATTATATAGTACTTCTCACACCAAAAAATAATTCATTTTGATGATTATTTATCAAAGTAGAGGGGGTTCAATTTTTGGGTTTTTTAAGCAAAGCCTTATTTTCAAACATTTGTAACTTTTTTCCTATTGCCTTCAACAAAATTTGACTGAATATGTTTTTGATAGTTTTTTTCACAAAATTTCTAATGATCATAGCCATTTTCAAAAAAAGTCAAAATTTGACCCTAATTTTTGTTGTTTTCTTTGCAGGCCTCTTTTGCGGTTTCTGTTTTTTGCTCTTCGAGAAGATGTCGTATTTCTCAGAGGACGAAAACTTCTTGAGTTGAAGTTTTCCATCTTGAGTGGGAATGAAAGACTGGGAGCCGATGTCATTTTTTTAGATGACAGTTGCTCCCAGTGGGACCCTGCGGTGGTTGTTAACCTTTAGTTTTAATTATATATGTAGCTAAAAATTTGTCATAAGGGCAACCGCAGGATTTCGCTGAGAGCAGGTGCTAATCTGAAAAATTGCACCCGCTCCCAGCGAAATCGCGGTAAAATTTCAGCTGTTACCATGTCTCACGACCGTGAGATAGGTAGCTACAGTCTGCGACGAATTCAATACGATGATTCGGCAAAAGTCTCGTGTACCCAGAGAAAACGTAGGGACCCAAGGTCGACCGCCTTCTGCATTTTTCCCGCAAGTGTCTCAGCATTTTCTTGACACGCAGGGATGCTTTGAAGGCTATTAACCAGTAAAACCTTGGCACCTCCAAGATCGCCAATGATCAGGACGATTAGCTCAACAGAATATTCCGGGTATAACCGTGGAAACTCCCTTATATGGTCTTTATGCCTCTCTTTCTTTTCATTCTCCTTGGCTATGATGTTTTTGTCAGCTGGTGCATTTTGATCATCCCTGATACTGAAGTCAAGGCCGAGTGTTTTAGCAGCCTCCTCCGCTGCTTTGCACAGAAACGCTCCTTTGCCCACTTCTTCGTGTTTTCTGACCATTTTAAGAAGAGGGTTTCGTCCATTTGCGACTATATGGGACCCGATATTGAGGAATCTAAACTCGTCTTTCGTCCATGGAACGACTTGAAATGAATAGAGTACTACCGGGACAGCAAGCATGTTCGTCGCAGATACTTTGTTCCTCGCCGACAGTTCGGAGGACCAAATCCGTCGGATGAGACGTTTGCATCTGCATCGGAGAGTATCCTTTATAGATGTCACGACCTGAATGCTGCTCTGTGGCACGCCCAGGTATGTATAGGTCTCTCCAGCTCCAAAGTGTCATATAAGGCTCAGTACCCTTTGGAATGGCGAAGCGCAAGAGATAGTCAATCTGGTTTTCCAAAGCAGGATTAATCTCTCTATGCACCTCACTATGTGTGGATGAACCTTCAGGCTTTTCAACACACAGATGATAAGCGTATGGGAGGTTGAATCAAAAGTTTTCCGGTAATTAATCAAGGCCATCGATAGGTAACGCTGACAGAATGCTGCGTCTTTACAGACACATCTGTCGATGAGCGGGTTCACCCGACATCCCGCTTTGCCTTTCTTTGAGGCGCGTTGTTCTTGCCACACAGGTCCAATTGTCCGAACAATCCTATCATTTAGAATATCTGTGAAGATCTTATACAGTGTGCTTAGACAACTTATTGGCCTGTAATTTTTAGGGTCAGCTAAGTTGCCCATCTTCGGCAGAAGCACTGTGTGCCCTTCAACCAACCACTCCGGAATAGGCTCTTCCGACTTTAGATATAAGGTGAAAATGCGGGCCAGATGCTGGTGGGTCGGAGGAAACTTTTTTCACTAGTTAGTCTTGATACCATCTGGTCCCGGAGTGAAATAGTTCATCATGCCTCTCAATACGTTTTTCACCTCCTCTGTAGTGATAGTTGGGCATTCCTCCTCAGGTGTTATGAGGGTACTGCACAGCTCCTTGAAGCTATTTAGATTCTCTGAGTGTTCTTTCAGTGGATGCTGGACTTCGCAGGCTTCTCTCCAAAATGCCTTGACCTCCTCCGGCGTGGGCGAATGGACGACAGTAACTGGAGGGTCGTGGAAGAGTCGAGATGGTTTAGAAAAAAACTGTTGATTTTTTTAACCCACATCTCTCTCCGCTCTAGATTTCTCCTAGCGTTAGATAGTACTCGTATTCTGTCAAAATTATATCGCCTGATGGTCAGTAGCTTAGACTTGTTGAGTGTGTGATGACAGACCCGCAGTTTGCGCGCGAACTGTCGAACCTTGGCAGTGAAAGTCCTGCCAGATGTTATGTAGTCAATCACACACTGAATGCGGGAAGCGTACTGCCTTGCCCAGCCTATCTTTGTGCTGAGTTGTTTTAGCTTTAATTTTAATACACACTATACACACCGTTAGAAAAAATAACATTTTTTTCAAATTTAAAAATTTCATTTACTATTTTTAGATAAACTTTGATGTTTTAATCGGATGTTAAGTACATTATATTTTTCACAGTAATAATAACAAAATACTGTATTATCATGGATCTTATAGTTATTTCAGTGACATATATGAATCATATTATCATAAATTATTATAATTACTCGACTTGAATAAAAATAATAAAGATCATCAAAATGTAGCGCAATGTTTACTTTACAGCATAATATTGAATAATGTTGCTTACAAGCGCCTTTTGGGACACAGGTATCTCAATAATTGTGAAATATTGTTATTTTTGTTCATTTAAATATTTTCAATCGGTATGTATTTTAATATAATTTTTTTTAGTTATACCAGTGAGTTATTCTCACCTAAAAAGCCTTCGTAATTTTTAGTTATTTTCCACATTGATACACATATTATTATTATTATAAAATATTGATCAATTTAATATTTAATAGCAGAAAAGCTGCTCATATGTTTTTATGCTCAATTTTGGAAAAATTTGTACTTTGTAGCAACCCTTGCACTTGGCCACACTTTCTCTATTTTTTTAAACATGAAAGCTATTATAATTCACTCGTTTCAGCCTCTGCTCGTGCTCATATTTTTAACATATAAATGATAAAAATAATATCTAGACGATCTAGATAATCACGAGTTTTGAAAGTTATGCTTGTGGAGCGAAACGGGAACCGCGGGCACAGGAAGACAGAACGTAAAGTGATAAGTCCCATATACGCGTAATTTACATCGTGTAAGAAACTAGTCACGTAAAATACCTGGTAATTTACCGAAAAAACCCACGTAAATTACCTGGGGTATTTTACTTACCCATCACTGGTCATAGGCCCTTCAGTTCTATTCCAATGGAATGGAAACCGATATATATATATATATATACACATATATATATACTACACTATAGATAACCAGTGTTTAAAAGTTTGGTATCAGGGTTGCACGGTTACGCGTAACACGAATTTTCATACGTATCATACGTATTTTACGTAAAAAATGTAAAAAACGTAAAAAATGACGGACTTGAAATGTGGGAGGCGGTGCGGGTGATGGAAAGGAGCATAATATAACCTTACTTATTCCGGAATGCAATAATTGCGAGACTGAATTGAAATTTTTTCATAACATTCAAAGAATAAGTAAATAAAAAGATTGCACCGGGACAAAAAGCAAAATTTTTGCCGTTTTCCATCTTCAAAATAAAATGTAACTCCTGTCAAAAGGAATTTCTGGGTCTGCCACCTCCAAACATTTTTTAATAAATTAAGAAGCTATCAAGCAAGTCAGTCAGTGTCTTCGGTGTATTAAAGAATGAGGTTATGCTTATTTTCTATAAAAGCACAGTCGCCATCTTAAAAACGTAAATTACATGTAAAAAACTAGGGACGTAAATTACGTAGGTAATTTAAATGTGAAAAAACTACGTAAATTACCCAAGGTATATTACGTACGCAACCCTGTTTGGTATCCAGCCTCAAAATGGCAGCATCCGGCTAGGTTGCCACACTGTCTCTCAACCGCATGCCACTTCATGGAGAGTCCACAATAGGATTGAGAAACCGAGGTAGCATTGACTTGACGTAGACTTGACATAGCAGCAGTGATGCTAACAGACCGCGACTTTTTCAACTGCGCAAACGTTGCGTTGGAAGGGGAAAGCCACGTTATTGACCGAAATACGCGCGCTTATTTTAAATGATTCGAATTCATTTTTATTTTCAAGTTGAGAAATTATAATAAGTTATGTTAATATGGTTCATATATGATACTGCAATAATTATAAGATCCATGATAACACAGCAATTTATTATTACTATGGAAAATGTAATGTACTTAATATCCGATTAAAATATCAAAGTTTGTCTAAACATAGTAAATCAAGATTTTAAATGGTTAATATATTCTTTCTATACACTATACAGTCAGAAAAATAATTATATGTATTTCATTTAATTTGTTTAAAGTTGTCGAAAAAAACTGCTAAAGTAAACAAAAATTATTTAAACAAATAGAAATTTATTAAAAATTGAAAGAAATGTATCGAAATTGAATAATTATTCAACAAAAAGTAGCATAGGATACCACTTTGACAAAAAACTGGACATCTCTGGGTCAATTTTTAGAAATTTTGAGAATAAACAATAAGTAATTGCTTGAATAATTACATGTTTTAAAAAAAATGTACTACTTCAAACAATGACAAACTATTACATTTCAATCAGAAAATACGATTATTTTTAAAAATTTTTGGAATAAAAATTGTTTAATTAAGTAAAATTTGTTTAAGCAATTAAATTTTTTTTTTTAAACTCGTGGGAAATATTCAAATTGTCCATTAGTAATTATTTGTATGAAAAAGATGACGAAAATTGCAAAAAAGTAACAATAATATGTAAAAATGTAGTTTTTTGTATGAGTTCAATTTTTCGAAAATCCAAAATTTCCCTATGTTAATTAAATGATGTTTTGAAGTGCTTGGTGGCACGTGTTAATATTTTAATTTCGAAATAAAAAAATTAGGGATTTTTTTCTCCGGAAATGGAAAATTTTTTTTTTTTTGGTGGGGGGACTTGCCCTCTAGGGTGAAAAAAAATTTGCAATGCATTTTTGAACCACCTTAATGTACACTACATACATAAAACAATTTTCGAGATCGATTATTAACCTAACTGACGCACGACCATGCTCGAAGTTTGTCAGCTGCATTCTTCTCCACACATTAAGGCGTGAACGCGCCGGATTCTTGCCGGAATCAGGTATTAAATTTGCTTCTCATTGGCTCACTCGAAGATAGCACCCTATGGTTTTAGGGTTATGAATAATTATCTATTTATCGTTTGTGAGACCAACAAAGTCCTTCATTTCCAAAAATTCACGGATATAAAATCAGAAGAAATTGCACAAAACACTTACGTTTTCTAGTGCTTTGAAGATGATAATAACAGTAATTTTATATTAATATGATTTTTATGACAGATACGGTTTTCAGCACTAAAAAAAATGTTCTTGAACCAGAAAAACCTTTTTTTTTATATACATGAAACTTTGATTGAATCAGATTTCCGTTGATTTAAGAAAATATGTTATTGACCCAACCAATTTGTTTGGTTGAATCAACCAAATATTCCACCTATCAAAAGAGCAAAAATTTTGTTTGGGTCAACTGAATATTTTGTTGTCCATATCATAACCATACTCTAAGGTTGAGCCAACAAAAATATTGTTGATTAACCAAAGCGTTTTCTGATCGTTTACACAATCTGAAAATCGAATTTTTTCATTTTTATCCCTGATTCACAGTTTGTCGTATAAAGCCTGTGCCAGTGTGAGTGTGGTACACTGAAACAAGTTTTTATGTTCAGCGGATTTGTCTAACCTGTTGCATATGCCCCATACATCTGCCACCATTTTCACGGCACCGCACCGCACCGGGGATTTCCTGACAACCAGAGGTTCCCCCACTTGTTGGTTTAAGCGTAAGTAGTATAGCCCCACTGTAGTCAGACAGCAGACCTTACAGGAGTTCCGAAGCATATCAATGTGTCCTGAACAGTGAGTGGAAACTAAAGATAGGCTTTGCCGGTATAGCATTTATAGCGGAAGAATACGGGTTTCATATTTTAGATGGCGCTGATGATTGTGTATAGTTGTGTTAGTGTACTATATTAGACAGGAATATGCAACCGCCATATTGGTTCCTGGACAGTTTGCGGGAAGTGATGCGATAAGCATGTCCTGTATTTTAATTAAAATTAAGTTTAGAATATATAAGAAAAATGGTCTGCTGTAGTGGTCCGTCTTGTAAAAACAGAAGCAAAGATGGATTTAAACTTTATCGTTTTCCACTAGGACAAAGAGAAAGACTGTCAATTCCTCATCTTCGGCTGCAGCTTGATCAAGCAGCGGTTGGGGAAACGCTCCGCGTACATATCCATTTTTCGAGAGGTTTCTTTTGAGGGTGTGTTTTGAGGGGTTTCACCCTTTTTTTATTTGAGAATTATTTACTGTAAAGTAAATTATTTTCTTCTTGAAGTATATAATTTTTTTTAACATGAATATATCAATATGATGAATTACTGTGTATAGGTCACATTCTAAATTCTCAGTAAATGTTGTGTTGTATAATAGATTTAATGCTTTCACGACGATTCGTTATAATACATTTAAAGGAGGTTTTTCGGAATTCAACTTGCGCAAAACTACGCATCTTGCCGAAGTTTCGTAAACATTGAGGTTCACTTCTTCAGGGCTAATCTGAAACTGAAGGACTAACCTGAAACTAAAGTTTCAGGTTTTGTCGTTCTTATATATATTCTCTACGATGCCTGAGATTGGCCAGCGTGCCCCATCATGGGTACTGGTCGAACTTGATTGGCCAATCAAGTCTTTTTTGAACAAAAAAACCGGGAGGACGGCAAGCCAAATCGGATTGGTATTATATCCTTTGTCCCTACTGATTGTGCTGATTGCGTCAAACGTTTTAGCCTGACTTTACTCTCATGTTACTTTGCACGTAAGCTCACCGCTCTCTCGGTTTCTCCAATATAGACTTTGCCACAAGAGCAAGATATTTTAAATACTCCCGGATCACTGAGAGGTGTCTTTTTATCTCTAGGGTTGTTTAAAAGTTGTCCTAATTTCGCAGGTGGTTTAAATATGGTTTGGATGTTGCGTTTGTTGAGAATTCTTCCTATTTGTTCTGTGATATCTTCAATGTAGAGTAGGACGGTGGTCGTTTTTCTCTTTTTCTTTAGTAGGTTGTGTTGGCTTGTGTTTTTGAGTGCAATTTCTTATTGCTGTATCAATTTGTTTGTTCGTGTGATCGTTTTGTATTATGATTTGTTTAACGTTTTGTAATTCCTTTTGTAAGTTATTTTTATCTGTTATGGAGACAACTCTGTATACAAAGGAGTTGATGACCGATTGCTTTTGAGATGGGTGGTAGTGGGAGGAGGCATGTAGGTATCTGTTTGTATGTGTGGGTTTTCTGTAAACTTCATGTTCTAATGTGTTATCAGATCTTTCTTAAACTAGTGCATCCAAGAAAGGCAATTTTCCGGATTGGTTAAAGATTTTAGTTTCTAAATTACCCATAAAGATGTTGGCTGTTACAGGTCAAATTGGAGACCCCATTGCTGCTCCTGAGGTTTGTTCGCAGAACTGTTTATTCACAGAAAAGTAGGTGTTATTGAGACAGTGTTCTATCAACGGTATGAGATCGGAAGGGAAGTTTGAAAAGGATTAAATAATATCGATTGTATCAGCTATTAGTACTTTCGTAAAGAGACATGCTACGTCGAAACTCACTAGGATGTCTTCGGGTTGAATGTGAATCTGTTGTATCTTTCTGATAAAGTCAAAAGAGTTTTGGACTTGTGTGATAGTTTCCTGTGAAAAGATTCAGTTCTTTGGCGAGGAAGCGTGCTAGGTTATAGGTTGGTGAGTTTATTGCGATGACTATAGGTATGAGTGGAATGTTGTTTTTGTGGGTTTTTGGGAGTCCGTAAAGTTTTGGAGAGATGGGATGAGTAGGTATTGATTCAGATATTGTTTCACTGTCAAGTTTTGAGTCTTTTAGAAGGGTTTTTGTTTTGCTGACTGTTCTTTTTGTAGGGTCTTTTTCAAGTTTTTTTATATGTATCGTCAGTTAGAAGGTCCATGATTTTTTTGTTATAATCTTCTTCATTAATTAGTACTGTTGTGTTGCCTTTGTCTGCGGGTAATATTATAAGTTTGAGGGGGGAAGTTGGGCTTGGCGTAAGATATTGGCCGTCCTACGCCATATGTCATTCGCTTTTTCGGGTGGAAGGGTATTATATATATATATATATATATATATATATATATATTATATATATATATATATATATATATATATATGTAATCTTGTAAAATACAAACGTTTTTCTGGCGTCCTGAAAAATTTGGCCCTGTCCCTTCAGTTTTTGACCAATCAGCACCAAATTTTGCATACATATTCTTTAAGCTCCCGGACAGGTCGTAAGAGTAATCGGGGAGCAGGTAGTGGAAGGAGGGCACCGACACAGTTTTTGACTAATCGGCAACAAATTTTGCATACATTCTTTGGGCTCGCGGGCAGGTCGTAAGAGTATGGGGGGGGGCTAACTGCTTACCACAGGCGAAGTCCGCGGGTGACAGCTAGTTACATATGTGACCGTCCGCGAAGAAAGGGACCTAATGCGGAAAAAATCGATTTTCATTTTCTTACGCCAATCGATATTTTCTGAGTTACACTTTCATTTCCAATAGTCAGACATTTTTTAAGTTAATTACTTTTCTTGTTATCAAGCTACAAACAGTGGTAAGTGGAGGGGGCGCTTTTCATAGACGCATCCCCACTACTTGAATGCTAGCTTGCGGACTCTGCTATGATCGCTCGTCCTGTAAAATTCAGCTTTGACGCATTAGGTCCTTTTCTTCGTGGACGGTCACATATAAACATTAATGCAACTACAACCTTTTTTATAATAAGTATAACTTTTCGATCTCAATTATATTATGAAAATAAAAAATCATTAGTACATTTTGAAAAATTTTATTTTTATAAGAAATTATATGTGCCGGCCCGGGCAATATGCCACAATGCGAACGAAAACCCGCTGTGAAGTATGGCTCCGTGCATTCATGATAAAAAATAGTTTGTGCAATTCGCGTGGTATTGTTCCATATTCCGCCACGTGGACGCTAATGGCACACTCACTCCGCTCGTGCGCTAACGGCGCCCGCGTCCGCAATATAGAACTATAGCCCACTCGTTACACAATGTACTATTTTGTATGTCAATGTTTGTGAACTTTTTAAAAACTTTGGGAAATAATTTTTAGTTTAAGTTAAGAGAAGCTTTGAAATCTTTTCAAATTTTTGTGAAAGTTTTGAAATATTCGTGAAGTCTTTGAAATATTCGTGAAGTCTTTGAAATCTTTTTACTATAAGGTAACGTTTATCGAAGATTTTTACACATAAATCACAGTAACACATGTAACTAATTCGAAAGATAATTTGTTATATCATTTACTATATATTTCTATAAAGATTTGTACTAAAATTACGGATATGATGGCACATTTTTCAGAATCGAAAGGTCTTACACCAGAGAAGGTTGGACCATAGGTGTTAATACGCTTCGTCATTGTAACGTAAGAGGGCACCCGTGTGAAGCTGCGTACAAAGAAAAGTTATGAAAGTAAACATTAATTTCATGGTATTTTATTGAACTTCATTTGCAAATAAAAATAATTACATAGAAAACAATACATAATACTAAACGATGGATAATATACATTTTCAGCAAAATTGTTGGAATTACTCGATAGATTACCTTCTGCCATGTCTGAAGCCATAAACTGCGCTTGTTTTCACTGACGAAATTGCTCATAAATGCATGAAGAAAAACCTAAAAAATTGTTCAATCTTTTCAATGTTTTATGCAAACTGCTAAATTTATGAAAATATTTATTATAATCTTTTTTATGCTGCAGAGGATTCCCAATATTTTATTATGTACAGATACAGTTATCAGAAATTGTTTGAAATTTGAAAGTTTGACAGAAGTGATTGTTTTCACAGATTTCAATGCTACTTCCACAGTACAGTATATATAAACTTACATAAAGTCACAATTTTACTTGAAAACGAAATTTTTTTGTACACTCAAGTGCTTGAAAGTCGTACATTTTTGTTTACTATTTATCCTTTTTAAACGTCTTTTATACCATTAAGGGCATGTGATGCTTGTGAAAATTATCGATTTTAGCAGTGTTAGGTTCCCCCGGCTTTTTTCCTACAATAATAAAGATTTTGCCTTAAAAGATACCTTGTTCAACGCCGACAGATTGGATGACCAAATCTGTCGAAGAAGATGCCTGTATCTGCTTCGGAGGGACTTCTTTACTGATGTCACGTCCTGAATTCGGCTTTCAGGCACACCCAGGTATGTATAGGTTTCTTCAGTGTTAAGATGTTGAATAACACTTATATCCACAAGCTCAGGGTCCTTGGGAACCATGAGTATCTGTTCGTTAAAGCCGAAGGAGCTTCAACAAAAAAGAATTCACAAACACCAAATTACAGTTGCTGATGCTTTGTTCTTTAATTTTAAAAGGTCTGTGCACAAATGTGGGGAAAATACAAAAATCGGATGCGTAGCGCGAGGTTAATACAATATCGAGCGTAAAGCACGAGATAAATATATGACCGAGCGCGAAGTGCGAGTACAAACAGTCCTGCACACTAGGCGCGCTCAAACTTGTGAGCTATAGCGTTCATGAAGTTAAACTGGAAACTCTACAATTTTGAAAAATATGAAAATGGAATCAAAGTACTTTCAACGCTTCGATATATGTTTTCAATTCAAAGTTGTTTAATATTGAATGATTCCAGTTTGAAATAATTCAATGTCATTAGTGTGATCGGGTCATTTGAGATAGTTATATAACTAAGGAAAAAGAGGAAGAAAAAGGAGCTAAACCTTTAAATTCACAGCTTTAATAGTATGTAATAGATTTGAGCACTTAATTATTTTTACTGAAACTATAATTTCAGAATTCTGATTCGAAAAGGAACACGAAACTTTTTAAGGTCGAACGAATTATTATGACATTGGTCTCTGTAAAAATACTAAAGTGCTCAAATCTATTACAATTACAATTTTTTAACTTCAATTAGGAGTTCAAGTCTTTATTTTTCAGTTTATTATATCAAAATACAAGTTTAATGACTTTCCCCTTTTTAAATCTTTTAAAGCTGTAAATTAAAAGATTTTACTCCTTTCTCTTCCTCATTTTCCCTTCTTATTGTATAACTATCTCTAATGAGCCGAAGACACTAATGACATTGAGTTATTTCAAACTAGAATCGTTTCACATCAAACAACTTTGAATCGAAAGCATATTTCGAAACATTGAAAATGGTTTGATTTCAATTTTAACTCTTTCAAAATTGGAGAGTTTTAAGTTTAAATTCATGAACGCTATAGCATGGACCATATAGCTTTTAAAAATTTAAATTCACAGCTTTCAGTGTAAAAATAATAAAATTTAAAACTTCATTTTTGCAAATGTCAGGGATTTTTTTTGAGTGTGCTTAAATTTGTATGAAAATTGTAATATTAAATTAAATAGCAATGTTGTTTCAATTTCTTAACCTACATTTATAGTACTGAATAGCCCTAGCGCTATACTTGACCAATTAGTCTTACGGAAAATGCATGCATAGCCTGAAAAGCACTTTTAATTTTCAACTTATGGAGTCAAATAACATATGGCACTCATTCTACTTTTAATCTTTTAATTGCGAGTGACATATCGTTGGAATCGCCAAGATAGGTAGATTTCGCATATCATATTTCTAAATTGCTAATTGCAAAATCAAAAAAAATTTATGTTTCGTATTTTATTTCTCATTAGTACAAAGTAGCCCCCGCTAGTAAGGGTCGGACCCAGCGGCTCGCGCTCACTCAGCGACGTAAGGGAAATTTGAGTAGATAGGGTAAGGGTAAGTGAAGTTGGTAGAGGGCGATCAAATAAATACTGCCCATTATTTATCTTCATGGCATTTATTTGTTATTCTATACGCGACGCGTCCGTGAGCTCAACTAGGCTCGTGCCTAAAAGTGTAGTGGTAAGTGGAGGGGGTGCTTTTCGTTGACTCTATACTGTTAGAAAAATCTGTACTAGATTTAGTATACATGTGATGGAAGCAAGAATGCACGACATGAAATTAAATTTAGTATACCAGTTTACAGTAAATTTAGTATATGCATATACTGAATTTGGTATGCACGTACATGTTGGCGTGAGGCACCCGCGCTCTTATGACCTTCTACAACTCAACCAATACTTTCCATCCCATTTTCGTTTTGGGATGTTTTTCAAGAGAAAAAATCAAACTTTGTTCTAGCCTAATTAAAAAAATATCAAAAGGGGTTTTTTAAGATGAAAAATCAAAGTGAAATAATTTTTTTATCGTTTCATAATTATTTTTATTATAAAACTTGTTAGAATACCTTTTCAGAACCCGTATAAAAAAGTAAAATTGGATAACTGTATCAGGAGTTATGTACAATTGAAAGTTAGCAATCGTGGTGAATCGTCGAAAATTCGGGCCCCTGTATCTTGAAAACCCGTTGTACTAGGTATGCCTCCTTTACAGAATTTAAAGAGGTCCACTAGCACTACAATCTGGCGGAGTTTGAACAAGATAGGCGACAACCAAATTTTAGGCGGGGACACTTGGCCAATTTTACCCCATATATTGCAATGGGCAATGAACACAGAATATCTTAATCGTATTCGGACTTTCAATCCCATTTTCCAACGGGCAATAAACTTAAATATAAATTTATAATTATATATTGCAACGAGCAACGAAAACAGAAGATCATAATCGGAGTCATATTTTTAATTTAATTTATCAACGGGCAATAAATTTCATGTATCGATTAATAATTATTAGATACTGCATCTCACTTGAAAAAGTGGACGTACAAAAGGACGTAGAAAAAGACGTATAAAAGGGCGTAAAAAAGTAAGTACAAAGGACGTACCGAAGGACATACAAAAGGACAACCCAAATTGGAATACAAATGACGTACTTCGGTACGTCCTTTTGTACGTTGCACAGTGTGGGCAAAAGCACATTTTGTGGACAAGATTCTGTCCACAAGCTAATTTGCAATGAATGTTGATGTTTTTTTTTAATGACCGTAAGACTTCCAGGTATAAGGAGTCGGTACAGAAAACTCATTTTGAGCAGCTACACATTTTTAATTTAACAACAAAATAAAAAATATTTTTGTCCTAACTTTTCCTATGTACCTTTTTTTAAATTCAAATTCACTAAAGAAGAGCTAAAGTCAGTGTAATAACTATTAAGTCATAATTTTCAATAGGTTAGAGAAAGAAAAAAAATTTTGTATAATTTTTTGAACAAATTAATTTACAAAAGCCATGTTCTCGTTATTTGCAATGATTAGTTGTTTTAAATTCATAGTTTTCATATAAAATATTAGATAAATTAGTGCCACGCACGATCGAGGAACGTGAGACACTGCACCGCAAAAAACACCAATCTCGCGTGAAAGTTCGAAAACAAACCTACGTATAAATCTTATAACTAACAAAAGATAATAAAACTCCTAAAAAGCGATCGAGAATCGGAGTAGAGACCCGGTGTTCTCTTGAAAAACTTCGAAATGTCACTTGAGCTAACTCGAGAAAACATGCGAAACGGGACTGGAAGTTGACGACTGTCATGGCGCTTCGGTAGGCTCAACTTTTTGCAGAATCAACGAAAATGTCTTGCCAATGACTTCTTTATGTCATATTTGTCCACTTAACAAGAACTGTTAATCATTCAAACGATATTTATAAACAAATTCACAGTTTGACCATTTTTCAAAAATAAATACTACGCGGTAGTTCTTTAGCCTCGCAGTCATTCCTCCTTTCTTTCACCTTTTAATGCTCATGACTATGGGGGTAGTTTATACTGCTACCCCGTTCTCTTACTCACAGGTTTTTTTACAGGTTCTCTTACTTAAGGGCATGTGATACATCAGTTTCCCCGGGTTTTTGTTCACAAAAATTAAAAAAAAATTAAAACTGTATTTGGAGATGCTATAAAATAGAGCAACATACGTCCCGGAACTCTTTTTTTAAGGGATAATAGCAAAAAAAAATTATTCTGCTGAATACAAATTTTCTCTATATGCACTATTTGGAGGTTAGGATTCGGTTTTGAGGTCTCTGCCATTCCGATAATGTCGGCGTCGCAGACTGGCCACCCATCTCACGGTTGTGAGACGTGGTTACAGCTGAAATTTTACCGCGATTTTGCTGGGAGCAAGTGCAATTTTTAAGATTAGCACCTGCTCCAGGCGAAATCCTGCGGTTGTCCTTATGACAAACTTTTAATTATATATATATATATATTTGTCTAAGAATTTTTTAAACATGCTTCACCATACAATTTTAACAAACACTAATGTTTGCAGATATTATTAACTTCAGCTGCAGAAATTTAAGTATTCATTCTTTGCAATTTATCGCTTGTAATTTTCATCCATTTTTCAGAAATTTTCCTCTTGTAAGTTCTTTCTTTCTTCATTACATTTTTTTTTTTTTTGATTGAAATGTTATTGAGTACTTAGATATTGCCCTAAGAGAGTCGAAGTCTCTTATTTATTGCTCAAATTCTTCTCCAGTCTTATTGATTTAACATTTTCATTCGCATTTTCAAGAATTTTTTACAGAGCCTTTCAATCTGAGCATTCTTAGAAATTGCTTAATTGCATTAGTCATAACAATGTTAAATATTCTCCAGAAGTAGAAAGAGTCTGCATCATAGGAGCGAGATAGAGGGGGGCAGGGAGGCACATTTTTGATAGATTTGTGAAAGTCCAGAGATGCTCGTCTTTTGTTAAGTTTTTGAAAATCTTTTTTTGTCGAAATAATGTTGAAATTGTTCAAAAAAAGGTCGTGGAACAGCTAAACAAATTGGTGAAATATCAAGTTGATTAGGATTTTCTGAACAAATATTCAAAAACATTCTAAATTTCTACCGTAGCCGTGAGTTTCATAATTTTAGAAATAATTGCTGCGTCAGAGTTCCGGGCATCTTTCCGATAATATTTTGTTATACAATAAATGATATATGTACCTCTAAAAAATGTATGTGTACTAACAAATGTGTCTTAATATCTTCTTGTGTTATTAGAAGTTTTCAGTAATCTTTTTATTACTTTTACATTATTCGATATACGATGTTTCATACGAAAAAGTGAAATTAAAAGAAAAATATACAGACTTAAATAATGGTAAACTGTGCTTTAGGTACCTTGTTATCTTGGCTATTAGTCATGGAAAAAAATGAAATACGAAATATAGGGTCTGAGTCGAAATATCGGATCCAGGATGAATTTTCCTAGAAGAGTACTGTGCGCCCAGCGCTCTGAGAGTGCTGCCTACAGTTCAGGAATCAGTCCTCTCTCAGTCGGGAAAGAGTCTCGAAATATTCATCGTGGATCCCAATTCCTTCTTTACAGTTCTCAGTCCTGAATTTCTGAGCTCAGTCCTGCTTGTTTGGGATTCACTTTTAAATTTCCGGTGTTCAAAACTTGTTTCTAAATCCGCATTTTTCTATAAGTAAAAGAATATTTTACAATAAAAATACACAAGTAACAAATATTTCTTTGTTTATTAATACTGCTAGTACAGCCGTCAGACTAGGGGAAAAATTATTTTTTTAAGGGACTAACAACTCGTGAAAATGAAAATTTCGTTCGAAAAATTAGTTTACAGCTTTCTTCACAACAGGTTGAAAATGTTAATTCTTCGAAATATGTAAATAAATTCAAATTCACTGACGTGAATTCCGATGAGTAGAATTTAATGAGAAGACAATATATAATTTCAATAACAATTCTAACTAAATTCTGGAAATATGTTTTAAATACAAAATCTCGATGGACACTTTTTACTTACTTCATTAATTTAATATTATAGTTTTAACATGCTCATTCACATTTAATATAAAACAGCTGGATCACTTTCGTTTTTCCTCAAATAAAATGTGATATCTTATCAAACATACATGGCAGAAGGGGTATGGTGCTCATATTTTTCACACTGACAGTGAAGGATTTATAGAAAACTATGCACAAAATAGGTAAATACTGAATATCCATGATTATAAATCAAATTATTTTATAAATATATAAATATAAATATATATATATATATATATAGTCACAACACGAATTGAAGTTAAGAAACAAAATCTGAGAAATTCTCGGCGATCACCGCTTTCGCGGTCGAGAGCAGTTTTATTGGCTTAAATTACAGATATATTATATATTATAGACATAGATATGGATATAGTATATTCTCTTCAAAATGCCAAAAATATCTTTGTTAGGGCTTACTCGATGCGTAATTTAATAAGCTTATTAATGGGTTTTAAAAAAATTTATCTCCTATTTGGAAACGAGTAATCACGTTTCAAAGTCAGCAGTCATTTTGAATAGTACTTTCGCTGATCGTACTGACAACTTCAACGGTAGTGTACTATTTAGCTTATGGTCGATATTTGTCGAGAATCATCAGACCGGCAGAAATTTTGAGTTTATTCTCAAAAACAAAATGTGTGACTGTGATAAATGAGGACAGCGACGAGGATTAGGTTTTCAATCAATATGAAACTAAAGCAGATATATAAATAAAGGCCGTGGCTACGTGTACCGAAGTTTCGGTACCAGTAGCCAGATTTATTCGGTGCTATTTGTACCGAAATTTCGGTACGTATTGCTCGATATTTTCGGTACGCGTAGACACTTCCATAAATAAAACTTCCAGAAAATTTCAGAAATAATAGTGGCACAAATAATCATTTTATCTTTTCTGTTACAATGTATATATATATATACATTATGTATATGTAATGTATCTAATAATGTATAAATACACTTATATATAACTGTATTATATGAATCTATTCAGGTATCAATGGGCCTCAGGAGTTCGAATATGTGAAAATTATAGTTTTTAGTTTATTGCACTAAGATCCCCTAAATTTAAAAATCTGAAAAAATTTACAATAATAACTCTTTGGGTGTCTATTCTATGGTAAAAAACTGAGATAATACTTGAGTTTCATCACACGAAAAAATACAAAAACAAATTTTGAAACTTTTTTTGAGTTTGAATTTTCCGCCAAAATTTTTTCGAAACAATCATGTACGTTGAGGATGACCGACAGAAGTACTGTGAATCTTTTCAGATTTTTTCTAACGATAGAAGCAGAGAAAAAAACTAAAAACTAAAATGTACGTTACCCCTTCTAACTTATCCAATATGGCGGCTAACAGTTTGAAATTTTTGAACACATTTTTTTTGATTGTATGTGTTTATGAAATCGTTACTGCCGGGGTGGGGGAGCGAGGGATCAGCACACTCTCAGTTTAATACTACGTCCATCGACCAAAAAAAGAGGGTCCGAGTTACAACTCAAGACAATTGCGATCTGCACATGACTCATGGGTTTTACTTACTGGAATTCCCGCCAATAATAATCCGATTTAATGTAGTTTGATTTCAAGACCATCTGAACTTTACATCCGAGCTTGAATCGCCGAATCCGACACACAGGTCATATTAATTGCAACCAAAAAAAATCTGCACGCTGCGCGGGCACATTCTCATCACGCCCTGCACGTGCGGCTCGCTTCGCACGCAAGTTTGAGCGCGCCTAGGGCGCGCGACTGTTGTTTCTCGCTCTTCGCGCTCGATAATATATTTATCTCGCGCTTCGCGCTCGATAACGTATGTACCTCACGCTTCGCGCTCGGTCATTGTATTTTCCCCACTTTTAAAATTAAAGGTCAAAACATTAACAACTATAATTTGGTGATTATGAATTATCTTCTGTTAAAGCTCCTTCGGCTTTAACGAACACATTCCCATCACGTGTCTCGTGCTTCGCACTCGCTTTTAAAGAAAATGCGAACTTTTCTACATTATTTTCAACTTTACTGTATCAAGTGTATATGACATATATTTATTTCTGTACCTCGGTCTGGGGCTGCTCATTCAGATATTGCAAAATAATGTACACATTTTAATTTTCATGAGGCCGAATTCATTTCCAATCAGGCAGGCTGTGCGAGCTCAAGTCACAGAATCGTTTCAACACGAAATATGCTGTTTTTCAAAGGATTCTAGATGACACACACCTATATACCTATCTACCCTATACCTATATACCCATCCACACATTACTACTATCCAACCGAGCAATTCACGCCTGCCCCGAAAGGGAAACGGCTTAATCATATAATAATAATAATAATAATCTATTAAATGAAACTTTGAAAAAACTTATTATTGAAAAATACATTACTCATTTGTTTTCAATGTTTTTTTTCTCTAACGTAAAATATTTTAAATAAATATTATACTAATAAATAAATAAATAATAAATAAATAAAAATAAATAAATAAATAAATAAATAAATAAAATAAATATTTTATCTAAAAATTTTGTTACAAAAGGAATTAAATAAGGGTTTAATTGAAACAAAAATTTTCTTAAAAAATCATTTGGAATTAATGATCACAAAATCAGATAAAGGAAGTATTACAGTAGCCAGGGCCGCATTTATGTGTTTGGGGGCCCTAGGGCCGGCTAACATGTAGAGAGAGCCGATGTAGAAGTGTGTGTATGTCGCAGCGATTTTGATTTACCGACTAGACTAGTTACATTTATTGGGGGCCCTAATTTGTGGGGGCCCTGGGGCCATGGCCCCGCTCGCCCCGTAGTAAACTCGGCCCTGACAGTAGCGATTCATAAGGATCTTTAAATTCAAAAAATTTTGCATATCTTTAATGATGGAGATAATTTTCAATTGATTCCTAAAAATCCCACGAAAATGCTTCAGAAAGGGACTTTTAAAATTTGAGACAGAATGAGAACTAATAAACACTTCGAAAAGTAAGTTTGTTAGGAATTCTCTTTCTTAATTGTGAATCTTTTGCATGCTCATTTTGCATAAAACTATTCATGATAAAATAGATTTCTTTTCGATCTTAAGTTACAAATATTTTTTAAATAGAGACACTAAACTCATGATTCGTTCCAATCTGCAGGGTTTGTTTATGAATAATTTCAGGTTTCTTTTAATTGAGTCTAAACAACTTTACCTCAATTTCTCGAAAGAAATCTTTTTATTTAAATTTTTTTAAAGAAGAATGCATTAAATATTAGCAATGTTAGAAATACATAAAAAAAATTTGGATCGTTTCGTTTCCTATTTGGAAAATGTAATAATCTAAATAGATTAGTTCCAACCCGGGGAAATTTGCTTTGGGACCACATGTTCCGCTTCCACCACTTATTCTCTTGGAGGGCGGGAGTGGTGATAGGCGCGTGCGAGAATCTCTGCTCTGTGACGTACGTGAGTCTTAATTATTTTATTGCAGTATGTTTGCATTTTTTTTGTGAATGTAATTGAAAAGAGAAGTTCACAAAGTGTTCCTTTGTTGTACATTATTGAATATTTTAACATCACAGTCGGACGATATTTCCTCATAAGAGGAAGCTTCCTGTTAGTATAACGGTTTTTGTACCGATTAATATTTGCCAATGCGTCAGCTCAGAAGAAGATTTTGGTCTTTAATTGCCATTATGATGTTACAAAAAGTGTTTTCGCTCCCTTGCACAATGCCAGTTTGGCAGTTACTTCCTTCTACCTTTCCTACATCGACCCTAAGAATTGAAAAAGCAAATTTTAAACAATTTTATTAATTTTCTATCCCCACTGATTGAAAAAGCAATTTTTGAAGAATTTCTACTATTTCCTATTTACCATATCTCGAAATGATGATTGTGATCATGAAATCTGGACCAAGTCTGACAATATTTTAGATCGACATCGGAAGAGTCAATTTTTCATTTTTGCTTTTGCGAATCTTCGAATTATGCGATGAAAAAATGAATTATTGCGCAAGATTTTGCGTCGGGAATCTACGGATTATGCGACATTCTATGCAAGCTTCAAAGTAACTTATCGTTGTCATACCAACGAGTATTATTATGTTATTAGGTTCATGAAATATGAGAGAACAAGTTCGTAACTTTGGTCTAATAGTAGTCCAGCATGTATTGTATATCATCAGTCCACCCAACTTATATATTAGGAATAAGCGCAAACTCTATTCGGAAATGTAAGGGGACCCAATATTAATAGAGCCTATTTCCAAAGAATCTATTCTTCACTTTGCCCATTTTGATATTTTATCTTAGTAATAACCAGTGGTGTAGTCGAGGCCTCGAGGGGCCTGGCACTGCCAGGGTACTTTTTGTGAAGGACTGGCGGCGCCAAACCACTTTCTTGTCAAACGGAACATTTTTCCAGATATGAGCCATCCATAAACCAGGGTGCCCACTTTCTGGAAAAACAGGGAAAACAGGGAAAATGCAGGGACTTTTTTATGAGGAATTCATAGGGAAAACACAGGGAAAATCAACAACCGTTTCGCTTAGAGTTGTTTCTTAACTCCATCTTCAGCCCGCAGAAATAATTTTCAGAACTTGAGTGAGCTTCGAGCCCTTGGTTCAAAGGGAACGAATTGTGTTCTTAAATCTTGCAGAATGAAGTGCTTATATACTCTCGCATTGTTGCTTTCTGCAAGGCACCTGTTGGTGTATGTAAGAGATACTAAAAACTTTTATCCACATAAGGTAGCTTTGATTTCACTGATTGAGAAACCAAAGATTGTATGATTAAAACTTTTAAAATCTCTGTTGTGTACTATTATTCCTCCAAATGCATTTGCTTCCTAAGATAGTAACCGAAATTTTGTTTTCATTACTCAAAATATCCCGATTTACCATTAGAATTGCGAAAAATTATCTTTGAAAGAGACAGGAAAGACCAGTAAAAGACATGGAAAAGAGGAAAAGGGGACTGGTGAGCACCCTGTGTTGCCATTACATTCGCACCTATTAGGAAATATTGTAAATTCTCAAAATCAGAATTTTGATCTCATTACAATGTATTAGGATAATTTTTGATTCCAAAAAGCCAACGTAGATTTGTTTTGTAATAAAACACAGTAAGTTTTCAGCACCAGTTATTCTGGGTTTTCAGAAAATTCTTAATTACACCCCAGACAAATTTACAGTATGATACTTATTACATATGAGGAAGAATAAGGAAATTTATAAGGAATACGAGATGTTGTATTGCAAATTTCATATAAAATAATTGTCCGTTTATTAAAAGAAAGGGTTTTAATTTCTCCTTGAAAATGGTAAATAATCTTTTTCTTTTGAAACCAGCTCATTAGTTGGTTCAATTAAACAAGGAAACCCTTCGTTTCCTAAACTAATTCTTTCAAATCTTGAAGACATTTGGGGAATTCAGCTTTTCATAACCTACATCCAAAACCTTCATAAAATTATCTTTAATCAAAACTCCACTTATAGCAAATTCCAAGAATGTCACAATAAAATCCAAAGAAGTCCCGCAAATTCTAAAGAATTTCAAAACATCTCGGCTGATTTCCATAGAATTCACAGCAACACTAAAAATGTTAGATTTCCAGAGAAACTTTTGAAAAATTAAAGAAATATTAAAAACGTTCCACCAATATATCGATATTATAGAAGATTGCATAAATTGTAAGAATAACCAAAGAGTAGGCCAGGGTTGCAACTTGACTGAACCAAGAATCGACCAGGACTGTACCAATTATTCGCTTATAATGGCAGGACGCATGTAACGTGAATTCTCAGGAAATTCATGAAAAAACCGATCATTTAGAGGATCCTTACTGGACACTGATACAATCTCGTTGGCACTGTTGCCATTTATGCGTATTTTAACTCTTCCGTGGGAATAATCAAGATCTGCTCTAGGAGCCACTAATGGAAGCAAAATATCATCCATTATTATTCCAATGACGGATTCGCCTTTCTCATCTGTTGCTGCTTGTACTATCGTTCCTGCTGGTAAAAGGAAGAATAGAGATGTACGATAATGAAGTTCGTAATGATGAACATGAAGTTGAATGGGAAGAGGATGCACTGCATCGTCTTTATGTGGCCAAACTAATTCTGCAAAAAGAAAGTACAAGTAGGTTATTAAATATTGTAGCAAGTAAGTAACAAATTAGTACTTTTCTGCCAGCATATTAGTCGCCTGGATCTTATTCTTTCCAGATAATTCGGAAGCCCAAATTTTTCTGAGAATTTGGCGATACCATTTTACAAGGTCCGTTTTCAACATATGCACATTTTGGATTTCCGCTTGCGGTATTCCAAGTATATATATATGTGTGTGTTTCTCCATGGCCAAGATGTTGAAGGGTGTTTCCGCCTATAAGTTGAATATCCTGAAGGTCACGCGATGTTGTAGTTTCTAGTCTACCTTGGTGTAAGTGGACGCAGGTATACTTGTCCAGTCCGAAGCTCATGCCAATCGCTTTAGAGTACCTATTCACCGCCTCCACAACGATGTTAAGGTCCTCTTTCGAGGAAGGAAAGAGTTTCAGGCCATCCATGTATTCAAGGTGGTTGACCTTATATTCTCTTTTGTTCGGCGGGCCACATAAGTATCCAAAGCTTTTGCCTCGGAGCACAATAGATAGAGGCAAGAGGGAGATACAGAAAAGTATCTGACTTAGAGAGTCTCCTTCGAAGACCTCCCTCTTATATGTGATATAGCTGGTAGTCACTAGTCTTTTGTCAGATGTTATGACAAATTTTATCCGCCACAAGAGCATAAGCTCTTTTATGCATCTCAATATTTTTGGATGCACCTCCAAGCACTCAAGGAGCTTGATAAGTAGCTCATGGTTCGTGTTATCGAATACCTTACGGTAGTAAATCCAAGCCATGGACAGATTGCGTCGATACCTGATCGAGTCCTGAGTAATACACCTGTCTATTAACAGGTTTTTCCTGAAACCTGCCGGCCCTCTCTTGCATCCATGTTGTTCAACTATTGCACTTCAGATTGGCTCAATAGATGTTAATATCCTCTCTTTGAGGTTGCCAGTGAATAGCTTGTAGCTAGTATTTAAACAAGCTATGGGCCTGTAGTTCTTTGGACTTGAAAAATCTCCAGCCTTAGGGATCAGTACATGCGTCCTTCCACTAGCCACTGCGGGATGGGTTGTTCTCCGTTTAAGACAATAGTAAATATACGAGCTAGATGTTGGTGCGTATAAGTGAACTTCTTCCACCAAAAGTTGTTGATTTAATCTGTCGCTGGCGCTGAAAAGTTCTTAGTTCTAGCGATAACTTTCTTAACTTCTACAGTAGTAATTAGTGGACACTTCTCCTCTGGCCCTTGCAACCTTTGCATTTGGCAAAAGTTACGAAAGAGTGATATATTTGAAACGTCTTCATTTAGCTGATAAGTATCTCCATATATTTGCAGATGACGTTTTATTAAACAGACGGGAAGGATGGGTAGAAAAGGTGGAATTTTCCTGAATACACTTTACTCGACATTCAAGGCGCTTTAATGCTTCGTATTATTATTATAAATAATTAGCCAAATTGTTTCAACTGTTATTTAGATTTCAATATTCATGTTAAATTTTGAAAATCTGCCATCCTCGCGGTAAAGAACCTTGAAACACATCAAAACCCTCAATCTTAAAGGTTACATACGAGTTGAGTTCTAGCCACTCAGGTATAATTTTAGTAGTGTATGAATTGACTCCTTTCCCCTGAGCGTGTTGTATGAGAAGATGTTAAATGTAGCCGAATGCTCAACCAAATATACTTGAATGTGTAGATATTTTAATAAATATAAAAAGGGATAACTAAATAAGGATTTAAAATTTTTAAATGGTGCATCATAAATAAACTTCTGCTAAATGCTTCCAAATGCAGTGTTATATCTTTTTCAAAAAGCTCTAATAATATCAGCTTTGACTACCGCATAGAAGAAACGTATTTGAAGAGGGTGACTTCGGTCCATGACCTAGGAATAATATTGGAGAGTAATTTGTCATTTAAAATTTATAGAAGTAATGTCGTGGCCTCTGCAAATCGGGCACTAGGTTGGGTTATAAGAACGTCGAGGCAGTTTAGAGATCCGGAAACAATCACACTGTTGTATAATTGTTTTGTTAGGTCTAAGCTGGAATATGCTGAAATCAGATTAGTAATTTTACTAATTGAGACGAAATTACTAACAACTAATGAAATAAATAAATACTAAACTATATAAGTAGCCATGTTTTCACTACTTCAGAATTATATTGTATAATATAAGAAGGGAATTGTTTGTACACTTAAATTTTTCTAATAATTATTTTATAAATTATTGTAATAATATATGAATGTAATTATTTTCTATATATGATAAATAAATGTTTAGTTAAATAATAGAACATATAATGGAAAAGAAAAAAAATTCGTGAGAAAGTTTATAGATATTTAAGGGTCCTTTTCAGGCTATGGGGGTGTGGCTATGGAAAAAGGAGAGGGGATGGACCCATTTTCCTAGCAAGAAAGTCACAGTTTCCCAAGAAAATCAGTCTAGACCTTGTCTTTGCTTAAGCAACACAGTCCCTAGATAACCGCGCGACTTTTGTAGTGATTCGGTAATTCCCAAATTTTAAAAACGTGATTAAAATAGTGATCAATAAAAACGTGAGTTAAGTGTGTGTAATACAATCTTTAAAAAAAAAGTAAATAATGTGTGGCCAAGGATTAACGAAAGCCATGAAGGCACTTGATGCTTTTGATGAGCATAAAGCTTCAATGGTGGGTTTGGAAGCATATTTCGTGGAGTACAAACCGATGGAGCAGCTGGAAAAATTGACAACCCATGCTGTGGAACACATGGACAAGGAAATACTTGCCCGTTGCCTTCCAGTGATAAACAGATTGAAGCGTACACTTGACCTGATGCATGATAGTGTAAAAGAAACTCTAGGTTAGTAAATAATTAAATCCTGTTTTATTTTTATACTTTATATTACTAGTCGATTTAAAAAAAGTCAACATCTTTTTTAATTGAAAATTTAATTAATATTATGATTTAAAAATAATAAATTGATATTTTTTTCCTCCACAGAACTATGCATCACCAATGATACCCCATCAATCCTCCAAACTTGTATGGGCGTTGAGCAGAAGAAGAGGAAGCGGGTCAGTAAAGGGATGCAAGCCAAGAAGAGTGTCAAAAGGAGCCCGGCGAAAAATTCTGAGACCCACACAGTGGAAGAAAAACTAATGGCTATTCCAAAAATGTGGACTCAGACAGTTTGTATCATAAATGATGAGGATGAGGTAGACTCAACAATCTCAGAACGTGATCCAAGGATGAAGAATTCAAAGCCGTCCAATTTAAAGAAAAATTCTCATCGTCCAATTCTGGAAATAAATCTGGAGAGCGACGATGAGATTGCACATGAAACACACCCACAACAACAACAAAATCAGGAGCAGCATCAACAACAACATCAACAGCAACAACTTCATCTTCCAAAACAACTACAACAACACCAACAACTACAACAACAACAGGCTAAGTTGGAGGCAGATGAGGCAATAAAAAAATTGGTAGAGAATAAACATGCAGAGACAAAACTATTGAAAAAGAAAGCCGTAGAGAGAAGAATCAGGATAAAACAGATCGAGGAGAGACGGGAAAATGACGAGAAACAAGCTAAAGCCAATGCCAGAAAGAAGCAGGAGGAACAACGACAATTGGTCCAGGAAAAGAAAGCGAGAAAAAACCTGTATCATAAAAATAAAAAAGATAAGGAAAACTCTTATGTGACCTTAAAAAACAATGTTAGGAAGGTCATAAAAGAGTTTCGCAAAGCGAAAAAGGAGGCTTTGCAGGATTTAGAACCGAACGTGGAGAAAATGCTGGCAGCATTGTTAGATAAAGAGGTGAGAATCTTCCAAGGTAAAATTATATTAATAAATATACGAATATATATTTAAAAAAATATTTATAATAATGTCTCTCAGATAATAATTTTATTGTTTGATTTTTACAGAATGTCAGAACACCATACAGGACATCGTAATGGTTCAAGTCGGTGCAGGCCAGCAGGAGCCTTTCGACGATAAATCTTCGCAGGTTGCTGGACCCTCGAGAGTACCACATATGAGGGGCGGGAAGGCAACCCTGTGACAGGTCACCGAAATAACTTAAGTCACACACGACCTCCTTTTCAGCCTATCGTGAGGGCGGGAAGGCACCCCTGTTACAGGTCACAGAAGTAACTTAGGTCACGCACGACCCCCTTTCCCAGGTGTTGTGGGGGCGGGTAGGCAACCCTGTGACAGGTCACAGAAATAACTTAAGTCACACACGACCTTCTTTCCAGCCTATCGTGAGGAGGGAAGGCACCCCTGTTGCAGGTCACAGTAGTAACTTAGGTCACACAAGACCCCCTTTTCCATGTGTTGTGTGGGCGGGAAGGCGACCCCGTGACAGGTCACAGAAATAACTTGAGTCACACACGACCCCGTTTCCCAGGTGTTGTAGGGGCGGGAAGGCACCCCTGTGACAGGTCACAGAAATAACATAAGTCACACGCGACCTCCTTTCCAGCCTACCGTGGGGGCGTGAATGTACCCCTGTGACAGGTCACAGAAGTAACTTAGGTCACACACGACCTCCTTTCCCAGCCTATCGTGGGAGCGGGAAAGCACACCTATGAAAAGTCACAGAAGGAGCTTAGGTCACACACGACCCCCTTTAAGAAGTTTCGTAGGGTTGGAAATGCACCCCTGCGAACGGTCACAGAAATAACTTAGGTCACACACGATCTCCTTTTCGTCCTATCGTGGTGGCAAGAAGACACCTCTGTGACAGGTCACCGAAATGACTTAAGTCACACACGACCTTCTTTCCAGCCTATTGCGAGGGCGGAAAGGCACCCCTGTTACAGTTCACAGAAGTAAGTTAGGTCACACACGACCCCCTTTCCCAGCCTATCGTGGGGGCGGGAAGGCAACCCTGTGACAGGTCACCGAAATAACTTAAGTCACACACGACCTCCTTTCCAGCATACCGTTGGGGCGGGAAGGCACCCCTATGACAGGTCACAGAAGTAACTTAGGTGACACACGACCCCCTTTCCAGACTATCTTGGGGGCGGGAAGGCACTTCTGTGACAGGTCACAGAAATAACTTAGGACGCACACGACCTTCTTTCCAGCCTACCGTGGGGGGCGGGAAGGCACCACTGTGACAGGTCACAGAAATAACTTAAGTCACACACGACCTCATTTCCAGCCTACCGTGGGGCGGGAAGGCACCACTGTTACAGGTCACAGAAGTAACTTAGGTCACACACAACCCCCTTTTCCAGGTGTTGTGGGGGCGGGAAGGCACCCCTGTGACAGGTCACCGAAATAACTTAAGTCACACTCGACCTCCTTTCCAGCCTGTCGTGGGGGCGGCATGGAACCCTTGTGACAGGTGTCGGAAATAACTCAAGTCACACACGACCTCCTTTCCAGCCTATCGTGGGGCGGGAAGGCACCCTTTTTGCAGGTCACAGAAGTAACTTAGGTCACACACGACCCCCTTTCCCAGGTGTTGTGGGCGCGGGAAGTCACCCCTGTGACAGGTCACAGAAATAACCTAAGTCATACACGACCTCCTTCCTGGTCTATCGTGGGGGCGGGAAGGCACGCCTGTGACAGGTCACAGGAGTTGCTTAGGTCACACACGACCCCCTTCCTCAGGTTTTGTGGGGGTGGGAAGGCATCCCTGTGACATTTCACATGAATAACTTAGGTCACACACGACCTCCTTTCCCAGGTGTTGTGGGCGCGGGAAGTCACCCCTGTGACAGGTCACAGAAATAACATAAGTCACACACGACCTCCTTTCCAGCCTACCGTGGGGGCACGAAGGCACCCCTGTTACAGGTCACAGAATTAACTTAGATCACACACGACCCCCTTTCCCAGGTGTTGTGGGGGCGGGAAGGCAACCCTGTGACAGGTCACAGAAATAACTTAAGTTAAACAGGACTTTCTTTCCAGCATATCGTGGGGGCGAGAAGGCACCCCTGTGACAGGTCACCGAAATAACTCAAGTCACACACGACCTCCTTTCCAGCCTATCGTGGGGGAGGCAGGGTGAATCGGGGGCAGGGGAAGTGATGGGATAGAAGAAGACAGGGGGAAGGAGGAAAAGGAATTTAGGGTGGGGAATTAGGGGAAGTGATAATGAAATGAGGAGGCAGGAAGTAGGTGAAATGAAGGAGGGGAAAAGTAGGAGAAATGAGGAGAGAGGAAGTATGAGAAATAAGGGGTGGTGAATGAGGTAAAATGATAAAAGGAGAAGTAGGAAGATTGAGGGGAAGTAGAGAAGATGAGGGAGGGAAATAGAGGAACCTTAACAGCAGAAGTAGGAGAAGTGAGGATAGGGGAAGTGGGGAAAGTGGTGTTGAATGAGGGGGTGGGGTAAATTAGGAGGCAGGGTAAATAAGGGGGCAGGGTAAATGAGGGACAGGGAAAGGGATTGTCTAGAGGAAGTTAGGGAGAAGTAGGAAAAGGAATTCAAGGTGGAGAAGTGGGGGAAGTGATGTTGAAATGAGAAGAGCGGAAGTAGGGGAAACGAGAAGAAGGGAAGCAAGAAGTTGATAATGAGGTGAAATTATGGTAGGCGAAGTGGCGGTAAATGAGGGGATGGGGTAAATAAAGAGACAGGGTGAATGAGGGGGCAGAGGAAGTGATGGTCTAGAGGAAGTTGGGGGGAAGTAGGAAAAGGAATTTATGTTGGGGAAGTGATGGTGAAATAAGGAGAGAGGAAGGAGGTGGAAGGGGGAATTAGGAGAGGAAAAATAGAAGAAATTTGGGGTAAGTTATGAGGTGAAATGATGGTAGTAGATGTGGGGGAAGTAAGGGGATGTAGAGGAGATCAGGAGAGGGAAATGGAGGAAATGAGACAGGAGAAGTAGGTGAAGTGAGGATAGGAGAAGTAGGAAAAGTGGTGGTAAATGAGAAGGTGGGGCAAATGAGGAGGCAGGGTAAATGAGGAGGCAGGGGAATCGATGAAGTAGAGGAAGTGAGAGAAAAGTAGGGAAAGGAATTTAGGGTGGGGTACTAGGGGAATTAAAAATGAAATGAGGAGGCAGGAAGTAGGGGAAATGGGTAGAAGGAAAGTAGGAGAAATGAAGGGTGGGAAATGCGGTGAAATGGTGGTGGGGGAAGTAAGGAAAAGTAGTGGTGAATGAGGTGGTAGGTAAATGAGGGGGCAGGGGAAGTGATGGTCCAGAGGAAATTAGGAAAATATATATAGAAAAAGTAAAAAAAGTGAGGGAAAGTAGGAAAAGTGAGGGGAAGTAGAGGAGATGAGGGGAGGCTAATAGAAAAAACAAGACAGAAGAAGTAGGAGAAGGAGAGCAGGGAAAGTTAGGTAAATGTTAGTAGATAAGCGGGTAGGATAAATGAGGAGGGGCAGGGTGAATGAGGAGGCAGGGTAAATGAGGGGGCAGAGAAAGTGAGGGGGTATAAGAAGTTAGGGGAAAGCAGGAAGTGGAATTGAGGGTCAGCAATTGGGGGAAGTGATGGTGAAATGAGGAGAGCGGAAGTATGGGAAATAAGGAGAGGGAACGTAGGAGAAATAAGGGGTAGGTAATGAGGTGAAATGATAGTATGGGAAGTCAGAGGAAGTAGAGGAGATGAAGGAAGGGAAATAGATGAAGCGAGACACGAGAAGTAGAAGAAGTGAGGATAGGGGAAGTAGGAAAAGTGGTGGTACATGAGGGGGTAGGGTAAATGAGGAGGCAGGGTGAATGATGTGGCAGGGGAAGTGATGGGATAGAAGAAGTTAGGGGAAAGAAGAAAAAGGAATTTAGGGTGGGGAAGTAGGGGTACTGATAATGAAATGAGGAGGCAGGATGTACAGAAAATGAGGAGTGGAAAAGTAGGAGAAATAACAGGTGGATAATGAGGTGAAATGATTTTAGGGGAAGTTAAGGGAAGTGGTGGTAAATGAGGGGGTAGGGTAAATGAGGAAGCTAGGGAAGAGTAGGAAAAGGAATTTATGGTGGGGAAGTAGGAGAAGTGATGGTGAAATGTGAAGAGAGGAGATAAAAAGTAGGGGCCCATTCACGGTTGAGAGACGTGGCCATGAGTGAGATTTACCGCGGTCCTTCTGGGAGCCGGTGTCATTTTTAGATGGCAGTGGCTCCCAGTGGAACCCTGCGGTGGTTGTTTAACCTCATTTTTCAATTATATATAATCTAGCTCAGAGCGAACCGTTTTCAAATTTCGCGCCATCCGAGATTACCGATCACAGCCAAGCAGATGACTACCGCGTCAGTGTTATGTTTTCAGGACCAAAGATATTATTAACATCACGTATCAATTTTCAGAGGACACTACAGTCTCATAAAATGCTGATTCCGAATCAAATACCGTACATCACTCATAGGGTTAGACAAGTACTCACATGCAGATCAATGTTCTGCAAACATTTATCTTCCCGTAAAGACCTCTCTAACCCTACTTGTGATATAATATATTATTATCCCTTAGTTTTCACCCTAATTTTTTCACACTGTGACACCAAGCCAAATTCAATCTAGTTTACAAATTACACTGTCTAAACTATAAAGGATGTTTTACGTTGACATCTTAGACTCATATTTATGTTTTAATATAACAAATTTAATAATGAGACGAGCTCAGATCCCTCGGTATTGGATCACGAAAGTTTATGCACATGAAAAAAAGTATGCACCTTAAGTCGTATCTTCCGTGACTTTACGTCGAACGCCGTCAACGTGGTCGCGGAATACTGAATCTCGAATGTTTTCATAACATGATTATTCTGAGTATAGCACATATAGTAGCAAATGGAGGAGACCCTCTTCTTAAAATGGTCAGAAAACACAAAGAAGTGGGCGAAGGAGCGTTTCTGTACAAAGCAATGGAGAAGGTTGCTGAAACACTTGGCCTTGACTCAATATAAGGGGTAAACAAAATGCATAAAATATCATCCATCTCGAGTACTAACTCTTGAAAGCCAGGATCAAGAAGCCAAAGGAGAAAAACTTGCGCGAACAGCTCCTCGGCATGAGGATGCACGGCATCTTCCACAGAAATTTAAAGGATTATTCGATGTCAAATAAACTGACGTTTGCTTTCCTTAAATCATCCGGATTGGAGTCGGACATGAAGGGTCTCATTTTGGCTTGCCAAGACGTAAAAATTTCCACTTTAGTATATGTGGCCACATTTTGAGCCAAGACATTCGCGATGATATCTGCAGAGCGTGTTATGCACTCCCCGAGCACCTAGGACACATACGATTTAGTTGTGAAACTCATGTGGGAACGACGTACATCCAAAGGCACAATGCAGCACTAAGAGTGCTTTAATACCATCTAGGTCACTCTTACGGCTTTAGCCCAGATATATCCTATTCTCGAGAATTGTTTCTGTCACGCATTCGAAGCCTGACATAGTACTCCTTGACTTAGAAAAACGAACCATGATCGTTAACGAATTTTCGGTACCAGCCGACAATAACATTATAATTGTTACCGACGTGTTACCAACCTGTGTGACAGATACAATGTAATTGAGTGAAAGCGTTATTGTTTTCAGCATTATGACAGTACGGGATCTAAAAGTGTGGTGTCGAGTCGAATGGTATTTCCGAATTAGATATATTCCGGTCTTCGGAGCACGTGATGGTATTGCGATTCGCACGAAGGGCGCAGTGGTGTAGTGGTCGTGCCGTTGTTGACGGAAGTGTATGTAGTCGTGGGTTGCCCAACTGGGTGTTGTGGCCTTCGGGGCGCGCGTTGGTGTGGTGGTCATGCCTTGGGCGACAGTGGTCTGGTAGCGCAGTGGTCCGAGTTGCTGAGTCGACTGTGGTCGTTGCACTGGACGTGAGTCTGGAATTGGAGGGTGCAAAGATCCCGACCTCCAAGGAATACTCTAGTCAGGTTGGAAGGTGAAGGACTAAATACCTTTATAGGTGGAGAGGATCTCGGAGGGCACCTATATGACGCAAGGAGGGGTGAAGGAGGTCGGGATCTGCGAATACCAAGTAATCCAAGAATAGACAGGACGATTTCCTAAGAAAGCAGCATTCTTGGAAAATCATTCGTTGTATTTGAAGAATGTAACAATATTAACAAACTGTTGTTTCGTAAAAATGCAACAATCTTGAAAAAATGTTTGTTGTTCCTTAGAAAAGTAGCAATTTTCGAAAACTGTTCGTTCCTCAAGAAAGTAGCAATCTTAGAACATTGTTTGTTTTTCCTTAAGAAACTGACAATCTTGAGAAAGTGTTTGTTGTTCCCTAAGAAAGTAATAATCATGCAAAAGTTTTTGTTGTTCCTAAGAAAGCAAAACCTTAGAAAAATGTTTGTTGTTACCTAAGAAAGTAAGGGTGAAAAAAATGTTCGTTGCTCCTTAAGAAAGTAACAATTTTGGAAACATGTGTGTTGTTCCTTAAGAAAGTAGCAATCTTAGAAAATAGTTTGTTTCTCCTTAAGGAAGTAAAAATCTTGGAAAAATGTTTTGTTGTTCCCTGTGAAAGTAACAATCTTTGAAAAGTTTCTGTTATTTCCTAAGTAACAAGAAATATTGGACAAATGTTTTTTGTTCCTTAACAAAATGACAATCTTGGAAAAGTGTTCGTTGTTGCATAAGAATATAACGATCTTGAAAATGTGTTTGTTGTTTCCTAAATGTGAAATGAATATAATACAATAAATAAATATATTTTATATGAATATAAAATATCAACCCTGAAGTAATATTCTTGTGAAAATGTTCAATGTTCCGTAAGAAGGCAGCATTCTTTGAAAAGTGTTTGTGGTTTTTTGAGAAAGTAACAATATTAAAAAACTGTTTCATGTTCCCTGAGAAAGAATCCTGAAACATTGTTTGTTGTTCCTTGAGAAAGTGTCAATCTCCAAAAAGCGTTTGTTGTTCCCCAAGAAAGTAACAATCCTGGAAAATTGTTTGTTGTTAGTTAAATTTAAAACAAATATAATATCATATATCAATATTATATCAATATAAAATATCGACCCGAAAGTAATAACCTTGCAAAAATCTTTGCTGTTTGCCAAGGAAATAACTACCTTGTAAACATATTTTTTGTTCCCTACGAAAGTAACAATTTAAAAAAAGTGTTCGCTGTTCCTTAAGAAAGTATGAATGTTGGAAAACAGCTTGATGTTCCTTAAGAAAGTGGCAATCTTAAAAAATTCTTAGTTTTTCCATAAGAAAGTAACAATCTTGGAAAAGGTTTTGTTATGACCTAATAAAGTAACAACCTTGAAAAGATGTTTATTATTTCACAAGAAAGTAATAATAATGTAAAAGTATTTAATGTTTCGAAAGAAAGCAAAAAGCTTGGAAAAGTGTATGCTGTTACCTAAGAAAGAAAAAATCTTTAAAAAATATTTGGTGTATCCTAAGAAAGTAAGAATTTTGAAAAAGTGTTTTGTTGTTCCCTGAGTAAGTAGCAATCTTCGAAAAGTGTCTCTTGCTTCCTAAGTAAAAAGCAATCTTGGAAAAAGGTTGGTTGTTCCTCAACAAAATGCTTATTTTGGAAAAGTATTTGCTGTTGCATGAGAATGTAACTATCTTGAAAAATTGTTTGTTGTTTCCTGAATGTCAAATGAATATAATATAATATATCAATATTATATAAATATAAAATATAAACCTGAAAGTAATAATTTTGTGAAAGTGTTTATTGTTCCCTAAGAAAGCAGCATTCTTGGAAAAGTATTTGTTCTATTTGAAGAACGTAAGAATATTAACAAACTGTTGTTCCCTCAGAATGTAACAATCTTGCAGAAGTGTTTCTTGTTCCTTAGGAAAGTAGCAATTTTCGAAAACTGTTTGTTCCTCAATAAAGTAGCAATCTTAGAACATTGTTTTTCCTTAAGAAACTGACAATCATGGAAAAGTGTTTGCTGTTTCCTAAGAAAGTAGCAATCTGGACAATATGTTTTCTGTTTCACAAAAAAATAACGATCTTGTAAAAGTGTTCATTGTTGCATAAAAATGTTAAAATCTGGAAAATGTGTTTAAATTGAACTGATGGCTTGTACATTCAACAATTTGGTATAAAATTCAACTATTTGGTAGAAAATTCAACAACTTAGTTGAAATTTTATGCATTTTTTGAAAATTCGTCTTTTTTTGTTAAAAAATCAATTTCTTGTCGAAAATGCAATTGTATAGTTGCATATTAATCTGTTTTAGTTGAGGATACAATTATTTTCTTGAAAATTCATTTTTTTGTTGGCTAAATCCGACTGTTTTTTATTTTAAATAAAAAATTTTTCTTTTGAAATATCAAATATTGCATTTTTTATTTTTTTGAAAATTCAGTTTTTTTTATTAAAAATTAATTCTTTTAAATGTAAATTCATCTATTTTGTTGAAAATTCATCTGATTGGCTTGAAAAGTTATCAATTTGATATAAAAATCAACTATTTCGTACAAAATTAAACTGTTCAGGATAAATTGAGGATAAATTCATAAGATTTCAAAACAATTCAAGGTGAGTTCAAAATAATTCAAATGAATTGGAAAAAAAATTTGAATTAAAAATTCCATTAATTTAGTCGAGGATTCATGTATTTAGCTGAAAATTCATTTTTGTTGGTTAAATCCGACTGTTTTTTATTTTAAATTAAAATCTGTTTTCATGATATAACAACTATTACATTTTTCGTTTAAAAAGCAGTCTTTTTTTGTTGAAAATTAATTTTTTAAACTATAAATTTATTTATTTTTTTGAAAATTTAACTATTGGCTTGTAAATTCAACAATTTGGTAGCAAATTCACCTATTTGGTTGAAAATTAAACTATTTGGTTGTAATTTATGCATTTGTTGAAAATTCGTCTTTTTTTGTTGAAAACTCAAGTTTTTTGTCACAAAAGCAACTGTTTAGTTGAAAATAATTCTGCTTTAGTTGAGGATTCAATTATTTTGTTGAAAATTCATTTTTTTTTGGCTAAATCCGACTGTTTTTTATTTTAAATTAAAATCTTTTTTGTTGAAATATCAAATATTGCATTTTTCGTCGAAACTTCAGTTTTTTGTTAAAAATTAATTTTTTTAACTGTAAATTTATCTTCTTTGTTGAAAATTCATCTGATTGGCTTCAAAAGTCATTAGTTTGATATAGATCAACTATTTGGTACAAAATTAAACTGTTCATGATAAATTCATAAGACTTCAAAAAAATTCAGTCAGTTTAAAAGAATTCAAATAAATTTGAAAAAAAATTCTAAATAAAATTCCATTAATTTAGTTGAGGATTCAAGCATTTTGCTAAAAATTCGTTTTGGTGGCTAAATCCAACTGTTTTTTACTTAAAATTAAAATATTTTTTGTTGAAATATCAACTATTACATTTTTGGTTTGAAATTTAGTTTTTTTTGTTGAAAATTAATTTTTATTTATTTTGTTGAAAATTTAACTGTTGGCTTGTAAATTCAACAATTTGGTATAAAATTTCACTTTTTAGTATAAAATTAAACTATTTGGTTGAAAATTTATATATTTGTTGAAAATTCGTCTTTTTTGTAAGAAAATCAATTTATTGTCGAAAATGCAACTGTTTAGTTGAATATTAGTCTGTTTTAGTTCAAGATTCAATTAGTTTACTAAAAATTAATTTTTTTTTTAGCTAAATCCGACTGTTTTTTATTTTAAATTAAAATCTTTTTTTGTTGAAATATCAACTATTAAATTTTTCATTTAAAATTCCATTTTATTTATCAAAATTAATTTTTTAAACTGTAAATTTATCTATTTTCTTGAAAATTCATCTGATTGGCTTGAAAAGTCATCAATTTGATATGAAAATCAACTATTTGGTTCAAAATTAAACTGTTTAGAATAAATTCATAAGACTTCAAAACAATTCAAGGTGAGTTCAAAGGAATTGAAAGGAACTGGAAAATTTTTTTAAAATTAAATTCCATTAATTTAGTTGAGGATTCAAGTATTCTGCTGAAAATTCGTTTTTGTTGGCTAAATCTAACTGTTTTTTGTTTTCAGCAACCTAATTTCGTACATTTCAGGTACATAGTTCAGTATCCTAAATGTGTCAGAATACTCGGAATTTTCTGAATATTTTTAAGAGTGTAGTTAATAATGATAGATCTGTTAAAAGTCTTTACCAGTGAGTTGATGATAATTTTCATAGTATAAGTCTAATATATTGCTGATAAAAATAGGACTCTAAAAGTAGGACCCTACTTATCAGCAATCGAATATCAGCCCTCGGACTGACTTTAGAGATCAAAAATAGTGTAAATAGGGTCAACATTTTTTTTGAATCGTGTAAAAATAGTGTCACAAAATTTTTCAATTATTAAAAATGAACTTCTATATTTATTTAAATTGTTTTTTCAGTCTATAAATTATCGAAAATCCTATTTATTTATCGCAGGCTTCACAGTCTTCCCCTTTTGTTAATTTGTCCATTTAAATGCGAACTTTATTATTTGGTTCAAAATTTAATTATTTTGTTGAAAATGTCACAATTTTTTCTTAAAAGGACATACTGATTAGTTGAAAATTCAACTGTTTTTGTTGAAAAGTCGTCTTTTTGGCTTACTAATTCAACAGTTTGATTACAATTTTGTTTCTTTACAACAATTTTTTAAATTCCAAATTCAATTATTTTGTTGAATATTTATCTTTTTCGTTTGATAATGTCTGTTTCGGTTGAAATTTAACTTTCTGGTTAAAAACTCACATTTTCGAGTTGAAAATTGAACTGTTTTGTAAAAAAAATCGTACTTTCGGCCCGAAAAGTAAACAATTTCGTATAAAATTTAAACTATTTGGTCAAAAATTGGTGTATTTTGTTGAGATTCGTCCTTTTGAAAGAAAATCAATTTTTTAGTTAAAAATGCAATTGTTTGGTTGAAAATTAATCTGTTTTAGATGAGGATTTAAGTATTTTGTTGAATATTTTTCTTGTTCGGTTAAATCTAACTATTTTTTATTTCAAACTAAAATATTATTTGTTGAAATATAAAATATTACAGTTTTCATTGAAAATTCATATTTTTGGATTAACAATTAAACTCCTTGGTTGTAAAATAATTTTTTTTTATGAAAATGCATATTCTCCGTTTGAAAGTTCAACTGTTTTACAGAAAAATCGTCTTTTTGACTGGGAAATTTCACAATTTCGTATACAATTCAACTATTTGGTATAAAATTAAACTGTTTTGTAGAAAATTCGTTTTTTTTATTGAAAATTATTTCGCTTCGATAAAAATTACACTACATCATTTTTGGTTAAGGATTTATATTTTTTAGCTTACAAACTCAACTATCAAAAATTATTAGAAACGAAAAAAATAATGACTAAAAATTAATTAAATAAAATGTTGACAAGCATTACATCCATTGGTCAAAATAATTAGTTAAAAGTGTATTTAATTCGTTTAAAATTCGCATTTTTTGGCAGAAAATTCAACTATCTGATTACAAATTTATGTATTTTATCGAAAATTCGTATTTCTAGTAGATATTCAACTATTTTGTTAAAAATTTATATTTTTTGGGAGAACGTAAATCTTCTTAGTTGCAAATTTAACTATTTGTTGAAAAATATATGTATTTGGTTCACAATTCGTATTTTTTGGTGGAAAATCAAATTTTTTTATTAAAAATGCAATGTATGGTTAAAGATTAATCTGTTTTTGTAGAGGATTCAAGTATTTTGTACAAAATTGGTCTTTTTTGTTTATAATCAACTGTTTTTTATTCAAAATTAAAACCATTTGTAGTTTAAATATCAACTATTATATTTTTTTGTTAAAAATTAGTATTTGCAGATTGAAGATGCAACTGTTTTGTTGCGAATTCGTCTCTTTGGCTTGAAAATTCAACTATTTGGTTGAAAGTTGAACTAATTTGTTAAAAACTTATGTTTTAAGTTGAAGATTCATCATTTTAGTTCAAAATTCATCTCTTCGTTTGAAAGCTTGACTATTTTTGTTGAAAATTCAACTTGTAAAAAGTTGCATTGTCATGGAAACATTCCACAGTTTTGTAAAAAATTCAAATTTTTTGTATAAAATTCGTCTACTTGTCTTGAAAATTCAACTTATTTGTAAAAAATTCGACTGCGTTGTAAAAAATTCAATTTCTTTGTGAAAAATTCAACTGTTATGTAAAACGTTCAATTGTTTTGTAAAAACTTAAATTGTTTTGTAAACAATTCAATTTTTTTGTTAGTAATTCAATTGTTTTTTGTAAAAAATTCAGCTGTTTTGTAAAAAATTCAACTGTTTTGTAAAAAATTCAATTATTTTGAAAAAATTCAACTGTTTTGCAAAAAAGTCAACTGATGTGTAAAAAATGCAATTTTTTGTAAAGCATTCAATTGTTTGATAAAAAATTCAACTGTTTTTTGAAAAATTCAACTGTTTTGTAAAAAGTTCAATTGTTTTGTAAAAAATTCAACTGCTTTGTAAGAAATTCAAGTGCTTTGTGAAAAATTCAACTGTTTTGTAAAAAGCGTAATTGTTTTGTGAAAAATTCAATTACTTTGTAAGAAATTCAAATGTTTTGTAAAAAAATTCAACTGTTTTGTAAAAAGTTGCATTGTCATGGAAACATTCCACAGTTTTGTAAAAAATTCAAATTTTTTGTATAAAATTCGTCTAATTGTCTTGAAAATTCAACTTATTCGTAAAAAATTCGACTGCGTTGTAAAAAATTCAATCTCTTTGTAAAAAATTCAACTGTTTTGTAAAAAGTTCAATTGTTTTGTAAAAATTTCAATTGTTTTGTAAACAATTCAATTGTTTTGTTAGTAATTCAATTGTTTTGTAAAAAATTCAGCTGTTTTCTAAAAAATTCAGCTGTTTTGTAAGAAATTCAACTGTTTTGTAAAAAAATTCAATTGTTTTATAAAAATTCAACTGTTTTGTAAAAAAGTCAACTGATGTGTACAGAATGCAATTGTTTTGTAAAAAATTCAACTGTTTTGTCAAAAATTCAACTGTTATGTAAAAAGTTCAATTGTTTTGTAAAAAATTCAACTGCTTTGTAAAATATTCAATTGCTTTGTCAAAAATTCAACTGTTTTGTAAAAAGTGTAATTGTTTTGTGAAAAATTTAATTATTTTGTAAAAAATTCAATTATTTTGTAAGAAATTCAAATGTTTTGTAAAAAAAATCAACTGTTTTGTAAAAAGTTGCATTGTCATGGAAACATTCAACTGTTTTGTAAAAAATTCAAATTTGTTGTATAAAATTTGTCTAATTGTCTTGAAAATTCAACTTATTTGTAAAAAATTCAACTGTTTTGTAAAAAGTTCAATTGTTTTGTAAAAACTTCAATTGTTTTGTGAAAAATTCAATTGTTTGGTAAGAAATTCAACTGGTTTGTAAAAAATTCAACTGTTTTGTAAAAAATTCAAATTTGTTGTATAAAATTCGTCTAATGGTCTTGAAAATTCAACTTGTTTGTAAAAAATTCAACTGTTTTGTAAAAAGTTGAATTGTTTTGAAAAAGTTGCATTGTTTTGGAAAAATTCAACTGTTTTGTAAAAAATTCACATTTTTTGTATAAAATTTGTCTAATTGTCTGGAAAATGCAACTGTTTTGTAAAAAATGCAACTATTTTGTACAAAATTCAACTGTTTTATAAAAAAATAAACTGCTTTGTAAAAAGTTCAATTGTTTTGCGAAAAATTCAATTGTTTAGTAAGAAAGTCAACTGGTTTGTAAAAAAGTCAACTGTTTTTTAAAAAATTCAACTGTCTTGTAAAGAAGTCAACTGATGTGTAAAAAATTCAATTGTTTTGTAAAAAAATTCAAGTGTTTTGTAAAAAATTCAACTGTTCTGTAATTAGTTAAATTGTTTTGGAAAAAATTCAACTGTTTCGTAAAACATTCAATCAGCATTCTAAATAATTCCAAATATTTTTCATGATGAATTAGATTGTGAAAAATATTTGTTTAAATAATGTATTATTATTTTGAATTTTTAACATAATAGTTGAATTTTCAACCAAAAAGACGATTTTTAACCAAAGGTGGAGTATTAGTTAAATTTTAATTCTGGAGAATGAATTTTCAATTAAAAAAAAACTAACTTTCTACAAAACAGTTTAATTTTCTATCAAATTGCGTTGAATTTTCAACCCGAGAAAATGAATCTTCAACATAAAAGTTAATTTTCAACCAAACAGTTGAATTTTCAACAAAATATTTAAAATTGCAGTTAAAAAATTAATTATTAATAAAAAAGAAACGAATTTTTAGCTAAAACTATATGAATCTTTAATTTAAAAAATGAACTTTTAAGAAAATAGTCCAACTTTCAACCATAGAGTTGAATGTTCAACCTGAATGATGAATTCTTAACGAAAAATTTAATAATTGATATTTCAACAAGAAAGATTAGAATTTGAATTTTTAACCAAATCGTTGCATTTTTAACTAAAAAGTATTAATTTTTAACAAAGAATATTAATTTTCAACAAAAAAAACGAATTGCGTCAACAAAATGCATGAATTTTCAACAAAATATTCAAATTTTCAGTTAAAAAATTAATTTGTAATAAAAAAAACGAATTTTTAGTTAAAACTATGAATCTTTAATAAAAAATGAAAATTTGATTTTTTTTCAGCCATGGAGTTGAATTTTCAACCTAAAAGATGAATTCTTAATGAAAAATGTATTAATTGATATTTCAACAAAAAAGATTTGAATTTGAATTTTTAACCAAATAGCTGCATTTTTAAGTAAAAAATATTTATTTTCAACAAACAAGATTAATTTTCTACAAAAACAACGAATTGTCAACAAAATATATCAATTTTGAACAAAATTGTTGAATTTTCAAGCAAAAAAAAAAAACAATTATCTGCAAAAAAGTTGAATCTTCAACCAAAAATATAAATTTTGAAAAAAAAGTTTATTTTCTACCAAATTGTTGAATTTTCAAGACAATATTAATTTCTACTAAACAGTTGAATCTTCAACCAGAAATGAAGAATTTTCTAAACAAAAAGTTAATTTACAATCGAATACTCGAATTTTCAACAAAAATGATGAATTTTCCACTCAACGAAATGAATTTTGTACAAAATTGTTCAACTATAAACCAAGTAAATTATTTTTTAAATAAAAAAGATGCATTCTCAACGAAATAGTGTAAGAGTTGATATTTCAAACAAAAAAACATTTTAATTCTAATTTTAATTGTTAACCAAACAATTGCACTTTTAACTAAAAAGGATGGATTTTTAACAAAATTAATTTCTTGCAAAAAAAAACAACGGATTGTCAACAAAATGCATCAATATTGAATAAAATTGTTGAATTTTGAAGTAAAAAAACTATCTGCAAAAAGTTGAATCTTCAACATAAAATATGAATTTTGAACAAAAAAATGTTATTTTCAAACAAATTGTTAAATTTTGAAGACAAAAAGAAGAATTTTCTACTAAACAGTTGAATTTGCAACCCGTGAATATGAATCTTCAACCAAAAAGTTAATTTTTAACTAATCGGGTGAATTTTCAACAAAAAATTACATTTTCAGTAAAAAAAAATAATTTTTGACAAAAAAAAAACGAATTCGGAACTAAAATTATAGAGCTTGAACAAAAAAAAGAACTTTCAAGAAAGTAGTTCAACTTTCACCCAAGTAGATGAATTTTCAACGAAAAAAAAATGAATTCTCAACATAAAAATATAGTTTGTAGTTGAAATTTTAACCAATAAAAGATTTTAATTTTAAATAAAAAATAACTTATTTGCACCAAAAGGGGATTAAAAAAGATCAATTTTTAACCAAAGGTGGAGTAGTAGTTAAATTTTCATTCCGGGGAATGAATTTTCAATTTAAAAAAAAATTAACTTTCTGCAAAATAATTTAATTTTCTACCAAATAGTTGAATTTTCTACCAAATTGCGTTGAATTTTCAACCCGAGAAAATTAATCTTCAACAAACCAAAAAGAATTATTTTCTACCTAAAAATTCTAAATTTTCGACAAAAAGTAGAATAATTTAATTCTAAGTCAGAGAAATAAGTTTTTTCAACCAAATAATATAAATTTTCAACGAAATAGTTAAATTTTCAACCAAACAGATCAATTTCCAAACAAAAATATTTAATGTCCATCAAAGAAAATAACGACGAAAAATGCAACAAGCAAATTTTTAGTTGGAAAAAATTAATTTTCTACCAAATATTTTAATTTTTAATAAAATTTTCAACGAAAAAGGTTCTTTTTCTACTTAAAAAAAAAGTTCTTGAATAAAATAGATGAATTTTCATATAAAAGAGATTAGTTTTCAACTAAATAGTTAAATTTCTGAACAAATAAATGGATTTTTTACCAAAAAGATGAAATGTCCATAAACATACATTTCGACAAAAATTCAGTTAAATTTTGATATCAAAAATTAATTTTCAGTGGAAACACTAATTTTAAAGCAAAGCCAAATTTTTATCGAAACAGTTGAATTTCGAGTTGAAAAATTGTAATTTAAAAAATATTAACAAAATAGTTGAATTGTAACAAAGTAGTTCCACTTAGTTTATTAAACTTTTTGAGTTGTAAGTAACTTTGAAATCAATATAAGAATCATCCCTTAGCAGAATAAGTCGTCGAATTTATTTCAAGGGTCGTTTGAACATCCCTTAAAAAATCAAACTTTTCTTAGGAACCAACTTACTGAATTGCTTATGTTACGAGAAATTCAACTATTAGGTAACGCACTTTAAGGTTAGGGGGGGGGAGCTAGTTTAGTGTTACACAATGACGAGAAATATGAAAAGTCGACAAACTGCGTTACGTAAGGGTATCTTGAAAGCAAACACGGATGTGTATCATCTTCATCTTGATTCAAACAATATGAAGGCAACATTGTGAAACTTTTCAGTGGGATTTCCCTGATCTTCGATCATACGTCGTCACCTTCATCCACACAATGTTTTCGCAAGTTCCGGGTTCTATATTTTTTTTGTTTGACATTTCTTGTAAGATGATTTCCAACCCCAAAAGTATCATAAGAAACATCCCTTAATTCTGGTAGTCAGGCAATGTTCGCTTCCTTGCTTGAATCTTTAAGGGATGTTAAAATCACCCTTACTATAAATTTGATGAATTTTTCTTTTAGGAGATGTTTCATACTCCAATTTGAATGCGTATTGACTTCGGACACCAATATTAAAATAAAAAAATCTACTCTGATTTTGCTTCTCAGGAAATGTCGATTTTCTTCTTTAAATGTATAGGGAATGTTAAAACAGTTCTCAAAACCAATTAGTTGAGTACGAAAATTTTTTTTCAATGGATCTGATCTAGGAAATATTAGGCATGTAACAAAATCTATCCAGGAATTTTTGAGAAAGATAATATTTCAATCCTACCGATAATCTCTTTTACTAGTACCCAAAGTGTACATTCTTCTCATCTCTTTAAAAGTGTGAAGAAGTTTACAAATTATAGGGTTGTAGCAAAATTTTATTAACAAAATAGTGATATCCTAACATGAAGAATTCATTCATGCTAAAATTCTTCTTATTACTAAAGTGTAAAAACATTTAAAAACGCATTTTCTCATGAAATAACATTACTGATTCAAAAATTTGTATTCAAAAAATTGATGGCACATAAAAATCGTAATCTTCATCGATAGTTAAACAAATCGAAAAACAGCATCTCAAAGTGCTATTCGCGGAGTGTCGCAACTGCAATCAAGGTGAAAGATTATATCCAGCTTATAATTTTCTTCATAGAAACGCAGTAAAGAAAAATCAATATCTCAGAAGGACAAATTTAAGCTTCCAATCATTATTGATCATTACTGAAATCGACCACCTGGAAAATAATCAATTTCGACACAATTTCCCCTATCGGGGCAGGCCTGATGTACGAGATGAGGACTATATATACTCCAGCGATGCACCAGAAAGTTATCATTTATTGCCGTTCTTATGTAATTTTCAACCCAGCAGTTTAATACAGGCCTCGGATCGTCCAACTTTTTCTACTTTTCTCGTATTTTTTTGGCTTTTTTCGTCTTTTTGTTTGAAAATAATAATTTTTTTAATTCAACTATTTGGTTGAAAAATTCATCTTTTTGGTATGAAATAATCTATTTGTTGAAAATTCAGCTAATAATAATAATTATTATTATCGTTCAGCTGTCTTCTAAAAAATTCGTCTTTTTGGCTTAAAAATTCCATAATTACGTTGTAAATGTAAATGTACGAATAAACATAAATATATATATATATATTTTCAATTCAAGAATTTGATTAAACATTCATCTTTTTTTTATTGAAAACGACCTATTTGTTGAAAATTCCACTTTTTAGGCTGGTACTTCAATTGTCCTCTAGAAAATTATTTTTTTTTTGACTTAAAAATTTATTTATTCACTTATTAATTAACTTTTTGTTAAAAATTCAGTTATCTCCAGAGAAATTAGTCATTTTTATTCAAAATTCATATTTCATGAATGAAAATGAATTTTTTGTTGAAACTTTAATTGCTCTTTGAAAAACTCGTCTTTATGGCTTGAAAATTCAACTATTTCGTTGAAAATTAACGTTCAATGGCTGAAAATTAACTTTTCGTTAAAAAGTCAATTATCTCCTGAAAAATTAGAAATTTTTATTCAAAATTCACATTTCTTGAATGAAAATGAACTTTTCGTTAAAACATCCAATTATCTTCTGAAAAATTAGTCCTTTTTGCTGAAAATTCAATTGTTCATCCCAGTTATAAAATCCTCAATGTTAAAATAATAATTTTTTCCAAATCATTGTCATTCTTACGTAATTTTCAACTCAGCAGTTAATACAGGCCTCGGATCGTCCAATTTTATTTACTTTTTTCGTCTTTTTTCGTTTTTTTTGCTTCTTTCGTCTTTTCTCAGCTTTTTTTGTCTTTTGGAAAAAATGTAACCAATCCTTTTAATTGAAAATTCATATTTCTTGAATGAAAATGAACTTTTTGTTGGAACTTTAATTGCCCTCTAAAAAAAACTCGTCTTCATGGCTTCAAAATTCAACTATTTGGTTGATAATTAACGTTCTTTGGCTGAGAATTACCTTTTATTTGAAAATTCAATTGTCTTCTAAAAAATTAGTCCTTTTTGCTGAAAATTCAATTGTTAATCAACCCTAAATGTTAAAATAATAATTTTTTTTAATTATCGTAATTCTTACGTAATTTTCAACCCAGCAGTTTATACAGGCTTCAGATCGTCCAATTTTATTTACTTTTTTCGTATTTTTTCGTCTTTTTGAAAAAAATGCAACCAATCCTTTTCATTCAAAATTGATATTTCTTGAATGAAAATTAACTTCCCATTGAAACTTTAATCGCCCACTGAAAAAACTCGTCTTTATGGCTTGAAAATTCAGCTATTTGATTGAAAATTAACGTTCCTTGGCTGAAAATGCACTTTTCGTTAAAAATTAAAATATCTCCTGAAAAATTAGACCTTTTTGCTGAAAATTCAATTGTTTAGCATAGTTATAAAATCCATAAATGTTGAAATAATAACATTTTTTAATTCTTGTCATTCTTACGTAATTTTCAACCCAGCAGTTTATACAGGCTTCGGATCGTCCAACTTTTTCTACTTTTCTTGCCTTTTTAAAATTTTTTTTTCGTATTTTTATGGCTTTTTCCGTCATTTTCTTTAAATGTAATTTTATTTTTGATTCAATTATTTGTAATTCAAGAATTTGATTGAAAATTCATCTTTTTTTTCATTGAGAATGACCTATTTGTTGAGAATTAAACTTTTCAGGCTGGTAATTCAATTGTCCTCTAAAAAATTATTTTTTTTTGTCTTGAAAATTTATTTATTTGCTTATTAATTAACTTTGTGTTAAAAATTCAATTATCTGCTGAAAAATTAGCCATTTTTATTCAAAATTTATATTGACCACGCATTCATATGAATTCATACGCATTCAATTCGCGCTGTCTCAATTCATCTAAATGCGTCTCAATGCGTTTAAACGAATCAGAAAACGAGATTCACGCGCATTACAAAAATGTTAATTCGCCCCAAACCGTATCATTTCTTTCTTTTTTTCTGGGCAGTTAAAAAAGTTTTCATTAGTATTCCTAGTATATTCCTAGTGGTGTGGAAGATTGTGAAAAATTCTGTTGGGGATTTGAACGAACTTATTCTGTAAGTACCTATCTTACTCAAGTGATACTTGTGACATTCGAGACATTCAACACTTGATCTTTTTGTGGTTAATACAAGTTTAAAGTAAATTATGATTATTTCAGTAATCACTAGTAATTCTAGAATTAATGAATTTAGCTTAAACTTGAATTGTATTTATTAATTTAAAAGTGAAACTTTATCTTTCATTTCTTACAATCTTCCACACTTGAGATTCGATGCGAGGATACAAGGCAGGGCCAAGTTCGTGGTACTCGTACTCGTACATAAAGCTCATGAAAAGCGATGGAATTGTGGACGAAATATCATCTTAATATTGAGAGGTAATTAATTATCAAGGCCGGCTCCACTTTATTTATTATTTTCAATTATAGTGTTGACAATTATGATAAATCTGAAAGCATGTGCATTTTTGGGGCGTGCATACGTAAATTGAATTACGTCCTTTTTGGTTAAAAATTCAACTTTTCGGTTGAAAATTAATCTGTTTTGGTTGAGGATCCAACTGTTTTGTTGAAAATTCGTCTTTCCTGGTCAGATTTAATGACCTTTAATTAAAATTGAAATATTTTTCTGTTGAAATATCAATTATTATATTTTTTATAGAAAAATAATCTTTTTGTGGTCCTTGGTTGATATTAGAACTGCTTTCTTACAAATACATCTTTTTTTGGTAGAAGGTTCATAATTTTAGTGGAAAATTGATATCTTTAGTTTAAATTAAACTTCTTTTTTGAAATTTCTCTTTTTTGGAGTAAAAAATTATTTTTTAAAGTGAAAATTTAACTACTTGATTAAAAATGTACTTTTTTGTGGAAATACATCATATTTTCGGGTTGAAAGTTCTACTGTTTCATATAGGAAATTTGTCTTTTTGTCTTCAAAATTTAAAAATTTGGTTGAAAAAGTCAACTATGCGGTAGAAAATTCAATTTTTTTGTAGAAAATTATTCTTTTTATTAAAAAAAATTTTATAATGAAAAATTATTTTTTTTCAAATAAAAACTTATCTATTCAATTTTTAGTTGAAAATTGATTTTTTAAATTCAGAACTTCAACTATTTGGTTGAAAATTGATGAAGTTTCTTGAAAATTCGTATTTCTCGGTATGAAATTAATCTTCTGAATTGAACAGTCATCTAGTTGGTTACAAACTTATATATTTTGTTAAAAATTTATTTTTGAGTTGAAAAATAATTTATGTGAGTCAGTTTATAACTACTTATTGAAAAATAACTTAAAATTATTTAAGTTAAAATTTAAATGTTTGAATGAAAATCAACTTCTTTGTTGAAAGATGATATTATCGGGTTGAAAAGTCAACTATTTTGTATAGAAAAATCGTCTATTTGTTGAAACTTCAACCGTTTGGTAAATGATTCATTTTTCCTTAATTCAAAATTAATTTCATAATTTTAGTAGAAAATTCATATTTTTGGTTGAAAGTTGAACTTCTTTATTAAAACTTTCCTTTTTTGTGATGAAAGTAATTTTTTGAATTGAAACCTTAACTATTTTGTTATTTAGACTATTTGATTGGAAATTTAATTATTCTGTTGAAAATTCAACTATTTTGTTAAACTCAACTTTGTTGCTCAAAATTGTAACTTGTTTCAAAATAATGACGAACTGGCGTGGGGTAGCGAAGGAATCATGCTCAGTCATGTTAAAGTAAACGAAAATGGACAAGAAAATTTCTCATCGTGATTATTAACTTCTAAATACGCTTCTAGCTTTTTGCACCTATTTTTCAGGTGCTTGTACCATAACAGCTTCTTATCTACTTTTTCAGCTATAATTTCTCTTGAAGACTTTTTCTCTTATTTTTGCAACTCTATTTCGGGTAAACAACTTTGGTCCATTTATTTTTTACGTAGCTTGTGTCGTTTGCCCAAAAGTTTTATTTAATTATTTTCAATGTTGTTTTTTACGAGTGAAACTAAAACTACGTCTCCTATCAAAAAGTGATCGCTAAGAAATTTTTAGATATTTTTTGAAAGCACAATTTTTGTCCTTCGATCTTTTTTCGTGTCTTGTATCGTTTTTGCAACAATTTAAGTTTTTTATCGTTAACGTTATTTTTTACGCTCAAAAAGAAAAACTACGCATTCTATCAAAAAACGATTTTTTTAAATTTGTAACTCTTTTTCGGATAAACAAATTTTTTCTATTAATTTTTTTCGTGACTTGTGTCGTCTGTCTGAGAATTTAATTTTTCTATTTCTAATGCTGTTCTTTACAAATAAATCAAAAACTACGCGTCCTATCAAAAAGTGATTCATTACAAGTTTGTATATCTGTCTTGAATGTCCAATTTCTGTCAAGAGTTTGTAAGACGTCATGGCCAAACTTTGATTTACGGCTTCAGAAGGTGTCGAATCGTGAAGAGAACACAATAAATTCCGAATATTAAAGGAATTAAGCATATTCGAAGCTTTGAGGGAATTCGGAGAATTTAAGGGATTCCAGATCATTCAAAGAATTGAAGAAATTCAGAGAATATGATTATCTTTTCAGCATCAAGATGATTCAACTAATTTAAGCAATTGAAGGAATTAAAGAATTTCACAGAATTCAGGAAATTTCATGAATTTGAGGAATTCATGGAATTGAGAGAATCGAAGAAATTGTATGTTTCACAGGAATGCAGAATGCTGCACCTAGCGGAATTTTTCCTAAACTAATGAATGTTGCGAATTAGAAATTCAATGAAAAAAGACTTTTGTCAGTGAGAAATATGTTTTAGGGTGTGAAAAACAGATTTTGAAATTTTAGGTTTACAGCTTGCAAGAAACAATTTATTTGATTAAATGATTCTAACATATTATGCAAAGAAATATTTATTTGCAATAAATAACTATCACCAAGAAAGTTATTTCTTCAAGTCAAGGAATGACTTGTTCGCCTCTAATTGATATTTAATCAACTGAACAAAAAGAATCCTTGGCTTATAGAAAATAAACCAAAGAAATGCATTTTCTTGAATACAGTGATTTTAGTTTTAGTTTAGTGTATCGTAGTTCACAACTAGTTCATCAAAATAAAAATTTATTGGTTTGCTGGGGCCTACTGGAACGTGAATGATTTCTCCAACGGTCAAGTCCGTAATCTCACTACTTCCTATGTTTATTTTCGCCCGGCGCCATTCTCTGTCACTATATATTCCACTTAGGAAATTACTATATACTAACAATGCAAAAACGTTACTATAAGATGCCGTTAATACAATTTGTTTTAAGATTGGCATGGGCAGATAGCTATTTGCTCTAATTAGATGACGAAGCTGCGAATCAGGAGCAAAAGTGTACCTTCGAAATTCCAATCGCTGGTGCGGATTGCATTTGGGAATAAGCCTAATAAGTCCAAGTTGTCCAAGTCTATATTCAAGTACCCGTAAATTAGGCTGCTCGGTGCTAGGAATTGTGGCAGAAGAAGACTTTGCAGAAGAAGAATTGGCAGGAGAAGACTTGGCAGGAGGTGACCAAGACCTCGCACGTAGATGAGGTTTATGTTCGGCAGGAGAATGAGGTATGCGACGAGAAGAAGACGAAGACAAAGAAGGTTGGAAGATATTAGTTGCAGGTGGGGAGTACCATGTCCCTTATCATTAGGGTTACAGCGAGACTCTGACCTAAATTTTGCAAAAAGAAGTAGAGGCAATATTGTTTTCTTTCAAGTTATTGTGTACAGAAAGCAGCTTTGATATATTTTTTCTCTTTGGTTTAAAAATCTATAAAGTATTACAGAAAACTGCAGGATTTTCCTTTTTTCAATTTGTTTATTTGACGCCATAAGAAAACTTTTGATTTTACGTAAATTATTGTTGAAAATTATAAATCTTTACAAAAAATACAAAATTTCACAAAAGTTGAAATATTGGGAAAGCTGTACTTAAAATTATTTTGTAAACACTGGTAGTTTATTGTAGGAATGTACAAATTTGAGCAACAAAATTCAGATTTTTACGAACAGTACTTTTAGAATCCGCATCAACGTTTCGACTTGTACTTTACTGACAATTTTTTAGCATATTTAATATATAAGCTTCTACAAAAAACAACAATTTAAAAAAAAAAAACACTTTTACCAAGAACTTTTGCTATTATAATAAATCACATTGAACTGTAGCTAGATTATTGAAAATTGAACAATAATTTATTTTAAAGGTCGATTCTGAATCTGTTCAAAATCAAGCAAGTTATAAACTTTAATCTTAAAAATTAAAAAATTTCCGTTGGAAAGCCTCAGTAGTTAAACAACTGTGAACGTTCGATTGAAACTTTATAAACTATTCTTAATTTAAAAATAATATCAAATTATTAGATTCATAATTGGAGGCTCTTATTCAGTTCCAAATCCTATTCAAATATTTCATTTTTAACCGTTTACTTTGAAATTTGTTATTAAGGATTAAATTTTTTGTAATATTTAGCCATATTTTACTTTTCATTTAAAATGAGCAATTATGATTCAAATATTAAAAACTAAGCCACTTCAAACTGAAGTATTTAAAATAGAATGCCTTGCATAGTTAATATTTTACACTGTTGAATTTAAATTTTGAACGTTACAATTTTAATTGTTTTATTCAACAAATTTTTAATATGTAAGTGAAATTATTGAATCTTGATGCATAAATAAAAATAAGAAAATTATCAATTTGGAAACAATTTCATTTAGTTTAAAAGATATTTACAAGTTTTAAAAAGATCCAAACTTAATTCAAAACTGAAAAGGATTTCGAAAAATAAACAAAATTAATTTACATTTTTGCAGATTTCGAAATAAAATTTTGAAGATTTTTAAGGATCTTTAAAGATTTAAAAAAAATGTCTTAAGTTTGCTGGGAAAATGTCAAATGATTTTTGATTTTGAAAAATTAATTTTGAGAGAATATTCAAAAAGATTAACAAATTTTTTTCGATTAATAAATGACAACTGAACAATTAATAATTTGGAAAATCATCGAGTAGGTTTAAAATATATTTCAAAGTTTTGGAAAGATTCCAAAATAATTTAAAACTTTTAAAGATTTCAAACCATTCAAAAGACAATGTAGATTTTTGAAGATTTCGAAACAAAATTTATAAGCTTCTTAAACATTTTGAAAGTTTGTAAATAAATAAAAAATTTGTATCAAAATTCCTAGAAAAACTAAACAATTTTTTTATTGAAAAGTTAATTTTAAAAGAAGATTTAATAAGATTTCCAACATTTTCGAAAAAGAAGCTTTGGCTGCAAAATATGTCAATTCTTGTAGATTCTCATAGTTGTAAATTCTTGTAGTTGTAATTTTTAGTAAATTCTTGTAAAAAATTCCAACTACAATAAAATACAACAATGTACCAAAACGATACTAAATTTGTCTGAAAATTAGATAAAAACTTTACTTCCCTGTAAATTTGGTTGTAATTTATTGTCTTCATTTGTAGATTTTTGTAAAAATAATTTTAGTGTTCTGTAATTTTTTGTAAACATTTTTCCATCAGGGTATTTCTTTAGCAAACACACTATTTGTGTTTCTTAATATTTCTTGACAAAGAGAAGAAGTGGAAAAAGTATTTAAAATAGCGTAACGTAGTTTATGAACGGTAAGTCCCACTCATGGCCACGTCTCACAACCATGAGATGGGTGGTCACAGGACACGACGAAATCACAACGACAGGCCGGCGAAACCCTCGTGTCTATTTGTTTAAAAGTTGGTGTATTTTGTTGAAAATTCACCTTTTTGGTAGAAAAATAATGTTCTTGGTGGAAAATTCGTATTTTTGGTTGAAAATTATTATTTGTGGTTTGTAAATTCAAGTTTTTTATAAAAAAATAATATTCTCATTTGAAAATTCGTCGTTTTGATTAAGAATTTATTTATCTTGGTTGAAAATTCATCCACTTGTTTCAAAATTCATTTCTTTCGTTGAAAATGTGACTATTTTATTGATAAATATTATTTTTACTGAAACTTTTAACTTTTCCATGTTTGGTTGAAAATTCATCTATTTGTTTAAAAATTCATGTTCTTGGTTAAAAATTTAACTAGTTGGTTGAAAATTCGCGTTTTTGGTTGAAAATTGGTCTTTTTTTGGTTAAAAGTTTAACTAGTTTGTAACAAAATAATTTTTTGGTTGCAGATTCATCATTTTGATTGGAAATTCATCTCTTTGGTTGAAAATTTGACTATTTTTTTGAAAATTAATTTTTTTACTGAAAATTCATCTTTCATGGTAGAAAAGTCATGTTTTTTGGTCGAAATAAATAAATAAATAAAATTTTAATCTATACATAAGTGAAAACCCGAGATGTGTACACATGCAGAATTAATGGAATTGAATTTAAAATTTTTAATTTAAATTTATAATTCTTTTATTCCGAGTATAAAAATTTGACTATTTTGTTGAAAATTAATGTTTTTACTGAAAATTTAACTTCTCCATTTTTTGTTGAAAATTCATCTATTTGTTGAAAAATTCATGTATTTTGTTGAAAATTCATCTGCTTGTTTCAAAATTCATCTCTTTCATTGAAAATGTGACTATTTTGTTGATAATTATTATTTTCACTGAAATTTTAACTTTTACATTTTTGTTGAAGTCATATTTTCGGTAGAAAAATAATTTTCTTGGGGGAAAATTTGTCGTTTTGTTTAATAATCTATCTATGTAGGTTGAAAATTCAACTATTTTGTTGAAAATTCATCTTTTTTATTGAAAATTGGTCTTTTTTTGGTTAAAAGTTTAACTAATTATTAAAGAATTCATTTTTTTAGTTGCAGATTCATAATTTACATTGGAAATGCATATATTTTGTTAAAAAATCGGACTATTTTGTTGAAAATGAATGTTTTTACTGGAAATTTAACTTTTCCATTTTTGGTCGAAAATTCATCTATTTCTTTAAAAATTCATATATTTTTTTCAAAAATTCATCTTTTTGGAGAAAAAAAATATTCTTGTTTGAAAATTCGTCTTTTTGATTAAGAATTTATTTATCTTGGTTGAAAATTCATCTACTTGTTTCAAAATTCATTTCTTTCGTTAAAAATGTGACTATTTTGTTGATAATTATTATTTTTAGTGAAATTTTACCTTTTTCATTTTTGGTTGAAAATTCATCTATTTGTTAAAAATTCGTGTATTTTGTTTGAAAATTCATATTTTTGGTACAAAAATAATTTTCTTGGTGGAAAATTTGTCGTTTTGGTTAAGAATTTATCTATGTAGGTTGAAAATTCAACTATTTGTATGAAAATAATTCGTCTCTTTGGTTGAAAATTTGTCTTGTTTTGGTTAAAAGTTTAACTAATTTGTTAAAAATTCATTTTTCCGATTGCAGATTCATCATTTTAATTGAAAATTCATCTGTTTGGTTCTACATTTGATTATTTTGTGGAAAATGAATTTTTTTACTGAAACTTTAATTTTTCCATTTTTGGTTGAAAATTCATCTGTTTGTTTAAAAAATCATGTATTTTGTTGAAAATTCATCTAATTGTTTCAAAATTCATCTCTTTCGTTGAAAATGTGACTATTTTGTTGATAATTATCATTTTCACTGTAATTTTAACTTTTCCATTTTTGGTTTTAAATTTATCTATTTGTTTAAAAGTTGGTGTATTTTGTTGAAAATTCACCTTTTTGGTAGAAAAATAATGTTCTTGGTGGAAAATTATAGCGTTCCTTAGATACAAACAAAACATTTCTTTAAAGTAAAGAAATATTTCTTCGGCCACATTCTGCTCTACCATCTCCTCGAATCAAAGAAATTTCCTTTGATTCAAATAAGTTTCTTCCCCAGTGTAGGAATAATTATTTTATGTCATATACTTAAAAAGGCTTTTAATTTAAGTTCATATATTTACAGTTTTCAAAGATAAACATTTTATTTTCAAGTGTGAAGAAGATTTCCCCATTGCCATTAGGGTCGATAATGTTTATTTGTTTTGTGTTCTGCAATTAGTTCTTAAAAAAGATATCCATTCCTAAGTAAACCAAATTCCTACCTTATACGTTTTGATTGATCTAAATTCATTATAATTTATATTTAAAAAAAATGTTCGTTTATAAGTTTTTGAATTTGAGTGGATTCACTAGTGCATGCAGGCCTCGGACTCACTTTAGAGATAAAAAATAGTGTAAATAGTGTCAAAATTTTTCTTTAAATAGTGTAAAAATAGTGTCTCAAAGTTTTCCAGGTGTTAAAAATGAACTTTTATGTTTATTTAAAATGTTTTATAGTCTATAAATTATCGAAAGTCCTATTTATTTATCGCATTTAAATGCGAACTGAAGTAATAGAACTCAATAAAAAAATCCAACTATTTTTGGTAGAATGCTCATTCTTCTCGGTTGAAAAGTGTACTTTCTGGTTAAGAATTAATCTTTTTTATTTGAAAGTTTTATCATTTGGTTCAAAATTGAATTATTTTGTTGAGAATTCAACAATTTTTTCACAAAAGGTCATACTTCTTGGTTGAAAATTCAACTCCTTTTTTGAAAATTTAACTGTTTTGTTGAAAACTCGTCCTTTTAGCTTGATAATTCAACAGTTTAATTAAAATTTTGTTTCTTTCTTCAAAAACATTTGTTTAATTGAAAATGGAACTATTTTTTTTAATATTTACCTTTTTAGTTTGATAAAGTATCTCTTTCTTGAAAATTCACATTTCCGGGTTAAAAATTAAACTGATTTGTAAAAAATTCGTATTTTCGGCTGGAAAATTAAACAATTTGGTAGAAAATCTAACTATTTGGTTGAAAATTGATGTATTCTGTTGAAAATTCGTCTTTTTGGGAGAAAATCAATTTTTTGGTTAAAAATCAAATTGTTTAGTTAAAAACAATCTGTTTCAAATAAGGATTCAAGTTTTTTCTTTAAATTTGTCTTTCTTGGTTAAATCCAACTGTTTTTTCAATTAAAATTAAAATTTGTTTTTTTGTTGAAATATCAACTATTACATTTTTCGTTGAAAATTCATCCTTTTAGATTAAAAATTTCAACGCTTTGGTCGAAAGTTGAACTACTTTCTTAAAAATTATTTTATTTTATTTCTTTGAAAATTTATTATTTTATTTTAAAAACGTTGTTTTTTTGTTGTTGTTAAAAATGTTGTTTTTTTAACCGAAAATGCAACTATTTTGTTGAAAATTCAACCGATTGGTTGTAAATTAACTTTTTCGTAAAAAATTCACATTTTCGGATTAAAAATTAAACTGATTCGTAAAAAAATCGTATTTTCGGCTGGAAAACTCAACAATTTGGTAGAAGATTTAACTGTTTTGTTGAAAATTGATGTATTTTGTTGAAAATTCGTCTTTTTGGAAGAAAATCAATTTTTTTGTAAAAACCAAATTGTTTAGTTGAAAATAATCTATTTTAGATAAGGATTCGATTTTTCTATTACAAATTTGTCTTTGTTGGTTAAATCCAGCTGTTTTTTTATTTTAAATTAAAATCTTTTTTTTTTTTGTTGGAATATCAACTATCATATTTTTCTTTGAAAATTAATCTTTTTAGATTAAAAATTTCAACTCTTTGGTTGAAAGTTGAACTACTTTCTTAAAAATTCTTTTTTTTTGTTTGAAAATGTAATAATCTAAATAGTTTGGTTAAAGATTTATAATTTTATTTACAAAACAATGTTTTTTTGTAAATCTTAGTCAAATCTTTTCAAATCTTCTAAACTGTTTTAAAATGTATACTTTAGCATTCTATATTACTGGAGAATAAATAGAAAATTATAGAATTATTCACAATATTCCAGGTCTGTTCATTGTAATCTACAAAAGAATTGGTAAAATCTACAAAAATGTCCAGAAATCTCTTTATTCATACGGTAATGTGTAAAAGATAAAATATATCTTGATGAATACAAAATTTTTCAATAGTAAGATTTCTTCTAAACGAGATGATTCTTTCATAATAGACTAAACGATTTAAATTACTTTCTCCATTTCAATGAAATAACTGTTTTTAAAGAAAAAAAATTAATTCAAGAAGAAAATTAACAACACTTCCAGATCAATATAAAAGAAAATTAACAACACTTCCAGACCATATAGAAGAAAATTAACAACACTTCCAGACCAACATAGAAGAAAATTAACAACAGTTCCGGACCAATATAGAAGAAAAATAACAACACTTACAAACCATATGGAACAAAATTAACAACACTTCCAGACTTTATATATTCCATCCCAGACGTTAAAACATTATTGCGGATTTTCATTCTTTTCTCTATCTAATTAATTCAAGGTTCTTGTGAAAAATTGAAGGATATTTCCAGGGTTACAAGGTTCAAAAAAATTCAAGGAGAATTCCAGGTTTTCAAGGTCGCTGGACACCCTGAAATTAATTCAGAAATAAGTAAAGAAAACCAACAACACTTCCAGACCATATCGAAGAAAATTAACAACACTTCCAGACCAATATGGAGGAAAATTAACAACACTTCCAGACCAATATGGAAGAAAATTAACAACACTACCACACCATATAGAAAAAAATTAACAACACTTCCAGGCCAATATAAAAGAAAATTAACAACACTTCCAGACCAATATAGAAGAAAATTAACAACACTTCCAGACCAATATAGAAGGAAATTAACAACACTTCCAGACCATATAGAAGAAAATTAACAACATTTCCAGACCAATATAGAAGAAAATTAACGATACTTTTAGACCATATAGAAGAAAATTAACAACACTTCCAGACTATATAGAAGAAAATTAAGAACACTTCCTGACCATATAAAAAAAATTAACAACACTTGCTGACCATATACAAGAAAGTTAACAACACATCCAGACTTCTATATATTTCATCTCAGACGTTGAAACACTATTGAGGATTTTCAATCTTTCCTCTATGTAATTAATTTAAGGTTCTTGTGGAAAATTCAAGGATATTTCCAGGGTTACAAGGTTAAAAAAATTCAAGGAGAAGTTTTCAAGGTCGTTGGACACCCTGAAATTAATTCAGAAGTAAGTAAAGAAAATTAACAACACTTCCAGATCATATAGAAGAAAATTAACAACACTTTCAAACCAATATGGAAGATAATTAACAACACTTCCAGACCAATATAGAAGAAAATTAACAACACTTCCAGACCAATATAGAAGAAAATTAACAACACTTCCAGACAAATATAGAAGAAAACCAACAACACTTCCACACCAATATAGAAGAAAATTAATAACACTTCCAGACAAATATAGAAGAAAATTAAAAACACTTCCAGACCATATGAAAGAAAATTAACAACACTTCCAGGCCAATATAGAAGAAAATTAACAACACTTCCAGACCAATATAGAAGAAAATTAACAACACTTCCGGACCAATATAGAAGAAAATTAACTAGACTTCCAGACCGATATAGAAGAAAATTAACAACACTTCTAGACCAATATAGAAGAAGATTAACAACACTTCCGGACCAATATAGAAGAAAATTAATAACACTTCCAGACCAATATAGAAGAAAATTAACAACATTTCCAGATGTACCTGAAGTTCTGAACGTTCAAATAAACTAAATATTTTTCCCCCATTTTTACTTCACCCGTAAATATTGTTCCAATTGCAATTTAAAATATGTATTATAATTTTGTTTTAATTGACTCGTTGGGGCACCTGGAAAAAGTCATCTGACTATGTAGAAGAATATGGAGACGACGTTGTGGAATATATTCAAGCTTTACCTGATGATGTAACAGTTGTTACGTATTTCAAGTGTGTGACGAAAACTGATTTGGACATTATTTTAACAGAAGCATCTTTTGTAAAGGAACACTGCACTGCAGTTAATGATAATTTGGCGAAAAGTCTCGAAAAATAACCAAAACCTATGAAAGACATTGTTGTAAAGATCCTAAATGAAATGCTGTCTGATCTCAATCACTTTGATTTCGCTATTAAATGTCTTCAAATGATCTATTTTTCCGTATCAAATGTTGATGCTGAGCGTGCCTTTAGTGCATATTCCGATATTTTTTCTCCCAAGCGCCGCAATTCACTGCCCGTGAATGTAGAAGTCATGATGTCTTTATATTTTAGTGATGATCCTGATAGTTTTTAATTACCTGTTTTCGCTCTAAATTTGTTTTCCAAGAGATAGTGTATATATATTGTATAGACACAATAAACTATAACATTTTTTATCTCTGTCGTTCATATTTATTTTGTATTTATTTAAAAGGTATTTTTATTTATATCTGTTTGCTATTCATAGATGTGATTTTATAGGTCCTTCTATACTATGTTTCAAAATAAATGTTTAATATCGAAGCTAAAAACTTGTTTTTTGTTTGTTTTTCGAAGCCTAATAATGTATTACAACCTTTATGTGTGACTAAAGCAAGTAATAATCATGCCAGTTTTGAACATTTAAATGAATTAAAGTACTGATTTTTTCATCGCATAATTCAGACTTTCGAAGCAGAATTTCGCATAATGTTCTGTTTTTCATCTCATAATCTAAAGATTTGAAACAGCACGCAAAATTGTCTCCATACAAGCAACACAGGCTAATATTTCTATTGAGATTTGAGACAGAAGAAATAGGTAATAATTAATCCCAGGATTGTTGAAAAAAATAAACCAATATAAGACTCACGAGTCAGTTTTGAATGGTTTGTGCGGAATGATTTGTGTTCACTGAATGCCCTAAATTTCTTCTTGATCTCCCATGAAAATGTTATACTTTTTTTCTCGGTAGGTAAAGTATCCTTTTGATGATGCTATTAGCATCAATTCCGTGATGATAATCTTTTTGTTATGGTAGCTAGAGACAGGCTGTACTTTTATTAGGTCTAAATCTAGAGTTGGCTCATAAATAAACTCTGTAGAATGTTGGTTCACTGAAAGACTGTTTAAAAGTCCGGACTCTGTTTCCAATATACAGCCTGGACCTAGCTGGACTATTTCCAATTTTGATAACTCAATTTTTATTCATAGTTGAATTGGGTAGATTAATTCTTCTGAATGTGAAATCATTCACTTTCGCGTTTGGCAGCCTAGCCTTTTGATCATAGTACTTTTTCGATATTTCCTCTGCATTAATTACATGCTTTGCGACGATTTTTCGAATCTCGTTTAATCGGACGATTAGGTCATGCGCAAACATAGAAAATGGGAGCAGTCTGCCCAGTCGTCATACTTGTTTACGTGATGTTCTATATAATTTTTTAAAGCTATATGGACTCTCTCCAGGGATTCATTCGTTTGAGGACGATACCGGCAAGTTATCAATTGTTTTATGTCAAGAATTTTTTCCATTTCCTTCATCATTTGACTCACAAAGGATTCTCCTCAATCACTCAGGCTACACTTTGGGGCACCGCAGTGAGACCAGAAGTGACTAGCAATGGAATGGGTACTGCTATATTTACTGGCTGAAGTTGTCCTGCATAGTTAGTATATGCTGGTTCCAATTCGGGGTTGCAGGGAGTTTTTCTGCAGTGTCAACTGACACTTTGTAAAAAACGCCAATTGGTGTGTAGTTATTCATTTGGTTTCGCAGACCGGGTCATGTGAATCGTTTTCGGACGCTCCTATTCGGTTTTGTCATGCCTTTGTGTCGTCATACTAGATTCTCGGAATCTCGTCTCTAGAGGGCTAAACGTTAGCTTCAAGATCGTCTTCTTTTTAACTGCCAAGATCTTGCTATCTTGCTGAGCCTAGTGGGACTTGTTTCAAGATGAATGTTTTCAAACAAGCAATATCAATGAATTAATTTTAGTTCTAAGCCTATAAGGACTCATTTTAAAACGATCTTCATGCTTTCATTTAGTTTTTAGCTTAATTTAAGCCAAAACTAAAAACAAGACCAACCCATCTTTAAGACTTTTTTTTTCTGTGCGGTTGGCCGAACCGATCGGTGAAACACAAGAAATGCGAAACGATAATGTCTGCTATCGAACTTTGATGCGAATCGGACAATTCTTATGTTTTATCATAAAGAGTGAGGATAACTCTTCCTTTCAATGTGTTTAACAAAATTTCATAGATGTCCTAGAATAAAGACGATGAAATAATATGTTTTTCAATAATGTTTCCTTTCTTGCAGTATTTAAACAAAATTTAATTTTAATCAACAAATAATTGATTTTTTCAAGGTTCAATTTATTACCGAAGACGGCAGATTGTCGAAAAATTCTTTTTTTCGTTAATGATTCCTGTTCATTCTGGGGATCCAGATTCTCCTTATTTATTTAAACATCTAGTGCCTTCTTTTTTTTATTTTATTGTTTATTTAATGGACTTCTTCAAAATAAGTCATAGAAAGAATAATCCAATCCGAAAATGGTAAGAAAATACATACCTCACTGTTTGTGGACAGATTTGCTATGTTTTCTTGTAGTAGCTTATCTTTCGAGTAATTGCTTTGTTTACTAGTATTATGAGTGGATTCACTTGTCTCAGATTTAAGAGGAATTTCAAGTGTTTTATTTAACTGTACATAGCTATACAAGTTGCGTTCAAATTTCATTTGAACATCCAACATCTCATTTTCCAAAAGCTTTTGTACAAACTTACTGCCCGGGGTAAGAGCAGTTAATGCTTCCAAATCAATTCCTTCAAAAATTAAAAAGTTGATACTTTATTCATCTGAAATTTATTCGTGTTTTCAAGTTTTACGATGGTCATATTATTATTACGATGGTCATATTATTGATATGACTGACATATATTTATATCTCAAAACACACTGAATAATAAAATGATAAGAAAAAAAGTACTTTGTAAAGTAGGATTAAAAAATTCTTTTTTGAATTGAATTATAACGTCTGTATTATAATTTCACATTCTAATAGTGGAATTTCACTCCGCATTCTTCAAAAGATATCTCTTGACCCATAATCACTGAATTACGAAACATAACTTTAGATTCAAAGTAATTATGTCATAACCTCAAACACTAGGTACTTTACTTTGAATTCAAAACCTTTTTATATTATGCAGGTCTGAATAGAACTTGAAAAACTTAATGACAAATTTGATTACTTTCGTCACTATTGGAATAAGAAATGATTATGTCCATATGAAAATTACAAATCCTGAAGCCAATCTTGACCTTGAAGCATGCAGATAATATATATATATATATACACACTCACTTCCAATGTGAATAATCTAACCTAAACTTTCAAGATATTTATCTCGTATGCTCATTTAATTTAACGAAAAAATAAGGTTTTTAGCCTAGATATTACCAGGGATATTAGTTTAAAGTGTGTTCTTTGGATTTAAGAGACTGAAAAAAAAATGTGCAAATCACTTGCCTTGAAATGTATCTATCAGAGATTCTAGAGGCCCCATTCCTCTAAAATCTATTGGGTCGCAACGTCAGCCATCCCAAAATTTGTTTTTCGAAACAAACACAACACTTTAATCCAACTTTATTTTCTTTGAAAGAATCACAAATAATATAAACGATCAGAATGCAGAGAAGAGATTTTCGTTTAAATCCACTATAACGAAAACGTGGTTAGTTGTTCTCAGCTCCGTGGCACTCTGAAATGAAAGTGACGGAAATGTTGAGTACGGCCGAGGGTGGCGCTGGCTGTACTTTTAGGAGTTATTCGCAGATGATTTTGAAAGGAGAATGAAATTGTTCGACTCACTAGTGATGAGTGTGCTATTGTATGGAGTAGAGGTATGGGGGTGGAAGGAATGTGAAAAGTTAAATAAGACACAGGAGAGATATGTAAAGTGGACATTGGGGTTGGCAAGGAGCACGCCTAATTACATTGTGAGGAGGGAGACGGGGAGAACGAGTGTAGGAATTATAGCGGGGATTCGGGCGTGTAAATATGAGGAGACATTTTTGGAAGAGGGGGGAAGTAAGCTGGTTAATAAGAGCGTGCAATCCTAGAGATAAGGCATAGAAGGATGTTAGTTTTAAGGCTTAGTTCAAGGAAAAATGTGTAAAAAAGGAAAGTGTGTCAAATGCATTCGTTTCCTATTTCAGTGATTGAATCAACAACAAAAAATTTAAGACGTCAGTAAGAATCATTTTTTTTATAATGATGTTTTTCTTTAGGAATAGGTAAAAATCAGAAAAATATTACATCATTATCATACATTTTCATAGTTTATTTTGTGATTCAGTTACACAGAAGTAGCGGTTACTTAATTCATCCAGCTCAATTCCCGTAATGTGTGGATACCGATTTCCCCTTTGCGCCCTTAAATAGTAATACATAATGCGCATGCTGCCCCAAGCGACGTATCTGCGGGTGTAATCATGTAATCCACACATTCAAGCAACGTTGGAACTATTCATGTCTATAAATCGCAGGATGTATTTGTGCTTCTCCTCATCTCAGTACATACCAGCATCTATCCTTTTACTGTTAAGGTTGAAGCAATTGATAAGTAATAAATGTATAAAAACTAATAACTTATCATCAGCGCTATCTGGCAGCATCGATATTGAGGACAACACCTTAAATTGAAAAATATTTAAGCAAGTCCTTACTGAAATTAGAAAGACTATCTGATATAGCATTAGTTAGAACTTCAAATCAAATAAAAAATTAAGAGAATTTCATCACAATGATTTCATACAATGATTTCATCACAATTACGTCAATAGACCCTTAATGACAATATATTTTCACGACCACTAAAAGCAACTCCTTACTGTAATCAGTAAGGCTATCTGAGACAATTCTTATTGAAACCTTCAAAAAAATCAAAAAGAAAAAAACAATTAGTGAATGCCTCCAGAAGACTTCTCTTCACACAACCTAAATGGTGATATGTTGCGACAGCTTCTGACCACAACCCTTCACAGGAATTAGGAAGACAATTTGACATAACAGTTGTTAAAGTAATAAATGAAATTCTGAATTGAAATCAATTCACCACAATCGCATTAAAAAACATCCCGCAATGCACTCTGACCAAAAATGTATTTTTAAAACCTCTCAAAATAACCCCTTACTTAAATTAGTGATTCTTTAGTAATAATTAAGAGAGGCTTTATTAATTCAAGTAAGGGGTGGATTTTAGAGATTGTTGAAATATACTGTCGCAAACGGTGCATTCAGGAAATTGTTTTGAAGGCATTTTGATGAATTCTTTTTAGCTTTAAATTTGGGTTGAAGTTTCCACTAGAATTATATCAGATAGCCTTCCTAATTTCAGTAAATGATTTTTTATGGTGTTATTTAAATACATTATTATTAGAGGTTCTTGAGGAAAGTCCATGAAAGGTATCCTTATGAATTATCTTCAATTTTTAATTTTAGTTGAATTTTTAACTAATGTTATATCAGGTAGCCTTACTTATTCGAGTAAGGGTTTGTTCCAATACATTATTATGAAAGGTCTCTACGGAAGTTCCTCGTAAGACATTGCAATTAATTATTTTATGTAACGCAGGCATGATTTACGCTATTTATCAGCATCTTTTCAGTTCTCAAAGTAGCCGTTTATACGATATCAGGACTGTACACAGTAAAAAAAATTGTGCAAAATGATACCGAAATCAACATCATTTTGATATGCAACAAAAATGATACCGAAATTAAGTGCATTTTGATCGACCGTCTCGTGCTCCGCACTCGATTTTATCGAAAATGCGAACTTTTCTACATTATTTTCAACTTTATTATATCAAATGTATCTTATATTTATTTCTGTACCTCGGTCTGGGGCTGCTTATTCAGATACTGCAAAATAATGTACACATTTTATTCTCCATGATTACTTTAATATTTATTTCTTATTTTGCATTAAATTTTATTGTCAGCTACCCTGAAAAATGTATAATTTCAATACATGTATTATTACAATTCATAACATGCTTTGGCATTGAAACATATGTATTTTCATTAGCTTGTTCTTATCATTTGAAAAAAGCGTATGCTATTAAAAAAAAATGTTACTAAACATTGTATTGGAACTTGTGTCGTCTTTCCATAATTTTAATTTATTTAAAATTTTATTTTTCACGATTTAAAATAAAAATACGCACCGTAGCGTGAGGTGGTCCTAAGAAAATTTGTAGATACAATTTAGGCGAAAAATTTTGCTAAATAAAATGTTATTGTAGCTTGTGTCCTTATTTCCAAAAAGTTCATTTTTTTATTTTAAATATATTTTTACAAGAAGAGTTTATAACATATTTGAAGATATTTTTTTGTAGAACAACTTTTTTTGTCATTTTTTTCGTCTCTTGGTCGTTTTTCCAAAAATTTAATTTCTTAATTTTTAAACTTATTTTTTGCGACTAAAAGAAAGTCTACACGTCCTATCTAAAAATTAATAATAACAAATTTGTAGATCCTTTTTGGGTGAACAACTTTTGTGGATTAATTTTTTTTCTTACCTTCTGTCGCTTTTAAAAAAATTTAATTTTTTACTTTTCAATGTTTTTTTTCACGAATAAAATAGAAACTACGCATCTCATCAAAAAATGATTCATAAAAAATGTGTAGCTCCTTTTTGGGGTAACAATTTTTGTTGATTAATTTTTTTCTGTGCCTTGCATAGTTTGACCGCAAAATGGAATTTTTGATCGTTTATTATTTTTTGTGCGATCAAAATTTGAATTTTCGAATTTTCAAGAAAATTCAAAAGGTTGATTTGATAGTCTTTCAAAAGTCATCCGGTATACAAACGACGACAACGTCAACGACGACAGACAGACTAAAACCAACGTAAAAATTACTTTTTCTGACTCAGGGTGCCTCAAAACGTCGACATTTGAATTTTCGATTTTTTAAAAAAACTCAAAAAGTCGTTGTGAAAATCTTGTATGGCTATCAAAAAGTAACACTTTTCTTTTATTGAATTTTCTTTATATCGTGCTTTATTTGGCTTAAAATGTTAATTTTCGCTTATTTTTGGGAATTTTGAAAATGCTATAACTCTGACAATTTTGCCTATATCGAAAAAAGTCATGAGGATAAATTGTTTTCATTTTTGAGTACTACGGACATCCATCAATGAAATTGTTAAATTTTGAAAAAATGGTCTAAAAAATTTGGAAAATACTCTAACTTTTAGAATTTCTATTCAAAATAGCTGGTTAACGAACTCGATTTTTTTTGGTCCCTGAAACTGTGTGCCAAAGTCATTTTTCAAATAAACTCAATACCTTCTCATTATGATGAGAATGTAATATGTTTAACCTTAAAAGTAACAATCAGAATATTACTCGAAAGTCAATAATTCGACAATAACTCATGTAGTTCAAGTTGTGTAATAAAATGGTGTGTAAGCTGTTTTTTGTTGACATTTTTACTTCCAATTTTCATCATAAAAAGTTCAATTAAAAATCTTTTGTGGACATTGAGAATGGTGGCCATCTGGTGCCAAAAATCAGAACTAGATAGAGTAGGTAGAATTTTAAAGATGCATTTTAATTTGAGCGTAAAAGTGTTTTTAAGATTGTTTTGTGGAGTTTAAAACAAGTGTTGAGTAGCACAAATAAGTCACTATCAAAAAAAAAAAAATCTGCCCGCTGTGCGGGCACATTCTCATCGCGCGCTTCGCTCGCAAGTTTGAGCGCGCCTAGGGCGCGCGCATTTCCGTAACTTTCTTCGTCCTTTTCTTGTTTTTACAACGCAATCCTCTTTTTCTCAAAAAATAATGGTTTTAGACAAAAAGTGTATTGCACAAAAAAGATGTATTTTTATATTAGCTAAAACTTTTGTTTACCGCATTTTTCGAAATTCTACGTATTTACTGAGATAGAAGCAAAAAACATGATTTTTATGGTGTCTTATGGTTTTCGCCATAAAAATCGCTTAGTCGCCATTTTTCACTACCACATTCGTAATCAACGCGTCAAAATACATAAGTATACGAAGTTTCAATAGAATCGGAAAATTCAGCTATTCGGAACTGCACCCAATTTTTGTATACATAAACACCGTTTAAACGAAAGCCAGTCAAATTTTAGAATTTTATTTTTGGTTTCTTTCACAGATCAAATATCATTCCCTATAAATAATCCCTGATCAGGAGGTTTAAATAGACCTTGAAACATGTTGGTCCCCTCATAGTATAAACAGGACGGAGAAAGGAAAAGAGTGAGAGGTTGGTTTTTGGTTGACTTTTTCCCTTTTTCTCCCTCTTTTTTTCATTGTGTTATTCTTGTCTCTAATGAGCCGAAAAGTGAGGTTTTTTGGAAGTTTAGTTTTTTAATTGTGAATTAATTTTTGCTTATTCTGCAAAAATTGTTCATGATAAAATGGATTTCTTTTCAATCTTAATTAATAAAACGTAATCTTATGGAGAAAGGATGAATTCGGATAAATTATGATATTCGACAGATATATAGATACAATAAATAATGTCTACGTTTGTTAATTTTTTCTTAAATCAAACATGAATTTGATTGTTTATATGAAATGCTCACAGGTCATCTGGAATTTCAAAATCTTAAAAAAATAAGAATTAAGAATAAAAAATGATTAAATAATAGCAATTATGATTTTTGTGCTATACACACCATAGTGATGCGAATCTTGAATTTACTATTGAAAAGCATTCAAATTTAAACCGCATTGAATGTTATTATTTTTTTAAATTAAAGAGTATTAGATGCTTAACAAACGTACAAAGCGATATTATTATTTTTTTTCTTTTAGCCTATTTTTTTTTAACATTTTCTAGTATTCACCTTAAATTATTTTTAACAAAATTAAATGTTAAATTTTAATAATCTTCTGGAGTTTAGTAAGTCTGAGAAGCTATTTTGATAGACATGATATAAAGAATAGCTTTATCCCCCGGGAAAAATATAGATTAAGTTTTTCTAGCTGTTTCCTTAAATTATTTATAAAAAAACTAAACGTTACGTGTTAACAACATTTTATAGTTTAGTAAGTCTGATAAGCTACTTGGATATATATTACAGAGAAAAGAATATTTTTATGGCGAAAAAATGATAAAAATTGTCGATCTGTTTAATTAAATTATTTATGGCAATGCAAAATGTTAATTGCTAACCATTTTCCAAAGTTTTATAAGTTTGCGAAACTATTTCGAATATATAACGTGAAAAGTAATTCTTTTCAAAGAAAAAGTGATGACAATTTTCTATTTGTTGACCAAAATTAATTGTAACGAACATAAATGTTAGGTGTTGAGGATTTTCTGGAGTTTACCAAGTCTAAGAAAGCTACTTCGATACATAATAGACGGCAAATAATTTTTTTCGTGAAAAAGGGATGAAAATGATTTATTTGATTATAAAACTACAATTGTACAATAAACAAATTATTTGCCATTATAGGCGAGCGGCAACGACCCTCAAAATGGCATGGTAGTGACCTGATTCTTTCTAGTCGCCAATTATAGTTTACCTTTATGTTTTCGAGGGTGCTGAATACGAATAAGAAATTATTTTTTTTCTAAAGTCGGGGTAACATTGTCAAAATCGACTTTTTAGTGAAAATGTGTCGAAAATTATTTCATGAGTTTTCGTGTTTGACTTGCTGTAGCTCTGCGAATAATTAATATTTTCCAATGAAAATTTAATGGCATATTCTTCAACCGGACATTATTGATACGTGTATGTTTTCAGTGGGAGCCGTAGGAGCCGAACTCAAGAGCCGCTTTTCATGTTCTTTGGTATTCTTTGGCCATTATACCTATGACGTTGTGATGCCGTCCGAGAGGAGGAATATCGAGCCTGGCTCGCTTTTGCCTAGTTCATTCCTCGATTCCGTCTCGTTTTCTCGGGCCCATTCCTCGGTTCGTCTGGTCACGTTCTTCCTCATCCCATCTCATCCTTCCTCGTTATCGCTTCGAGTTTTCCGAGGAATGCGACATATGTGCGCTAGCAGAGCGGACAGCTCGCGGGAGCGTTCTTTTACCACTCTGGCGCGCTAATGCTAGTTAGCGTTCTTTTATGAATAGTTATAGGCGAAATATGCTTAAATATTATACTTTTTTGTGCATTACTGATTAACTTGATATTAAACACAACTATGTTACGATTTTTCCAAAGATTTAACTTCACTCTCTTCGTATGATATTTTGTTCTTATTAAACATTTATTTTGCTAATTATACCAATAGAATGTTTGAAAGAGAAAGGTAAAACGATTGGTATATTTTTAAGTCATTTGGAGTTCAAATAATTTAGCACTAATTTAATTTTTCATATTTCAAAGTAGATTTTTTAAATATTGTGGTGTCTAATGTCTACGTTTGGTAAATAGAATATGTTTGTCGGGATACTTAAAAAATTGAAAGTGCGTACCTACTTAAATCACTTTGACTTCTACATATTTTTGCCATTTTATGAAATTTAAATTTATAATAAGTAATAAATAAGTCAGCCATAAGACGCATATAAGCTCATATGATCAGCACACAATCGATTTTATAATTCACCCCTGCGAAATACATGTATGTATGTTTGCATATTCATGTATGTATATTTGAATATCCATGGGTGTATATTTGTATATCCATGTATGTGAAAATTTTCATAATTCGGAAATGTCCTAGCACTGCAAAGTTTCTCTTCGGGTCCCTCATGACGTGCATGTCATAGGGTTTGGCTTAGTCGAAATGAAATAAAAAAGTTCTTTAATCGCAGAGTTGTGCAAAAATCGTGAATTTTATTATTGCTTCTTAATCTGCATAATATGCCCAATTTTCACAATTTTTTCTGAATTTTTATTTGAGTTCATATAGGAAAAACTTAATCTCTTATGGAGTCCTGAAAATGAAAAAAATGTAGCAGCTCCAAAATTTATGAATAATTTTTCTTTGCATTGAAAAACTTTCCTGTGTTCAAAAGGTACTTCCAAAACATTGAAAAAATCAGATTTCACAAGAATTTGAAAGAATTCTCAAACTTCTTGAAAGATTTCAAAAGATTTCACTACGATTTCCAAGGTTTTGCTATAATTTGAAAAGATTCCAAAAGATTTCACAGCAATTTCAAGATTTCACATATATTTTGCATACTTTAAAAGTGGTCAAGGCATTCACAAACGTTTTCAAATATTTCAAGGATTTCACAAACATTTCAAATATTTCAGTTTATTAAATTCTTTAAACTACAAATGACTTGAAAATCTACCTATCTCTCTACATCTCTGTTTCATATATTCTGTTGTTATAATTGGCAAAATAAGTTATTCATACGAACAAAGCAAAATAAAAATAGAGTGATTTCGACTTGAAATATTTATTGAAGAACGTTAATTAGCATTAGCGCGTCAGAGTATCAAAAGAGCGCTCCCGCGAGCTCTCCGCTCTGCTAGCGCACATGTCGCATTCCTCGGAAAACCCGAAGCGAGGAACTTATCGGGATTTATCGCTCAGCGGCACACTACTATGTCGTCATAATTTTTGACGACATAAGTATACAAATGGCCGCTCTCTAAATTTCTTGGAGCGACTGCTATATCAACTCCGTTGGAGTCATGAAGTCTGTCCGTTCGAGTCAGAAGCTTGACTCCCTCCGTTGGAGTTACATTTTCGCTCCAAATTATAGTCAAAATCAGTTGACTTCAACTCGAATATAGACGTTGATGGGTGTAGTATAGGATGAGATAGAGAAGGACAGATTAAAAAAGATAAACAGAATTTAGATTGAAAAATAAATAGAAAAAGATAAATGTTAATAGATGTATGATACGATGAAATAGGGAAGAGGAGATTGAGAAAGATAGACGTTGATGGATGTAGGATACGAAGGGATAGAGAATTAGAGATTAAAATATATAGATGAGAATTTAGATTGAAAAGGAGATAGAAAAAGACAGATGTTGATATATGTGGAATACGGAGAGATGAATACGAGGAGATTAAATAAAGCACATGGGAATTTCGATTGGCAAAGAATTGGAAAAAGATAGATTTTTATAAATGTATGAACGTCGATGGATGTAGGATACGATGAGATAGGGAAGAGGGAACTAAAGAATATAGAAGGAAATTTATACTGACGGAGATAGAAAAGGATTGAAATAAATGGATGAAGGATAGGGTGAGTTAGAGAAGAGGGGATTGAAAAAATAGACGTTTATAGGTGCAGGATAAGATGAGTAGAGAAGAGCAAATAAAAAAATATAGAAGTAAATTTATATTAAAGGAGATAGAAAAACATTGACAGGAAAGGATGAAGGATAAGATAAAAAAGAGAAGAGGGTATTGAAAGAGGTAGACGTTGATGGATGTAATATAGGATGAGATAGAGGTGATTGAAAAAGAGAGATGGGAATCTAGATTGAAAAATAGATAGAAAAAGATAGACGCCGACAGTTGTATGAAGGTTGATGGATGCAGTATATGATGAGATAGGGAAGAGGGGATTCAAAAAGATAAACGTTGATAGATGTAGGATGCGATGAGATAGAGAAGAGGAGATTGTGAAATATAGAAGGAAATTTATATTAACGGCGATACGAAAGGATTGACGTAAACCTATAAAGGACGGGATGAGATATAAAAAGGGGGATTGAAAAAGATAGACGTTGATGGATGTAGTATAGGATGAGATAGAGAAGAGGAGATTGAAAAAGAGAGATGAGAATCTAAATTAAAAAATAGATAGAAAAAGATAGACGCCGATAGATATATGATACGATTAGATAGGGGAGAGGAGATTGAAAAATATAGACATGGATAGATGTAGGATACGAATAGATAGAGAAGAGGAAATAAAAAATATGATAGAAAATTTATATTAACAGAGATAGAAAAGGATTGACATGAATGGATAAAGGATTGGATGAGATCGAGAAGAGGGGATTGAAAAAGATAGACGTTGATCGATGTAGTATAGAATGAGATAGAGAAGAGGGGATTGAAAAACATAGACGTTGATCGATGTAGTATAGAATGAGATAAAGAAGACGGGATTGAAAAACATATACGGGAATTTAGATTGAAAAATAGACAGAAAAAGATAAATGTTAGTAGATGTATGATGCGATGAAATAGGGAAGAGAAGATTTTAAAAAATACATGGGAATTTATATTGACAAAGAGGTAGAAAAAGATAGACCTTGATAGAGATATGAACGTTGATGGATGTAGGATACGATGGCATAGGGAAAAAGAACTTAAAAAATATAGAAGAAACTTTATATTAACGGAGATAAAAGGGGATTAGCATGAATGGATAAAGGATAGGATGAGATAGAGAAGAGGGGATTGAAAAAGATAAACAGAATTTATATTGAAAAATAGATAGAAAAAGATAAACGTTAATAGACGTATGATACGATAAAATAGGGAAGAGGGGATTGAAAATGATAGACGTTTATGGATGTAGTATAGGATGAGATAGAGAAGAGGAAATTGAAAAAGTGAGATGAGAATCTAGATTGAAAAATAGATAGAAAAAGATAAACGTTAATAGATGTATGATACGATAAAATAGGGAAGAGGGGATTGAAAAAGATAGACGTTGACAGATGTAGTATAGGATGAGATAGAGAAGAGGAAATTGAAAAAGTGAGATGAGAATCTAGATTGAAAAATAGATAGAAAGCCTCGGGCTCATAAGGCTCGATAATGGTGAGTTTGCCGAAGACGAAGAAGCAACGCTGAATCACCTGATGGAAGTTAACTTCCTGGGTTTCCAACGAATCCGAACCGACCAACAGGAGGAAGGCTGGGTCCAAGAGGTGGTGAGGGCCGACTGCAATTTCGCCTCTAAGGTCGCTGACTACAAGAAGGTAGAATGGGCCGTAGGGTCCTTCAGTCCTTTTAAATCACCAGGAGCGGATGGCATTTATCCAGCGGTTTCAGAAAAACGCGTGGATTTGGTCGTCCCTCCTCTGACGAAATTATTTAGGGAAAGTATTGCCCTTAAACACGTGCCATCGGCATGGAAGGATGGCAGAGTGGCCTTCATACCCAAATCTGGGAGGGAGGGATAAACTGCTACAAACGATTTCCGACCAATCAGCCTAATGTCCTTTATCCTGAAGACGTTAGAGAGGCTGGTCAAGAGATACATTAGGGATGAGGTGCTCTTGGCCTCCCCGCTGCATAGAGGGCAGCATGCTTGTCAGGCAGGTTGCTCGGCAGAAACTGCGCTTCATGCTGTTGTGACAAAATTGAAGCAGCAGTTGGAACAAAAGGGGTATGTCTTTATGTACATTGTGCATAAACTGTTGAGGTAGAACTGCATGTTTAATGAATTTTCGTAATAGGAGAAAGTAATATACGTATACTTCAAGCGTTTGTTCGGGCAACTTTATAATTGTATTTCGTTTAAAAACTCAATTTAAGTTCATTCTAACGAAAAAATGCTGTTTCTAATAATATTGCTAGAGTAGGAAAAGGGAGTGAAAGATATTCACTCTGGTTGTTCCAGAGATCTTTCGAAATTCTTTCGTCCGTTATCAACTAAATTTTGAGATGAGGTCAACTTTGCACGTCCAACTGTACACTTCAATGTCCTAAGATGTCCGTCTGTCCATCTGTTCTAGTCAATAAAGTATTTTATTGGTATAATCGAAACTACTTCATACCAAAAAGGATTATAAAAACCAACCTAAGACTTCTCTTTAGAAAAAGTAAAAAAAAAATAAACTGGAAATTTCTTGGACCGCAAAGAAGAAATAATAAGATAGATAGAAATTATTGAAGAGAGGAAAAATGGAGAAGCTGATGATAACGTCTACGACGCCGGAGCAAAGTTTGGTCGAATTCCGCGGCAGCGTCTTTTAGTGTCGCGTGTTTGTTCAGGGGAACTTTTTGCTGTCCGGATAGAGAGAAAATATATGGAAAAGGTAATCATGATACAGATCCATGGCTATAGATATAGTCAGACGTATATCGGTATCCGGCTATGTCCATGCCGTTCTAAAATCACTGGTTCAGTGATACCATCCGATTATGGTCGGATCAGAAACTAAAGTGTATAAAATTACTTGCATATGAAAAAAGAATGATTTTCCGGCATTGGCGTGGAAAGGTCGCTTTTGACGCTTTTTTCATTTCCGTAAAGTGGCACGTTATACCAAACTTTTCAGTAAAAAGTGTATCAATTGTGGCTGCGTCTTATTGTCCTAAAATTGGTGGAATTGGAAAAAGGGGCTGAACTGTTCGGATCGAAATTTCGGGGCAACGAGACGCTGTAATCAATTATTTAGCAGGTACTTGCGTTTTACAGATTCTGATTACTGATTCTACTAGGAATAGGTAATAAAAATTTTTTCATTGATTTGATTAGGTACTAAATTGAAACTTATTAATGCTAGAAAATCGTTTTTATTTACGTTTGTTGGGAATTCCGTCTACTGCAACATAATCAGAAAGAAGCCGAGATTTGCGAGCTCTTTTAAGTGAAAATTAGTTCAGGCTAGACGTGCAGAGGTATGCATGAAATAACTGAGCCTTATCATTATAACTTCCCGGGAAACGTTGTGTTTTATATAAGTTTCCCCGATGTACATTTTCTACTATAAGGATGGGAAGATATTTCCCATCGTCCGATGGGAAGGTATTCAGGTACTCAATCTATTAAGATAATGTCGGCCCAACCTTGGACAACAATGTGGGGCCAACTTTAATTTTTGAAGGTTCATACTACACAGCTTGAAATACACAAAATAGGTTTTCAAAAAATAAATAATAATTGGTTGCAAGTATTTTAACTATAAATTTTGATGATCCTACTTAGAATGAATACATACATTACATTTTTAAATATTATATGACAAATAAAAATTCTAGCGCTACGGGGTTTCGAACCTATATCAATATTTAAAAAAAGTGTTCTAAACAATTTTCAAAATGTGCTCAAATTTTGAATTTAGATCGAAAATGGCTGGCTGACGAACTTGACCTTTATTTTAGGACACTTGAAGAGTATACCAAAGCCCAAACCAATCTGTCAATTCTTTCGAAAGTTATCGTGCTAGCAGACTAAAGATCTACATGCATACACACATGCTGACAGACGTATTCACCAAAACCTGTTGTATGGATTCAGAAGGTCTCAAAACGTAGACATTTGACCAGAAGGGGGGGGGGGATTTTACACCACTCTAATACCTTCTCTGATGAGAATGTAAAAAAAAAAAACAATTTTGTTATCAAACATTTCATTGCAACTTGTGTCGTTTTTCCATATATATTTAATTTGTTCATTTTCATTATTACTTTTTACCATTTCAACCAACAATACGCATCCTGGCGTAAAGTCGTTCTAGGAAAATTTTTATAACAAAAGTTTATAAAAAATTTGTTGATATTTTTTGTGTGAGCAACTTTTCTCTATTAATTTTTTCCATAGCTTGTGTCGTTTTTATTGTAGACTTTTATTATAAGAATACATTACAAATAAAAAACTTAACTCTTTGAAAAAAAGACGCAAGTTACAATAACTTTTTCTTTAACGAAATTTTTCGCTAAAATTTACATAAATCATAAATAATAAATAAACAATTATTAGTAAATAATAATAAATAATGAATACAGGTATAAAATTTATATTGGGAAAGATTTCACAAATATTTCAATGATTTTACCCAGAGTTCACAAATTTCACAAATATTACCAAATATTTCAAAAATATTTCCCAAGATTTCAGAAAGATTCAAATGATTTCACAAATATTTCAGAAATTTTGTAAAGATTTCAGGTAGATTTCAAAGATTCCACGAAGCTTTTAATAATTACCCAAAGATTTCGCAAAATCATTTCAATTCAAATATTTAACAAAGAATTCGGATAGATTTCACAAAGTCCGATAGATTTAAAATATTGCACAGATTTCAATAATTTCCCAAATATTTCGCCAAGATTTCAAATATTTTGCAAACATTTCGGATAGATTCAAAAGGTTTCAGTAATTTCACAAATATCATCAAATATTTCAAAAATATTTGATGTATTTCGCAAATATTTCTAAATATTTCAGAAAGATTAAAATGATTTCCCAAAGATTTTACAAAGATTTCCAGTATTTCGCATAGATTTCGAATACATTAAAAAGATTGTACATGTACTTCAATTATTTCACAAAGATTTTTGAAACATTTCAAACGATCCAATAAATTCAATCATTCGACTTCAGAGGGGGCAAATCAATACTTTCCCCCACACTGGTCGATTTCTGGAGGTGGACATTGCCCCCTGTGCCTTCTAGGGCTCCGATGCCTCTGCTTCGATTAGAATCAAAGAGAATTTGACAAACGAATAAAATATTACAATATACATTTTTGTCTGAAAGAAATTACTAAGTTTTACATACATTTAATTTATCAGGAACACCGTTGTTGGTCATTAATGCAATTTCATTGATTCCTTTTGAAAAGGAGGGTGTCGATGTCATATGGAATTTTGGGACCACAACGTCCAGATCTGAAAAGTGTGTAAAGTTGTTAGACTTGGTCCGGCAAACAAAAAAGTCAATAGTTGTAACCCTCAAAATTGAGCCGTTTCTAAGATATTGGTTTTTAAAGTCGCAAAGTTCATACATTGTCAATACTGAGTTACAGGAGCAATTTTGAGCTCGGATTCGGATTCAGCACATCAAAATCCTTCGGAAATGTTAGGTCTGGTCTCTGGCTATAAAATTTGTCGGCCTGTGTTATTATTGTTTATAACTATCTTATCTTAGATAATTGCTAGAAACTTGCGGGTTTTTTCTGAAAATGTTAACTTTGCTTTAGCTTTTTAGTTATAAACAAATAAGCAATAAAGCGAATAATTTTTTTAACAATCTCTCTTCTTTGTAAATATATTTTTTCTGAAATTAAACAGGTATTGTAAATATTCTTCAAATGTTTTATATGGATCATATTATCAATGTAAATTTTTCTTGAACTAGTTACTGAAAGTCTTTTTGTTCAAATAAATATTATTATTTATTTGTTCCTAACAAAAAAGTTAAGGAGAAGCTGAAAATTTCAGAAAAACGCTCAACTTTTTATCATTACTCTAAGAGAAGATATAATCAATTGTTCGAACAATTACATTTATAAACTTGCATTAATTATTATCTCACTGAATAAAAAGTGGACCAAATGTTAAATCTTTCGAAAAAAACCGCAACTATCTAGCATTAATATAAGAGAAGAATGTTATAAACAATGATAATTTGTTTCAACAATTATGTTTGTTAAATTGCATTAATTATTACCTCGCTCTAAGTAAAAAGTTAACAAAAAGTGGAAAATTTCCTAAAAAAACGCAAATTTTTGACGTTATTCAAAGAGAAATTATTAAAAATAATAATGAATGAATTGTAATAATAATGAATGGAAATTTGGTTAAAATATTCAGAAAAAAGTTTAAATAGTTTATATAAACATCTAATTATCAGTAAAAAGTAGTATGTACAAGAAACAATTTGTATTCGAAAAACCGCAAAAAAAATCATAATTAGTTCCAAAAACTTGCGAAACACAACTTTTAAATCATGGGGGTTTCTAGGTCCTATAAAACGGACTAAAACTTTCAAAACTAATTATTAGTTTGCATTGTACAAAAACGTTTTTTTTTTTCTTATGGGAAATACGTGTTAAGCTTCAGAAAACTTGCGGCACCTCTAAATATAATTTAAAAAAAAAACGAATTAATTTTTTTATAAGTCCGAAAAAGTTTGGGGGCGATATGCATGAAAATGGAAACAAAAAATGTGGACCACCCTCGACCACGTGAACTTTAGCTAAATGCCCCTGGCCCCTCTCGTGGGAAATCGTGGACTTTTGACATATCACCCGCCACCAAATTTTTATTTATTATATGGTATATTATTATTTTTATTCAAAATTGTTCAAAATTGTACCTTAGGCTTTAGCTAGGCAACTTGAAAATTGGTCAATACCTTCGTAGCTCGTCAATCTCCTAGCTAACTACTGTACTGTCACTAATACAATATTCTTTCGAATTTGACCGCCCAGCGGATGTTCAAATATCCATTTCACTACCATCACTTGCTACAGAGCTTGCTCATTCTTATTCCTTTCTTATTCTGTGACTAAGGTAAAGGTACCTACCAATTGTCGTGGAATCAAGCCAATTAGGGCAGCCTCAAACTTTGACAACTATCTCGTCCTCCTATTATAACGAAAATTCCTGGAAAATTGAAACTAGATTGGACACCAAAATTATGGAAATTTATTTTTTGTATTTACTTTTCTAAGCGAAAAATTAAAATCTAAAGCGAAAAAAGCGATTGAAGTAAAACATGTAAAAAATCTGAAGGCGGATTTTAGATTTCAAATACTTGTAAAACTATGTTCAGCATTTTTTTCAATGGAATCATCTTAAGGAGGTACGGTCGCGCATACTATTTGCAAAAAGTTAGTCCTAAGTCTATGTCGGAAAATAATACTGTTAGAGTGATATAACCCAGCGGACACATTCTGTAAATGATACATAACAAAAAGGAAACATTTATACATAACATTGTTACAATCGTGTGCCAGAACAATTACAGAACATAAAGGTCACACTGTTCTGTAACGCCGCCTGAAGATCGTTAGGTTTATTCACCTGACGCAGGAAGAGCTGGTCCAGAGTATCTAAGGCATTTGACAATCGGCGCAGTGGTCCAGTGGGCAGCACGCTCGACTTTAAATCTCAGCACTGACAGGACGAGAGTTCGAGTCTCGGTGCATCCGCTGTACCATAAACGGGTTTCACTCTTTGATTTTCCTTTTGTACTACAAATATAAAAATATTTTCACTGCCCGTATTACAAAACAATAGTAGAGATATAAAATCTGAAAATAATTTCAGAATAAGGAAAGTATTTAAAAGTATTACAAATATAACACTTTAATTACTGACAACTTTGGTTTATTTAAGATCCATCTCCCTTTTTTACCAATTTCCCCTTTTTCTTCATTTTCAAAAGTCGGGAATAAAGTAAGGTCATATAAATGAAGTGTGTAAATAATTATGATTTTTCAATTTTGAAGCCACAAATTGTATGAGTATAAATACGTTCTCAGCGTTCTGAATAAATACGTTCCTAATTTGAAAGACCTGGGTTCGGATACCAGCGGAGCTAGAGACATTTTTTTCACAACTTATAAAATTAATAATCAATATTCACAAAATATTCATTTAAGACCATGTCGACAAAAACATTAAAATCAAATTATTCAATAAATACGTTCTATTAGTTTAAGAGATGACGTAGCCAGTTTAAATTTTTTAGCTAGTTTTTTAAATGTAATTATTTAGATTATTAATTCAATAATGTTGAAAATATTAGACATACAATCGCGTTCTGTGATTAAACTTCTCTATTTAACACGTTTTCCATTGATATATAACCTTATTTTGATCATGATAACCTTCGACTGTAAATCTTTCAAATTGAAGAGTTTTTAATCCTTAAAATTTACAATTAAAAATTATGTTAGTTTTAAATGTTGATATTGAAAATTCTGTAATTCTGATGGTTCTCATATGTTTGGAATATGTGAATATATGAAAATGTAAGTCACTGTGCAAATTACCGAGCACCGCGCAGTTTATGATGGGCTCATGAACCTAAGTACGAAAACGTTATTAATTAAAAATCTCGCATGTGTGAAACTTTTGTGAACTTAAGTGCAACTCGTTAAAAGAATAACAATAATGTGATCTTTTATAGTTATTACTGCCAAATTATAACTATTTTCTTTGCACTTTTTTTCCTTTCGATTCCGTGCATGCATAGTTATTAATTAGATGATTTTTATAGACATTCAATAACTACTAAAATTAACATTTTTGGTCCTTCGAGCCAGATACGGGAGTGTACGGAAAAATTAAGTCAAAAAGTGAAACAAATTGGCCTTAAAATCGAGTTAGAAAAGTTCGCGAGGACAAACTGTCGAAAAAACCACTATGGCGTTGACAGTCGTTACATTTGAATTTTAAGTGCGGTGTTCGCTCAATTGATTCAGACCTGGAATATTGGTGTGGAAAATTGTTTTCACAATTTTGTGGTCTTCTTTTTTGGATATAGTGCCATACACTTACGAAGAGAATTTCGAACAGTGCAGTGATCGAAAGATTAAGTGGAGAAAGATATTCGGAGTGTGACATATTACTGTTCGCGTGTGTTGTATGCGTGAATGACGTCACAGGCACACAAGGAAAACCACGACCAATGTTTATTTTCAACCATAATTGCATTTCTCTTCACCGCTTGCTGTTTATCATCCATCTCATTGCTACTTAAGGGAACTTTATCTTAACATGCTTCTATTATTTCTGCCATCATCGATTTTCTACTGCTGCCAGTTTCCATTCTAATCAGCTGTTAATAGCTGTCTTTCTGCTTCTTCGTATTCATATGGAAAATTAAAGCCTCGCTTTCCAAAGAAGAGTGTCTACAAGGCAAGTCTTATGGTGTTCAAATTCGCACTCTAAAAAGTTTTCACCTGTCACCTAGGCATTACGCTGGGACAGTCTTATTATGATTGTATAAACACGTAAGGTTGCTTTACTGAAACCATAAGGGTTTCAGCCCGGGGCTACGAAATCCTAAAAACAAAACTTCAATCATTAAAAGATTTGTTCAAGTTAGATCTAAATTTATTTGAAGAATATACCATCATCAGTGTTTAAAGTTACCTATGCCAGTGTCTAAATTACCTCATCTCGAAAGTGCGCATGCGCAGCTTTTTCAACAGTGCCTAAAATAAGCCATCTTCAAACTACGCATGCGCGAAAATTGTTTCGTACACAGTCTGCTCAAATAAGGTCCTTTAGGCACCATTTAGACTATTTAGAGGCATGAAAACGTCAACTTTTGAGGTGGGTGTTGCAAAAAAATAAAACATTTAAAAGCCTTTGAAATATCAATGGCTTTGACTTTAGTCATTTTACTAAAAAATAATTGAAATTGTAAAAATTTTATATTCGTAAAAAAAGGAAACCAAAAAATCCTCGACAATTTGGAATCGTTTACGCTGAATGTTATTTAATTGACCATTAAAAAAGCTGGCCATTAAAATAAAAATGTTTCAAAATTCTGTCGAATTTCATAGATTTAATTTCTACTTGTAATGTAATATGTATTACAAAAAAAAATCTATTTTAAAGTTGTATTGAAAACTCTATTTTCATAAAAGTTCTTTTCGTTTGAAGAGAATCAGTTTGAAAATTTGTTTGAATTTGAAAACATCAAATATGTAAGTTTTCTTGCCAAGTATAAAAATTAGATTAGTACATAAATTTTTGTAATTAATGTGGTACACAAAATGCAATCATTTTTTTTCACAATATTACGAAAGAATTAAAATTCTGCATTAAATATAGTCCATGGTGAAGCAATTTCGTCAACGCTGTAGGGAGATATTGCCTGATATTGGGAAATAAATAAAAATCATCGTGTTTCTTTACATTATCTTTCGAAATAATGTTCATTTTTAAAAGTTCTTGTGCTCACTTGCAAGGTAAATTTCTTTCGAATTTTTATGACTTATTGAATTTTTTTAAAAAGATTTTGTCCTTCATAGTGCTATTCGGGTAATCGTAACTTTCATAAAAGTTGCTAAAAATGATACTAAATAAATAGGGGAAACTATGTAAGAGTAGGTCACTGTGGAGTAGCTCATTTGAATTGATCAGATTTCATAAAAACAAACATTTTAAAGCTTTTGATCTCAACATTTGGAACAGTATATTCAGCAGAGCTGGACAAAATTTTGTTTACGGACGAAAATAGTTGAAAGATTAGCTAAGCTTTCCCTTTGGATGATATTTTTCATAAATAATTTTGTAAAAATAGATTTAAAAATTTTGAAATTCTAGTGATAGCATATTTTTCCTGTGATTATTTTCCCTATGACATAATGTTCGGCATGAAATCTTTTTATGCATTTTTATTAAATCTTCCGCAGATTAATTTTTCTGTTTAAATCAGTATTAGTTAAATAATTCTTTGCAACAAGTAACATTTTATTAATCTGGATATTTGAAAACATGGGCAGCGACTTGCGATTTTGTGGACTATGGCCTTTTGAAAATGCCCCCCCCCCCCCCAAATGCTGGTACCGAATAAGTAGTGCTATGTAGAGTTGCAATTCTTTTATTCATAATATTTGCAATATTTATCAAAACTGGTTTCATTGACGTTAATCAATAAGTGCATTACAATCTAACAAAATAAAAAAATGGAGTCTTTTTTCCAAAATCGTTTCTAATTCCGGACTACAGCCGGCTACGGTCCGGAAAATCTGGAATTCTATCGGCGCAAAAATGATAGGCATCTATCTGCCTTTGAAACTTAACCACTCAGCCAAAAAAATGCTAGAGTAATAAGTTAATTGTCATTTGAAAGCTAAAAGTGTTCCGCGTAAATGAGCTTAAAGACGTTATTGTAAAAAAAATTTGTGCTTTGCAGACAGAAAAATGTAAAAAAAAAAGTAAGGAATTTCGGGCACATTTAAGAAGAGTCAAGTTTAGAGCATTATTTCTTATACAGCAATAATTACAGAGGTATCAGCTTACTAAGTACCGTAAGTAAAATATATTCAAAAATACTTATTCGTAGGGTAATGAAAATAATGGAAAAAAATATATGAGAAGTCCAATGTGGATTTATGCCAGGAGGATCATGCACGGATCAAATATTTTGCTTGACACAGATCACAGAAAAAAAGTGAGAATAAATAAAAAAGTTTTCTGAACATTTGTTGACCAAGAAAAAGCGTTTGACAAGGTAGATAGACGTAAACTTTGGGACGTCCTAAAATATTATGGAGTCAATGGATGGCTCCGACAAGCAATGAAAACAATATACAGTCGAAGTCCAAAGATACGAGCTCCAAAGATACGAGCACTCCACAGATACGAGCGTCCCGACTCCAGAGGTGCGAGCGGAATTTGTTCTCCTCTATCCCCACCCTATTCGGAAATATGACGCGCGCGAGTGCGCACTAGGGTGGTCCAAAAATGCATTGGAACATTTGTTTTCGAATTTTCATGAATTACGCGCTGAAATTTTTCTGAATCCACAACAAAATGAATCCGCTTCGAAAAAAAATGATATTCAGAGGTGGAGCAAGCCCCACGTATTTCCCAAAAGGAAAAAAAGACGTTTTTGTAAATTCTGTTCAGAATCCTCAATATGAGTATAATCGAGTTGGAAATCAACATTTCCCTTCACAATTAGCCATAGAATACGAATAACAAATTACTTTTCAAATATCACCCGCAGAAGTCTGTTTTATTGGGTCCCATAAAAACGCCATTAGTAAAAAAATGGGTTTTGCGAGTTCTTGGCACTATTTATCATATTTTTTGTGCTTTTTTTATGCAAATTGTTTCTGATACATAAAACACTACCTTATGCTGATAATTAGATGTTTACATAAATTATTCAAACAATTCATTATTATTCTTAACAATTTTCTCTTAGAATAGAGATAGAAAGTCGCGGTTTTCTCAAAAATCTTCCACGTTTCGTTCAATTTTCAATTAGAGAGAGTTCATTAATGTTATTAAACATAATTGTTTAAATAATTTATTAATATTGTTAAGGATGTACTCTTTGCTTAATGGTAGAAAGTTGCGGTTTTTTCTGAAATTTTTAAATTTTTGCCCACTTTTCATTTAGTGAGGTAATAATAAATGCAAGTTAATGAACAAAATTGTTAAAACAATTTATTATTGTTCATAATTATTTTATTTTAGATAAGTGCTCGTAAGTTGCAGTTCCTTCTGAAATGTATAACTTTGCTTTGCCGTTCCGGTGATGAACATATTATAAATAAATCTTAGAGAAAAACATATTTTAAACAATCTCTTTCTTTTTCATGTATCTATTTTTTTACGCTTTGCAATAAACTTCTTGTTGTAATTTAAAACAAGACTTTTACAAGACATTTACACACCTAGTTCCCCCACCTATTCCCAATCATTCCAATCAAGGTCCAATTTTGTAATGATATACAATTATTTTATATTCAGCGTATATACATGTATAAAATATGATTCTTAGGAACTAGATAGCAAGAAACAACCCTTTACAGCATGCATTCAGTCATTTAGTGGAAAAGTTATAAAGTTAGTTCGTTCGTTTTTTTTTACTCTCATTCCTGCTGATTTATTACTTTCTCAGCCAGTAGCATATCAAGTGCGTGGTCTCGAACCTTTATCAATACCAAGTTTTCTTCATCTGTGAGGTCCATCGTTTGTCGCGTAAGATTAATAATGCTCTGGGTTGCTTTGAGAATAATGTCTGGTGTCGGATAACAAACAGATTCATCAGCAGTTTCTTCAAGTTCTTCAGCTTCCTCGACGTTTGAATCCAGACTTTCTTCTATGTCGCGGACCTGAAACTGAAGTGAGGCATATAGATTCAGCAATTGTTGATCACTTGTGCTCTCAAAAACGGGCAAATTTCGTTCCTCACTTAGCCAATCAGAAACTTCGTTCGCAGAAAGCACGTTTCCTCCAGGAAATTTGAAGCATTTAAAATAAGCGCGCGTATTACGGCCAATAACGTGGCTTTCCCCTTCCAACGCAACGCTTGCGCACTTGAAAAAGATTGAAAAAGATTGATCAATATTGTTTATAACAATGGAAAATTTGGTTGGATGTCAGTATGTTTCGTAGGAGTTTTATTTTTTATGATCTAATAAACATTTCAGCAAAAAAGACATATTTCCTATTTGAAAGCGACTAATAAATGTTTCTGTTAATCAGTATTGTTTATAAAAATGGTGAATATTGTTGATTGTCCATTTCCGTCATGGAATTTTCATTTTTGATGGCAAAACAAATAATGTCGCAGAAAAAATGCATTTTATATATCCAGAGGAGCTTATTTATTAAATTTTTTTATGAAATCTGCTTATAACAAACAAAAAAATAATACTTCAGTGTTTGATTTTAATGAAATATTGATTTCACTCGATTTCACGGGAAAACGTGATGAAAAGAGCTTCCAGGCTTCAATGTACAGCAAAAATTGATTTTGTTCATAAATTTGTTTATAAAAATTAAACGGATTGCCGGAACTTCATCTAAATTATCAGGATTTATTTATCGATTGTAAATCTATCAGTTTTTTACCTTTTCGAGGTAATATCAATGAATAATACAGAACAGGCAGCTCAAATATACAAAAATTATGGTTTTTGGGCATTTTGCATCTTGAATAACAAATAAAGAGCCTTTTTTGCAAAATCGGCCTCCACTGATCTCTTTATAATTTAATTAGCTTCAGTTCAAAAAAAAAGATGAAATCGGATAAAAATTATAGGCTCTGCATCATTTTGAACCCCAATTTTCTAATTCGCCGTACTGTAAGTCGGTCAGCTGGTCTAATCGTCGCGTCCTCGGCTATAGACAGAGCACCTCGGAAACGTTCGGACGTTTTTCGTACAGTCTTTTAGAATTCGCGCAAATCCTGGTTGCAGATATCACTAGTGACTCTCGTTTCAATACGTATTCTTATTTAGGAATATTAGAATTTCGTACATTTCTTATAACATATGCTACTCAAAATACTTACTTTTCACGATATTTTTTACAAAACGTATTATTATATTATACGCATTGGTAACGGTGGTCTTAGTGGACGTGTCGATTTGCTGCTCTCCGGAGTTTTGAAATTTCGTTTGTTTTTCTTGCTCTTTTTTTAATAAAAATTTGCAAGTTGTGACTTTGTGTGTTCCTGGCGCGTCCGAGCAAGTTGTTTCTTTCGAAATTGCTGATTTTTTGCTGTTTTCGAACTGTTCAATATCTGTGAGTGATCATTTAGAGAAATGGGTATTGTCCAGAGTGCAAGGAAGTTACTTCCAGAGGAGGACCTGAGGTGCTTGTATGTGTAAAGTGTGGTGTGTTAATTCATCTGGCCTGTGCGAATTTTAACATCTCAAAAAAAAAAACTTTGATAAGCTCAAAAAGGGTCAGGCGGATTTTCTTCTGCATAAAATGCAAAAGGCAAAGCATCAGCGACATCTCTACGGCAGTCGATGGTAGTTCTTCTGGGAAACCTACATTTCATATTCGCAACGCCGGCGGTACGTCTTCCATTACGCTCCTGCCCTCTCAGCCGCAACGGCTACCACCACCCATCCTGATCTCGCTGCTCTATGATCAGAAATGCTGTATTGGAAGAACAAAAGGAAGCGCTTGCGCAGTCTCAGGAGATTCTCTCAAGGATCACAGAATCTGAAAATATGCAGCAAGCATGTAATGACAATCTCCTAACCTCCATTCAAACTATTAAAGCGGACATTGCTCAGAACTCGAACCGAATTTCGGTACTCGAAGCTGGCTCAGAAATGAGAAAGGAAGATATCACCAAAATTGAAAAAGGATGCCAACGATTTGAATTTAAAAGTGGCTACTCTTAAGCATGCGCTGAACTTAAGCGAGCAGGCGGCCCTTCAAACGACTTTGGAAATTCATAATTTCCCTATGAAATCCAATCTATAGTTAAACATAAAATATGTTAACCCTGAACATCTAGATGTTACGTTTAAACATCCATTTTTCTCCGTGTAGGATGGTGTCCCCTAAAGGTCCAAGTTTTATATCATAATTCAAAAGTTTATCCAATCCTCTAGTAATAATTTACATTGCAGCATCAATTTCCTCAAAGTTGAAAGTAATAAACTCTTGCAATAAGTCTGGAATCTTATTAGTTTAATCGAATTGTAGGCGTACTTTCTGCTCTTTAACTACGTAAGAGCGCCGCAGGCTCAAGTCTCAAATGCCGCCTCTGTTGAAGGAGGGTGAGAAATAAGATAGTAAAAAACGAGATAAAGAAGAAATAAGAGTAGAAAGTCTTAGATTGGACAAGCTTCTCCAGACTCTGTGGTGTCATAGATATATGATAGTCGGTACATTGAACATATCCTTTGCCATTGCATAACTTCATTTCGCAAATCAACCTATATATCGAATAGCAATTGATCGGCTTTTATGGATGTCGGTATCGATTTGTTATATTAGATATTAGAAACTCTTTTCTTTGTGGTTGATTCTGAACCAATCTATTTAGATGTTGTAACCAAAGAGATAAATTTTCAACTAAAATTATGAATATCTAACTGGAATACTAGATTATTACATTTTTCAAATAGGAAAGGAAAGAAGCAAAAAAAAATCATCATTTCTAAAATTAGTAATCCAATTATTAAAAAGCGCATGGGGCCATTTTCGATTATTACGCGAAACCTGAAAATATTTCAATCTGGGCACTAGGATCTATTTTCCTTGAAATTCATTTTCACATATTTTCAGGTTTTAATCTATTTTTACATTTATACATGATATATGTTAGAATATTTTTCTACGAATGTCATTCCGGTACTTATTGAAAAGTAAGGTTGCTAATGGGATGTACATATTATTAGAAATGTTATCCAGGTACTTATCTAAAAATAAGGTTGCCATAGAGGATGTACATATTTTTAGAATTAAAAAATCACCCAGATGCTTATCAAAAATAAGTTGTGATACCCTCGTTGCCTATAACCAGAGGTATTCTGAGGATGAAGCCATATATAAAATATGTGCATAATTGTTCTTATGTACCAATGAGTACTTTTGTCATAATGTCATGCTGAATTTGTCGTCAAATATTTTAATTATGTCTTTTTATTTTCAGATCACTTTTGATATCTTGTTTTTGTGTTCATTTCTGAAAAATTGATAGTGATTTTGAATAGTTTCTTATAGTTTGGGGTTTTCCTTTAGATCCGTAAAAATGCTTGTAACATGTGCGTTTTACGATGTTTGGGTTATTTCGATGAATTTCCTTGAAAATTGTGTCACTTTTCCTGGCAAGTGAAGGGTTATAAAAAGGGTCTTAGTTAAATGCTTCTCTCTCCCTAAAAATGTTTCTAATCGCTTTTCCACAAATTTTAAACCCCATCTGTTACCAAAATGTTACAATAAAAAAAATCCGATAAAACGCCCCTGGATTTTCGAGCACCTGCATTTTAAATAATGCATTAGAAAACCCAATTGAAAAAAGTCTGTGTCGCTGAGGTTAGAGATATAATTAAGAGTTTAAAAAATGGTAAGTCTGCTGGTGTAGACAGTATTAGCGCTGAAATGTTTAATACGGTGGCGAGTACATACCTCACAGGTTGTGCGAATTGATAAATTTATGTATCGAGAAGGGACAAGTCCCAGACGATTGGAATAACGCGATTATAATACCAATATACAAATGAAAGGGAGATAAAAACAACTGCAATAATCACAGAGGTATCAGCTTACTAAGTACCGTAAGGAAAATATACTCAAAAATACTTATTCGTAGCTTAATGGAAATTACAGAAGAAAAGATATGGGAAGTCCAAAGTGGATTTATGCCAGGAACATCATGTACAGATCAGATATTCAGCTTAAGACAGATCACAGAAAAAAGCTTGAGAGTAGGAAAGAAAGTTTTCTGTGTTCGTTGCGTTGGGGAGTTAGCCCAATGCAACGTGGCTGACTGCAAGAGCCGTAGCTCTTGGGCGATGGGGTCGCCATATGCCTACGCCTTAAAAAAATAAATCAAAATAAATTTATTATTTTTATTAATATTATTTTATTATTATTTATTCCGTTAAATTCCAATTAAATGCAATACTCAATATTCTAACGAAATACAAGTGATGAACAACCACAATAACGCCAAGGTTAGATTCTCCAAAGACTCCACACTCTCTCTCCTGTCCGGCTCGAAGGGCCAAAATGATCACAATTTTAGGTGAACAAAAGTAAATTTATAACTAATAATTAAAATAAAGAAAACATATCAGAGGAGAGAGGTGGGCCAAGCAGAAAACAACCATGATTTAAATGAACACAAAAGAAGGTTTATTTGCCTGGCATGAAAAACCCTCCACTCAGGGAGTGGAGGGAAAAGCCCTTTACAATACTAATTAATGCTAGTAATCTCTCACCATCGGGCACTCACATAATCCAAAAACACGATCCATCCGCAAGATACAAAATCCAAGGCGAAAGACGATCCGGTCAGAAAGGAACACGAACACAGAGACCAGCTCTCACACTGAGCACCACAAGAAAGTGGAACAGCCACTTTTGCACTCGCGATCAGCTCCCACAATGAGCACCACAAGAAAATGGAACAGCCACTCTTGCCCTCGCGAAAATCAGAAATTCGCAAAAACTCACACCGAACAAAAATAAACACGACCGCTCACGCTGAGCCCTTAAGCTCGACGTCGGAAAGTTAAAAAATTAGCAACAAACTCTCACCCTGCATTCCCACTCCAGTCGACGGCAATATCCAGTAGCGTCAATATTTAAAACTGGTAAGAAACAGTAAGGAATTACGAAGAACCCCCGTGCCCCGCAAAGTGCTTACGTAATACTTGAACGGTCCTTTACCGCGAAAATGTTCAAACTCAATTCTTCAAATTCAAAGAATAGGAACTATAAAGCCAAATAAAATAAAGGTATTTTTATAATAAAGCCATTACAAATGAGACCCTGTTTTTTGTTAACTATCATATCGCACAATTTCTCACTTGAAGCATAGGAACTTTTAAAAATTTCAAGTAGCATTCTACAACTTACATATAAAAAATATATTTTCTTATTCCTAAAACTTTGTTCCTAGCTTCTAAAACTTATATATATATACTCAGGTTAAACAAGCACAATCTCACAATCAAGCCACATCTCACGACCGTGATATGGGTGACTATATATATATATATATATATATATATGGAATATTACTCTGTACATAGTTTAAAATATTCAGACTTACTTTCGATTGTCTCAGGGTACAAAATAGAACGCAAGCTTTTAATGTGCTGGCTAAAACAATAGCCTATAGACGACAAGCTGTTCATGATACGACCTGCCTTTCACTCTCTGTTGAATCAAATAGTCCGAAAAACAGTCTAAAATTAATCAATATTATTTTATTTCTTTAACATGCAGTAAACCTTATTTATTTTATTTTTTAAGGCATGAAATATTAGCTATGAAAGAAGTAATATACACAACAACAAAAAAGCATTGACGGGAAATTCATGATCATGATTGTCGGTATATTTGCCGAATCTTCACGAAATCCCACCTTGTAGAACTTTTTTCTTTTTTTTCGTCAGAGGTTTCCTCGGTGATATGTTAGGGATTCTTTTAAAAGTCGCTTTTTACTTGACATAACGATTGGCTAGGTGCTTATGACCCCATATGGCCGTCGCCAAGTACTTTACAAACTTAGAGTCCTGTGTTTGAATTTCTATGGCCTCCCATGCTTCTTTCTTGATGCTGACTCCATCTCCTAAATGTATTCGCTTTGTCTATAACATACGAGTGTTATTAAAACATTATGCTTCATAGATGAAAATGAATGTACGTAAAAGACTCGCACTCTATTTATTTTTCGAAAGATTCTATAAAAAGAATGTTTTTTAAAATTAGAATTTTATAAACTATAAGATCCAGTCATTGGAAAAGTGATATCTGACTTTGGAAACAACCCTATTTTAAACGAATGAAGAAGATTTTGAGGGATTTCGAGAGATTTAAACAGATTTAGAGGGGTTTTAATGGGTTTCAAAATATTTCGGGTCATATCACAAAAATGTTTAAAGGTTTCAATGGATTTCAAAGAATGTTAAGAAAATGCGAAGTATTCAGAAAGTTTTGAGCGATTTTCGAAGTATTTCAAAATATTTTAAGTGATTTCACAGCACTTTCAAAAGGATTGCAAGTAAGTTTGAAACACTTCAAGTGATTACACAGATTTGATCATTATTTCAAGTTATTCAAGAACATTTCAAGGGATTCCGAATAATATTTTAAGAAGATTTTGAATAGATTCCACGGAAGTTTTATGAATTTCAACCAATTATAGAAAACTGTAAGGGATTTTAAAGGAATAATAACTATTTGGTAAAAGTTTTCAATGGGTTTCAAATTTTTCACTGGATATTACAAAGCTTGTAACGGTATTATAAGTGGCTTCAGAGGATTTCACGAAATTTCAAGAGATTTCTAGAGACTCTGAAGTATTTAAAGAGATTGTAAGGATTGCTGAAGTATTTCAGAATATTTCAAGGGGTTTTAAAAAATTTCGAGTCATTTCTAAAAATTCAAGGCCGTAGCCAGGAGGGCTCTTCTTGTGTGCCGCTGCATGCCCCCCTCCCCTGTTTTCCTGCTGCATATCCTGCGCGTAAAAATTTGTCTGGTTACGGCTTTATAAAAGTTTTGATTTGTATTATTTCATAATTTCGAATATTTGTTGATAAGAAATAAGAAAAAGGACCATAATCGCGCGCATAGCGCTCGAGCTTGTTGGCTAGTAATATATATTTTACATATATATTCTTGAGTATTTAATTAAGTTTATTTTAAAATGATAGAATTCCTATAACACATAATTATTTTGATCTTTTATTTTTACCTTTACCTAATGAGAACACCAATAAATTCCGAATCCACTTAGTAGACTTATAATAAAACTGTCCTCTAAATAATAAAAATAATGTGTCCACTCTTAGAAAGTTCCATTATTTACGATGTTGTCAAACGTAGACAAGGTACGTATATGTATAATATCGACAGGAGAACAATTTTAGAGAGAAAAAAGAAAATGTTGATTGGTTTGTTTTCTTTTATCTCTAAAAATCTAAGAGAAATATCAGATCATGCGATCTCTGTTACGAGATTAGGGTGGATAAAGCTGCTCCGTACTATATGTTCGAGTAAACGAATCCTTACTAATTAAGGGATGTCCAACATCCATAACAAGGGATCCCTGCCATGTGGCACGGCTCGTGCCAAAGTGTTCAAAGAATCTGAAGAAAAGATCCCTGTCAGTTAAGAGATACCTGCGCAGTTAAAAGAAAACATCAGTTCACTAATTGTGCAATGTGCAATACGATGACCCAAAAAATACAATTTTGTTTTTGCCTCAGCCTTCTATTTTCTCTCATTTAATATAAAAATAATTGTGTAATAAAAGCGTAATTTTTTTTGTAAAATGACAAATGACTTACGTAAAAGCATAAGTATGACCATACAATCATGGTAGGCACCATTGAAAAAATCTTCGGATATTATTTAAAAACCTACCCTTACGAGTTAAAAAATCACCCTCTTTACAGGGTTAAATAAGTTTCAATATGCTTTTTTCATACACCTTACATATTTTTTAAAATGACATATGTAAAAGCATAAGTACACGCAGAAAAAAGAAATGTTATATTTACTTATCAAGAAATGTAATGTTTCTTGTAACCGTAACAGTAAAAACTGCTCTTAATGAGGGTGTGTAAATGTCAAAATCACTTAGCATTTCGTAAATGTAACAGTGAAGTTAAGGTGAATTTAACGGTAATCCTTTAGTAAATCAAACCTCTATTCCCTAGTATTAAATACTGTAAGCGTAATATAATTAATACATGAAGGGTGGAACGGGAGAAGGTGGCAAGTGACTATTTTTTAAAGAACGGGTTCTTTTTCAGAAAATTCTCAAAAATTCAAATACACACCGAGTATAAAGGATTTGCTTGAAATCGTATTTTTTATGGTAGCAATACATCAAAGTTGCTTTTTCATATCCATTATAAATAAAGACTTTTATGATCAAGTTGCATGACTTGGACGAAACGGGGCCCTCAAGTGGCTAGACCATGTATTTATTGGATCATGTCTAAAAGTATAGTGGCAAGTGGAGGGAGTGCTTTTCGTAGGCGGATCCCCACTACTCAAATGCTGGCTTGGGGGCTCTGCTACAATCGCCCGTCCTGTAAAATTCAGCTTTGACGCATTAGCTCCCTTTCTTCGCGGATGGTCACATATGATTATAATAAGGCAAATCGAAAAATAAATGTTTACCTTCGAATCTTGTGAAAACATGAACTTAAATGAAAAGACTTTAAATATATGTCTTATTATTTTGTAAAAGTGTATTTCATTAATTAGATGAACATGAAAATAAAATTTTTTTAAATAGCCATTTAATGTGCTTTAATACTCTATGGTTGGTTTCATGTAAAAGCCTAAAACGTATCAGGCTTTCACAAGAATCGCTGAGTATTCTTCTGAATGCCTAAATAAACCAGGTACTTGGAGGCCAGGTATAGATTTCGTCCCAAATTCTTCTGAACGCCGGCAGTCGGCTGAATTCCTAGGCAGTCGGCTGAATGCCTGAATCCTCTAAAAGCCTACGACATATACAATTCTATTGGATTTTATATATGCGATCATTTATATTTTTCCAGGTTTTTAGAAAATTTTCAGTATTTAAATATTTTGCTGAATTGAAAACCGTTTTTAAATCTTTTAAAACATGCAAGCGATCAAGTAACCTTTATTTATCAAGACAATTTTTATTTAAAAAAAATATATCCTGTTCGGTTTATTTCTGGGAGATAACATGAACAGTGAAAAAAATTAAATTTGGAAAAACGACACAAGCTATGAAAAAAATTAACAGACAAAAGTTGCTCATCCAAGAAAGAGCTACATATTTTCCATGAATAACTTTTTGACAGGTCGCATAGTTTTTCTCTTGATCGTAAAAAATAGCATTAGAAATAAAAAAATTTAATTTTTGGAAAAACCACACAAGGGACGAAAAAAAATGAAAAGACAAAAGTTGATCAGACAAAAAAGATCTACAAATTTGTTATGAACTTGTGTTATAAAAATACATTTAAAACCAAAAAATTAACTTTTTGGAAAAACGACACAAGATACAATAACATTTTATGTAACAAAATTTGTCCCCTAAATGATATCTACCAATTTTCTTATAACCACTTTACGCTAGGATGTGTATTTTTGGTTCTAATTGTAAAAAACAACATTGAAAATAAACAAATTAAATTCATGGTATAACGACACAAGTTGCAATAAAATGTATAATAACAAAATTTTATTCGGATAATTTTATAGGACAAGCTCTTTTTTTAATTATAAAAACAAGACAATGACGATACGTATGCTTTAATACCAATGCATATTATGAACTCTAGTAATATAAATTTATTGAAATGATACATTTTTCAGGGTAACTGAGAATAAAATTTAATGCAAAATAAGGAACAAATATTAAAGTATTCATTATAAATAAAATGTGTACTTTATTTTGCAATATCTGAATAAGCCATCCCAAGGCGTGGTGTAGAAATAAATGTAATATACATTGAATATAATAATGTTGAACATAATGTAGAAAATTGAAGAAGAAATTTCGATGGATGAAGGCAAATGAGTTCAAAACTCCTATTTGTTTGTCAAAGTGTGCGACGTTTCGTTGGAATTGGTTCGCCAACCTCATCAGGCTAATTTATTAAAATAAAGAAACACCACATAAATAATACATATTTTTTCAGGCACATAGTATAAGTTAAAAACAAACTAACGTCAATAACAACTTAAACTCTGGATGAGATATTAGCCTAGAATATGAGAGTTCGACGGCTAATATCTCATCATACCGTCATGGTTCATTTTCTATTATTATTAGTCATTGTCATAAACTCACCTTGATTTTTTATCAAAGTAAACCAGTTTAAAAATAGAAATAATTTATCACCTGTCAAAAACTAGGAAGGTTAAGTCATCTGACCGGAACCACAAATTGTCAGACCACGGGGTTCCAATGATATGATTCGTGATTCTAAGCTCCGGTTGAGTGCCTCGTGGTGACGAGAGACCCAAAAACACAAAAATTAACTGGATAAAAGAAGAAAAAAACAAATACCCTAAGAGAGGAAAATGAGAGGACGATCGCGTGGAGGAAGGCGACAGCCAGGTGGGTTCCTATTTAATTCTCTCAGTAACTAAAAATCACTCCTTTCATTTCAACGTCGTGTGCCGAACTGGTAGGCACACGCCGTTGAAAGTTGTTAGTTGCTGACTTCGGGCAAGGTCATTCTTTTCCGACTCGCGCTCGCCCTTATAATAATTTGAATTATTGTGTAATTTCTGGGTCATCGTGGACCCCCACTCGTGCAATGTAATTCTAAAATCTCATAAAAAAATAATTAGTGATCTAAACTGTCAAGTGGTCGCTCGGACCACTCTACCTAAAGGAAATATGTCGTTGTTTAAATGGCGGTGCTCGTTACACTGTGTGAGAGGTCGGATCTCCTAGAAAATAACTCTTGTTGAGTGGGGTTAAGGCCCACTTATTTCACTTCCTAATGTTTAATTATTGACGCGAATGTGAACCGATTTAATTATATCTAATGTGAAAATGAAATATTGTGTGAATTAAACTTATTTCTGACCTTCTGCGTTAGTCCTTACCGGCCCACTCTACTGAAGCTATCGGGCAAGCTAGAAATAGAGTATATTAAAATAAACTTAAGGATCAAAATAACATCCATGTCATTTACCTTTTGATAGTTTTAATTTAAGAAAACTATCTGGAGCCCTTCAGGCAATTCTCGGACTCATTCTGAGTCCATATTTAAATTAAAAATAAAAGACAAATTAATGAATTATAAATAATCGGCAAAATGCAGGTTACAATATATATATGGTTGCTAACGTTGCATTAAAAAACGACATTCCTTATTTAATGACAAGACAATGTAGTTCTTGCCGAAACTTACGTCTTAACTCAAGATTATTTATTTATTTAGCTTATCGAAATTGTTTCAGAATTAACAAGGCCCTATAATGCATAGAAATTAACTAAAAAGAGTCATTTATATTTTGGTGTTTGCTCCCTTACTACCTCATAGAATTACATCTAATATTTAAGAAAACGGTGCAGAATAGTCTATTCTATAAGAAGACAGTAATAACTAAAAATCACAAGAAATGGAGGTATACTCATACTTGGCACGTATTAAATATAGTCTCATACACGGCGCTTTGAGCACATATATGTTACTTATATTGAATGCAAGCGTCGATATAATGAACATCCCTAAACTACTTTTCAACGGTCTTTACTATTGAATTTCTGTCCGGAATTTAATGAAAATTTTATAGTCATCTGCGAGGAACGGGTAGAAATATGTATCTAATATTAAATGTATGACTGGATAAAATTTGAGAGATCAAATTCGTGCTTAGGACACAAAAATTACTATAAACTACAAAACAGCTATACAAAAATTTATCCCATGTGGTAATTAGTATATAATTTGTGTATAAATAGTATATAATATGCAATCCTTTTGAACTTGTTTCAATCCGTGTTTCAACTCCAAATTTAAACCGAATACATCTGAGGCTTATTTGTCAACTCTTCTCAATCAGTGATTCAACACTAAGTTCAATCTGAGTCAATCCGAAACCATACAGACGCGGATCCAGAGAAGGGCTTCGGGGGGGGGGGGCAATAATCACCCTTCCCCTCTACTCTCAAGGGGGAGGTTAATACCGAATTCAGGACGTGACATCTATAAAGGATACTCTCCGATGCAGATACAAACGTCTCATACGACGGATTTGGTCTTTCGAACTGTCAGCGCGGAACAAAGTATCTGCGACGAACATGCTTGCTGTCTCGGTACTACTCTATTTATTTAGAGTAGTTCCATAGACGAAGGACGAGCTCAGAGCCCTAGACATCGAGTGCCGAAAAGTTATTTACATGAGAGAGAGAGAGAGAGAGAGAGAAAGGGGTATGTGTGTGTGTGGGATCCTTTACAGGAATATTTATGTGGGACAGAGATATTTTTGCGAGTGTCCCACCTGCTCAGGAACCTGTACAGTTTCCTGCACACGTCCCCTCGCAGGATCCGCTGCAGGAACCGGTGTACCAGGAACCTGCGTACGTTCCTGTGCAGGAATTTTCAGCTGGGAAGTCAATTGAGAATGCTTGTTTAGTCGTACATCAAGCAGAAGCTTCGTGAAGAACAATTTTCACTTTGAAGGAATTATTTCGACAAAATCGTCAAATCTGGAGGTTTTTGCCGCGCATGAATACGCCGCACAGTGGTGCCTGTCAATGAAAAAATGGGCCATGGTGAGAAAAAAAAAGTTAATAGATCGGTCTTTCCTTTCGCATATTTTAATAAATAGAGAATTGACGTTACAAAATTCGAAGTTCCCGTTTCGTTATCATGCACCTGTAGTGGTGGAGATATGATAGGAGAACACACAGGTAAGATATACGTTTCATTCATATTCGAGTATCAGACGTACATGACCTGTAAAGCAGCATACATCCGAGCCTATTGCATATATCGTTATGCAAGAAAAATGGCTTCGACTCTGAAATGTAAGTACTTTACACATACTATAATACAAATTCTCGATAAAGTTTTCATTTTTTATTGAATCAATAGGAAAATCATGAAAACTGCATAATTTTTCTTTGAAAAATAAAAGTACATTTATAGAAAAGTTGTAGTATGCCGCAAATATTCCGTCAATGTTTTTATTAAAAGTGGTAAATAACATTCATGGGTACTTAAGAATCTAGAAAACTTGTGCCGATATTTGCCTAAATATAATTTATTTGTTAAAATCTCGTTAAATCATAAATTGAAAATCCTAAATCATTGTTCTATGGATATTTTTAGCTGTTTACTTCACATTGAAATATTATTTCATAGAATATTATGTAAAAATATCTGCTGCAGATGTTTCAATAATACATTATGGTGCCACTCATTATTAACAATTTTGTTTAAACAATTTATTGCAAAATACTTTTTTTCGATTTTCAACCAATTATTTCTGAAAATATGGGGCAAAATAAGGAAAAAATACTATGTACGTTATGTACAAAAAATTTATAGATTAATAGCTGTTAACGACTGAAAATTGAAATAATTCGTTTTCGGCTATTTTGACAAATTCATATGTCTGGTTTTTATATTATTGCAACGTTTTGACAAGTGCAGTTTATTTTCTAAAGTAAAAACATTTCAAGTATGCTGAAATACTATTGAAAATATCTTCAATAACTTATAAATTAAATAAATAATTCGGCATTGCCGGCACGAAATATACAGGCTCATTATAATATCTATATACAGTAGGGCGCATCGAAAAAAAAGTTGTTTGCTCGAAGTTCTAATAGCAATGAAAACTTTCTTTTGGTAGTCAAAACACTCTCCTAAAGTTTCATAACAAAAATTCTTCTGTCTCCGCATCGTAGATATAGCTAAAAATCACACAAAACGAAGCTCTTCTTCAAATTTGAAGAGCAACAAATTTTTTTTTGAGATTTAAATTATCGAAAAAAAATAGTTCAAGGCAAGTCAATTTATACCTGTATAGCTATAATTCCATTAAAATATATTTTACCCTTCCTAATTGCCTTTCAAGTTTCAAAAATCGAAAAAAGTCGACTTTTTCGCTATTTTCTTAGAGTTACGGTAAATTTCTGGACTATTTGACCATATAATGAAATACTTTGTTTTTTGTAAAAATATACAAGAAAAATCGCTGTTTTCGTCGATTTTACGTCTATTTTTGCGTTTTTTAGAAAAATACGAGCTAACTTGGGTATTTGGACCCCGGATTCGGATTCAGCGACCCGAAAAACATATAGATATGCCGGTGTAGTCCGCCGGTCAGACCACTTTTTTTGTGTGCCGGTGTAATTGAGAATATCATATTAAAGATTAAATATAAAGAAAAATATGAAAACAAAAAACTACAATACTATCTTCACCAATTAATAAATTGTCTAGTATTTTTGTCACACCGCTTACAATAATCTTTAACTTTGCGCTAAAATCTGGAACTTTTCCGAGTATCTGGAAAGCTAAAAAAATATGTCCTATCCTGAAAAGCGGAGATGCTCCTAATATAAATAACTATAGACCTATATAAATTATCAATAACTTCTCTAAAATCTTCCAAATGTGCATTTATAGAATATTTTTCAATGCACGTATATGTTCTTCTCGATACTTACGACCAGGTAGATGTAATATATATTGACTTAGCAAAAGCATTTGATAGAGTTAATCCTTATATCTTAATTAGTAAAATTTATGACATCAATATTCCACACTCCGTAAGAATTTTATTAAGATCATATCTGTCTGAACGAGAAAATGAACTTGTATATAATAAGCATTCTTTTCGCAAATTTCGACAAAGTGTAGGGTGGTATCATTCACAAGAAAGAATGCTACGTTGATTTACCAGCACTTAGTTGATGGAGTAAATATAATAAGGGTTGATACGATTAAAGACCTTGGGGTGCTCTTTGATAGTCGTTTAACATTCAGCTCACATATTGACAATACTGTTGCTGCTGCTAATAAAAGTTTAGGTTTTCTTATGCGTACATGTAACAATTTTAAAATAACAGCGCCAGCAATGTTACTATTTTAACTGACTGTTAGAGCCAGACTTGAATTTGCATCTGTCGAAGACAAAGTATATCCATGTCGTGGTACAGATTATGTATCTCTTCGAAATCGTTTTAAGGCATGGTCGTTGAAAGACAGGCGAACATCCTCAGATATATTATTTTCATTTCAAATTGCTCGAGGTCTATATGATAGTCCAATGTTTCTAGAAATGCTACCCATCAATGTTCCGAACTATTCAATTAGACAAAGTTAGCCGTTATATATTAATAATAAAATGAATCGTCGCTCTCCACTATTCAGAATGTATAATGTCATCAATGGAATGTTGAAATTAGATAAAAATCGAAACCTTGATATGTTTGTCACTTCTCTTTCCGAGTTTGTAAATGCAACGCATGATTATATCTTGCACACCAGTTATTAAAATTATTGTAATGATTGATAAGTTTTGATTAAAACACCACGGCTAGACGTATATGGGTGATTCTCCACAGACAGGGAATTTTTGGCAAGGGCAACTTTTTTTGGAAAAATTTTCAAAAAAAAATTTTCTTCCTAATGGCTAGGTTCATTGGCCTTAAAGAAAGGGACTTGCTCAGCTCTTCTTGGTATTAACAATTTTTATTCTTCATTAACATTCTGAGAGTCACATGATGTACTTTTATAGCGTGTCATTCTGATTGATTTCAGGTTTATTTCCGGCTTCAGGCTTAATTATGAAACGTATTCTTGATAATGAGATATAGAATCCATCTCGGAATCCATCAATGCAACAACAATTAGACCGAAAGCCGGTGTAAGCATAACCTCTGAAGAAAGTTAGGGCCGTGGAGCGAACAAAACTATTAATTATAAAATGTTTATTTCTCTCGTAATTATTAACCCTTTAATCGCTTTATTTTTTGTGTGCAGTACTTGTAGGTAGAAAAATTTTAATTCTCGATTTACGTGAATGTTTAATAAAATTATTTGAGTAGTATAACACAGGGATTGGGAGCGAAATGGCGCTCGCTACTTTTCTCTTCTCTAGGCAAAGGGGAGAATATAGCAGGTCCGCGTGCGGTCCTAGAGACATATTCGAGACATATCGAAGACACTCAAGCCAAAACCAAGACCAAATATTTTTACCCGGGTATGCCCAGAGGCAGACCGAGAAAAGAATGGTTAGAATGTGTAAATGAGACCTTAATCTGAAAAGACATAAGAAGCCATGGAAACAGGAGACCTTGCATGAAAAAATGCATGGGCGTGAAGGAAGCTAGAGAAGTATGCCAGGGCAGAAAAGTGTAGCGACAAATAGTTTATAGAAACAATGTGGGTAGAGTGAATGACGCCTGAAACAAAAGACCTTCGATATTAATGGGCTCGAGTGAGGAACCTCACATAACAACCTTCTGAAGCTCTTCACTTGGGGTGACCGCTAGAAAGATTGTTCAGCAACCTGGGTCGGAGCCGTGTTGCGGAACGAACGTGTTATTTAAATGAATAACACGAACATTCTAGATCAATCTAAAAAATCTATACCTCCTCCAACACTACTATTTTCCAACCAATTTTTTAAAAATAATATCAAAATAATGTAGAAAGATCTATCATATATATGTTTAAAAAATGACCAAGATAATTTTTTCTTCCCTTTTCAGATAGTTGGAAAGAATCTTTCTGATTGTACGATTTATTAGAAAGATACGGAAAGATACGCTGAAGTAAAGGAATTTCCTTCTTCATTTTAAATCCAATGCAAATTGAGTCATTTCTATCTGAAGTACATAGAACATAACATATGGTCGTTGCGTAAGCATGCTCAAACTTTTGGGTTTCAATCTGGTTTATAAATTTCTTCTCACACGACTGTCGTTTGGACTAGTTTCTGTCGAGAAGTAAGAATGATATATAACATTTTCTTATAATTATGCTTACTGTAACGTATTTTGCATTTAAATCTTCGCAGGAATTAGAAGAAAATCAAGAAAAATGTTTCATTGTTCCAGTACCTGACAGAAGCAAAGAAACTCTTTTGGCTATAATAAAACAGTGGATAAAACCCGGGACTATTATCATGTCTGATATGTGGAAATTATATGATAGTCGGTCTGTGAGAGTTATCAGCATCTAAAAGTCAAACATTCAATGAATTTTGTGGATCCAGATACAGGTGATAAGATTTTTTTTTTCAAAGTAAACCAGAAAAAGTGAACCTAAGAAATACGAATTTTTCTGGATGATTGTCACTTATTGTGTATTTTATCTAGGCGCACACAGACAACATATGGAAAGAACTTGGCATGAAGTCTGAGCAAACATTCTTCGTAGTCCGGGCAAAAAAATTTTGGTATGGGATTGATCTAGGAAAACATCTGTGAAATCGTGTGGGAGTGATCTCTCAGATAGTATAGTAAAAGTATGGCATTTGAGACGATCCCATACTTCATGTATGTTTGCATAAAGTACAGTGAATATATAGCTCAAATATAGTTAAAGTATAACAATGTATAGTTGAAGTATAGGGGAAGTATTTTTGAAGTATGGCTGAAGTATATATTTGAAGTATACCTTAAGTATGCAGCTCATGTCTAAAGTATAGGAAAAGTATGGCTATAGTAGGTATAGCCGTATTATTTCTGATGGCAGATAATCAGTTATCTGAAATACATGAAAATAGAGATCCAGAATCATGATTTTCACAATGTCAAAGAATATTGTTTGTAAATTATGAAATAAGTAAAATGCAAATAAGTAAAATGTTAATTGTAACATAAATTGTTTAGCCTTATGTTATGCAAAATTTGAAACTAAACATTTCACCTACGCAACAATTTTATTAAACCTCTTTATGCTACTAATATTATGTTTAGGAATCAAAGATTCTGGATCTGTTACCAATGTATATCACGTAAGAGTAATACAAGTTGTCCATTGTATATCCGTTGCATATTGTATATCCTCACCAACAATATTCAAAACATATTTGACTCACGAAATCACTTGAATCACGAACTTTTTAAATTTTTGGACGAGCTGTCATTTATGATACATTATGGGAATTACAATAGGAGCATTTTGTGTTGTTTGTCCAAATTTTATCGTAAGATTCTTGGTTTATTTTCAAGAATTTATGCATTGACTTGAGTGTTGGACGTTAAATGGGATTTTGAATTCGATTTCAATCTAAGTTAAGATTCTTAAATTTCAAAAGCTTATGTACTATTTGTTGATTTGAAAGGGGCTTTTTCGTCTTTGAATCATACAATCTTATGGAATAAAATTCTGTCAAAAGGATGTGGATCGAAATTCGCCAGAATAAGAATTATGCAGGGGAAGTCCTAAGTCCAACGATGTTTACTTTGTTAGTTGCTGATTTAGAGTAATTTTTACTTGCTAAAGGTATCAGAGGTGTATCGTTAGATTACTTGATTGAAATTTTGCTTCTCGCTTACGCGGACGACTTGAACCTCCTTGCCGATACCCTTGTGGGAATGAGAAAAAATCTTGAAGTATTATATGGCCATTGTAAGATAAATAATTTGGAGGACAATATAGAGAAAACAAAAATTGTAATCTTCAGGAAGGGAGGCCATGGACTTAATAAAAAACAGTCACCTTTCATATAGGGTGACTGCGAAGTGGAAATTGTTAAGAGTTATATTTATCTAGACACACTCTTCAGTCAATCTGCGATTTTTGTAAATACAGTGAACACAGCTGTAAGTATATCTAATATAGCTTTGAACTCTACAATTTCTTTGATTCATAGATTGAAACTTGACTCCTGGAATCCTATTGTTAGACTTTTCCAAAGCCTTGTAACTAGTATTTTAATGTACGGTGCGCACATGTGGAGTCTGCGATATTTTGAGACAATTGAAAAAATTCAGGCAACATTATTTAAGAGAATCCTTTGTACACCAAAAAGTACTGGAGGGTATGAAATTAGAATACAGGCTGGTGCGTATCAGCTGGCGGTTCGAGTTTTCAGTTTAATTCTTAATCAGATCGAAAAAATCTTGAAGATACCTGATGATCGATACCCGAGAAAATGTTATTTATGGTTAAGGGAACTAGACCAATTGAAAACAACTAGAATTAATAAACAAAAATATAATTGGGCCCACCAGGTTAAGAATATTTTTGTGGGAATAGGGGCGGGGGACGAATTGGACTCTCTTTCTCTCTACTTTTTACAAGACTATAAAAGGGTTTGGATAAGAAAGTGTGATGAAAAGCTTCACCAGGTAGATCTTCAGAGAGCCCAGTCGTCCTCCGGTTTACTTTATCCACACCTAACTTCGCAGGATGGGCCCCAAAAGTATTTGACTATAATAATTCCGCTCAAATTCATCAGACTAATTTCGCAATTGCATCTAATTAACAGATTTCAGCCTAGAATTATAATAAAAAGTAACGCCCACAGGATAGACTTTAAGGATTTTTGTAATTACTTCTATCAGGATATTTGTAACTCCGAATACGTATATCATTTATCAATAAAATGTAATGCTTTTCCTACCGAACGACAATTATATAGAAGTAAATGTTCATCTGTGCAAGAAATGAGAAATTCTTGGTATACAATTTTTTATAATCCGGAAGCTAACGATATTAGAAAGGCAAATATATTTATAATTAAAGTCTTTGAAGGTGTGTAAATAACAACAGTTGAAATTGCAACCCGCTCCCAGCGAAATCGCTATGACGTTTTTGTCAGGTGGTGCCGAAAATTCGATAGCGAACATGGTTCGTTTCTCGAAGTCAAGGAGAACCATGTCAGGCCTCGAGTGCGCAACAGAAATAATTGTCGAGACTATGAAGTTCCAGTATATGTGCTACTTCTCATTTTCGACAATTGACTCTATCTCCCTAGGAGCGTTTAGCGCAGCGGTATTTGGGCTAATGCCGTAAGAGCGACAGAGATGGTAATAAAGCACTCTTAGTGCCGCATTGTACCTTTGGATGTAGGTCGTTCCCGCATGAGTTGGACAACTAGATAGTATGTGTCCTAGATGCTCGGGGTGTGCATGACGTGTTATCTGACGCAAGGAAGAGAATACAGAAGAGGGAGAGATGGATCAGGGAGAATCAACAGTTTCTCGCTGACCCATCTCGCCTCTTCAGTATCACCCTGTTTCTGTCAAAAATCCACCCAAGCCCAACGAGGTAGAGATTTTTTGGAGAGAGGTACACGCAATCCCATACACACTGGAGTAGAAAGAAGATACTCATAATATCATCCACTTCAAGGAGTTTTGCGACAACGTCATAACATCTAAAAAGGGCATTTAGGGATACGAAAAACTTTTCCGCTGCAGGACCAGACGGTATCAAGAACTTCTGGCGGAAGAAGTTAGTTCTACTCACCAACATTTGGCCCGCATATTCATCTTGAATTTAAAATCGGAAGCGCCCATTCCGCAATCGCTGCTGTTAGGATGCAATATACTCCTACCGAAAAAAGGCAACTCGTCTAACTCAGAAAATTACAGGCTTATTATTATTATCATTACTAATTTGAACACACTGTATAAGATATTTACAGCTGTCCTGAACATGAGGATTGTCCGAAAAATCGAGCTTGTGTGGCTAGAGATGTACGAATAACGTGGCTCAAAAAAGGTGTAGCAGGATGTCGAGAGAACTTGCTAATTGACAGGTTCGTCTATAAAGACGCCTCAGCCTATCAGCGCGTCCTGTCAATGACCTGGATTGACTACTGGAAAGCTTTTGATTTAACTTCTCATATACTTATCATCTGTCTTTTGGAAATCTTGAAGGTGCATCCACACATAGTGCGATGCATAGAGAAATTGATGCCTTCTGGAAAACAAGACATACGATCTCATTTGGAAATTATCGTGCTTCTGGATACCTATGAAGTTACACTAACCATCGCGAGCATAAGGTCACTTATGCATTTTGAATGGATGACCTGAAGATCCATGCCTCTGGTAAACGCAAACTTCAAACTGCCATAAATATCGTCAAGAAGTACACAGCATAGATTGGGATGGACTTTGGATTGGATAAATGTGAAAAAATTCATCTGAAGAAAGAAAACATTTTTGGCGTTTCCAAGGACCCTCAACTTGTGGATATAAGTATTATTAGACCTTAACACTGTAGAGACCTATACATACCTGGGCGTGCCTCAAAGCCGCATTCAGGACATTACATCAGTTAAACAGTCTCTCTGAAGAAGGTACAATCATCTTCTTCGGCGGATTTGGTCTTCAAATCTTCCGTCGTTGAACGAGGGACATGCGACTAACATGCCTGCCGTCCTGGTTCTACTCTACTCTTTTTGGGTTGTTCACTGGACGAAGAACAAGCTTACGGCTTTTGATATCACCACACGTAAGATCATGCATATGCATAAAAGCTCTCATATCACACCGTCAAGGTAGACGGAGACTTCTAAAGCTCCAATATCTTCATAACCGATTTGTTCTAAGTAAGTACAGCTTACATCGCTGAAAATGGAAAAGATCCTCTCCTAAAAATGGTCAGGAATCACGAAGTGATTGGCAAAGGAGCGTTCATTTACAAAGCCGCGGAGCAGGCGGCTGAGACCCTTGGCCTGAATTTCAACATCAGAAGTGAAGAAAGTACATTACTACATCTAGATCCTTTACTTCTGAAAGCAGAAGTTGAAAATTCCACCAACAGCTACTCGACAAGAAAATGCACAGAAATTTTCACAAGAATGTAGAAAAACAGTCCTTGTCGAAGGAGCAAACTTTTGCTTTTCCTAGATCATCAGGGCTTAACTCAAGTACAGAAGGTTTCATTTTTGTCACCAGAACGGTGTCATTTCCACCTTAGTATACTGTGACCGCATTTTATGTCAAGAAGTTTCCAGTGATAGATGCAGAGCTTGCCATGCACACGCAGAGTACGTAGAACACATACTAGATGGGTGGCCCGCCCATGCGGGAACAACGTATATCTACAGACATAATGCGGCCCTAAGAGTGCTTTATTACCATCTTTGTCGCTCTTGCGGTGTTAGCCTCCAGGCAAGTAAGCCAGTGTCCCTCTCTCTCTTTCTCACGCGCGTTCTCTACCTTCTATCAACACTATCGCTCTCTCTACTTTTACATTCTTTCTCACTCTGGCGCACTAGTCGACACTGAGGAGCTCAAACGGCACTTCGAAAAGACATTTAGGAATTAATTTATTATATAAATAATTTATTATATAAATAATGGAAATTGACGGGTACGGGTCCTGATGAATTGAGGGTATATTTATTAACAATTACGAACACCTCCTGGATCAAAAAAAGTGAGTCAACAGTTTTCCGATGAACGTACGTGCACACGAGTACCTGTGCATCTCCCAAAAGTAGAATAAGTAGGCAAGTTATAAGTAGTTTCTCCAGCATTAATTGTATTTTAAATCTTAGGTTGGAAATTAGTTTTAAGTTGGAACATAAAGAATTATTTAGATAATAAGAATGGGATAAAAGGGTCATTCGAAGTTGTAAATAATTTATAAAAAGTATAAACATTATGATTGTTGCTAAATAATCAAACTCGAATGATCGTTCCATTCGACCTAGCTTCGAGTTTTTTTTGCATTCATCTCTTTGATTGAAAATTGAACTATTTATTTGCAAATTTGTTTCATTTATAGTTGCAAATTTACTTTTAAGTTAATAATGCAACTATGCATACTACAGATCAAAAATGTATGATAGATGAGAGATGAAAAATTTAAAACCTTGACATCAGGAAAAAAAATAAAAATAAAACAGATTCTTTAGGATGATTTTTAATGGCTTCTTCATGACTAGAATTTGATAAAATAGCAATAGGTATAAAAGGAAAAAGTTTAAAAGAACGAAAACAGTCCCTTGTTTACGAATATCTAGGTCATTTGTTGTAAATCCTGGTCAGTACGAGCGGGATTTTCGGAGCACGGAACACAAAGTTAGGGTAACAAGTCGAAGATTCAAAACTTTTTTATCATTTAAAAAATTTCTATTAATTTTTTAGATTTTCATAAAAGCTTGCGCGAGGCGGGTTTTCGGAACACAGAAAATAAATTTTGGGTCAAAATAAAAAAATTCCAAACATTTACTCAGATTTAAAAAATTTTAACAAAACCTAAACATTTTTTATAAATTGGTAGATTTTCATGAAAGTCTGTACGAGGTAGGTTTTCAGAGCACATAATGCAATGGGGTAGAAATACCAAAATTCCACAATTTAACACAAAAATCCATAGTTTTACAAAAGTGTGCAAAGTTTATTAATTTGGTAAATTTCCATGACATTTTTTCGTGCAATGAGGGTTTCGGAGCACAGAAATCAAATTTAGGGTCGAGTTTCAAAATTCCAGAATTTACTAAAAACTCAAAAATGTAACCATAAATCTACCAATTTGATAAAAAAAATTTATATAGAAGAAAATTAACAACACTTCCAGACCAAATAATATTTGATAAAATTTGACGTTTCGTCACTAGTCATAGTAACCTCATCAGAAATCCATGGTTAAATCTATTAGAAGAATTACATAGGAAATTACACAAAAAGTGAAAGTATTTTAAAATATAATTTTTTAACCTCGAAATACAATGGCTTACCATTAGGTAGAGCCGTGAAGTTCAGTTACAATAGTAACATTTTTGAAAAAAGAAAAGGAGAGTTTCCTCCAATGTGTCTAGCAATTTCTTTATGGTTTTTAGTTTTTAGTTTTTAGTATATCTGGATAAAAGTTGAAAGAGACAAATTTTTTCTGATAATTTTCAGGTTTAAAAATTTAATATAATTCTCAGATTCAACTTCAAATGTGATTTTTAACCTTTCGTGATAACTACTGAAACGAAAAACAATGTTTTAAAATTCGTCTTTTGGAACAATAAGAAAATTGTCATCAACACATCTATAGAACGAATGGATTTTGACCTTTAAATTTGTTTAATTGCTAATTCGAGATGTTGTAAGACAATTTCAGCAAAAATACCTGATATCGGTGACCCAGTCACAGTAAAAGAAAAATTCAATTTAAATACTTAGGACCCGATAAACTACGCTTTACCCCTGATGAGTGATGGACTTAAAGGTGCTTATTAGGTCGGCCAATATATTTATATATAAAAGGCCCAATAAGCACCCTTATATATAGAACAACATCTTCAGCTTAAAAAATATGTAAAAATGTTTTTCATAACAAAATAAAAGTGATGTACGGTTCAAGACAGCTAATTTACGATGGAAAATATATCTTAGATTTTAACGTATACAATATTGCTTTTTTATAATTGCAAAAAAAATTACATATTAAAATTAACACTTCAAATATACTTTTCAACTTATTACAATAATATTTATGTACTACAATTTAGTATGTATAAGCCACAATAAAAGAAAAATTCGATTTAAATACTTAGGACTCAATAAACCACGCTTTACCTCTAATGTGTGATGGACATAAAAGTGCTTATTGGGCAGGTCAATATATTTATATATAAAAGACCAAATAAGCAGTCTTATATATGAAAAAAACATCTTCAGCTTAAAAAATATGTAAAAATGTTTTATGTAACAAAATGAAAGTGATGTACGGTTCAAGAAAGCTAATTTACAACGGAAAATATATCTTAGATATTAACGTGTACAATATTGCTTCTTCATATTTGCAAAAAAAATTCAAATATAAAAATAAACCTTCTACATGGACTTTTCAACTTATTACAGAAATATCGATAAACTCCAATTTAGTGTGTATCAGCCACAGTAATAAGAAATTCAATTTAAATGCTTAGGACCCAATAAAGTACGCTTTACCTCTAATGTTTGATGGACATAAAGGTGCTTATCGGGTCGGTCAATACATTTATATATAAAAGACTCAATAAGCAGCCTTATATATAAAAAAACATATTCAGCTCGAAAAACATGCAAAAATATTTTACATAACAAAATGAAAGGATGTACGGTTCAAGAAAGCTAATTTACAATGGAAAATATATCTTAGATATTAACGTATACAATATTGCTTCTTTATATTTGAAAAAAATTTACATATAAAAATAAACCCTTTACATAGACTTTTCAACTTATTACAATAATATCTATGAACTACAATTTAGTATGTATAAGTCACAGTAAAAGAAAAATTCAATTTAAATACTTAGGACCCGATAAACTACGCTTTACCCCTGATGAGTGATGGACATAGAGGTGCTTATTAGGTCGGCCAATATATTTATATATAAAAAACCCAATAAGCACCCTTATATATAAAAAAACATGTAAAAATATTCTACAGAACAAAATGAAAGTGATGTACGGTTCAAGTAACCTAATTTACAATGGAAAATATATCTTGGATATTAACGTATACAATATTGCATCATTATATTTGCAAAAGAAAATTACATATAAAAATAAACTCTTCACATAGACTTTTCAACTTATTACAGAAATATCTATGAAAAAACCATCTTTAGATTAAAAAATATGTAAAAATGTTTTACATAACAAAATAAAAGTGATGTACGGTTCAAGAAAGCTAATTTACGACGGAAAATATATCGTAGGCATTAATGTATACAATATTGGGTTTTTATATCTGCAGAAAATCTTTGCACACTAAAAGTAACGCTTTCCCGTGCAGAAATTTCGGAGTGGCCCTGGTCGGGGCCAGATCTGGCAAATCCTGGCCCCGATCAGGCATCCCAGTCAGGGCCAGACTCGAAATGAACCGCCTAATCCGATCAGGGCCAGACTGGGGTATCCATAAGGAAGGCCCGATCTGGCCCCGACTAAGCCCCTTCTAATTTTTATTTATGAAAATATCACTGAAATTTGATTTATTCAATAAAAAAGTAAATAATTAATTAAGAATATTAAACTTTATTATTCGAATATTTGGAAACCATTATCGTTAGTTTTACAGAGTTACTTTATATAAATATTTTGAAAAAAGTCCACCGCAATCTTTTGCGTTGCTGAACCACATCGAGTTGAAAATTTGGGATAATAAATAAGAAGCACTAAGAAACGCGGCTCTGGTCCTAAATTTTTATAATTAAGAAAAAAGTTTTTTTTTTTGTAAATAATTTCTTTTTGCTTTTTTCATAGTTATAAAAATTTAGGAGCTGAGCCGCGTTTCTTAGTGCTTCTTATTTATTATCTCAAATTTTCAACTCGATATGGCTATTCGTGTGAAAATAAGTTCACAATTTAAAAAAAGTGTCGGTAATGTAGGAAGCCGGTCACGTGACCCACTCGTTGATCTATTTTATGTGAAAATTCAAATAATTTGTTGAAAATTCGTATTTTTTGTAGAAAATTAATCTTCTTGGTTATGAATTCATGTTTTTGGTTGAAAATTTAAATATTTTGTTGGAAATTCGTTTTTGCCTTTGTTAAAAATTAATTTTTTCAACTGAAAATTTGAACTATTTCACTTTCGGTTGAAAATTTATCTTATTTAATCGAAAATTTAACTACTTGTCTCAAAATTTATGAATTTATTAAAAATTTCTTTCATTTCTTGTTAAAAATTTAACTATTTTGTTTAAAATCCTTTTTTTCTTGTTGAAAATGAATTTTTTCAACTGAAAACGTAAGTGGAATAATTATTATTTCACGCTTGGTTTGAAAGTTAACTTTTTTATATGAGAATTCAAAAATTTGTTTCAAATTTCGTGTATTTTATTAAAAATTCGTCTTTTTAGTAAAAAAATCAATCTTTCTTGTCAAAACTTAAAAATTAATTTTTTTTTAACGGAAAATGTAATTATTACATTTTTTATTAGAACCTGATTATTTAAAATAAGAATTCAACTATTTGTTTCAAAATTGATGTATTTTATTGAAAAATTGTATTTTTTGTAGAACATTTATCTTTCTATTTAAAAATAATTTTTTTCAACTGGAAATTTAACTATTCCACTTTTGGTTGAAAATTTATAACTTTTGGTTGAAAATTCAATTATTTCTTTCAAATTTCATATAATTAATTAAAAATTCATCCTTTTTTGTAGAAAATGAATCTTCTTGGTTAAAAATTCGTGTTTTTTTTTCTTTAAAAATTAATTTTTTTAAACTATAACTATTCCATTTCCGTTTAAAATTGACATTTCTCAATAGAAAATTCAACTATTTGGTTCAAAATTCATTTATTTTATTCAGAATTCGCCTTTTTTGTTAAAAATAAATCTTCTTGCTCAAAAATTCATATATTTGTTGAAAAAATTGACAATTTTATGGAAAATTAGTTTTTTTTTTTTTGGTTGAATATGAATTTTTAAACTGAAAATTGAACTCCATTTTTGGTTAAAATCTGATCTGTTTTAATTGAAAATTCAACTATTGGTTTCAAAATTCACTTAACCCGTAAAGGACACCGGGGGTCCAAAAGACCCATGACCCTTTTCAAGGTTCCATGAAAAATCAATAAATTGTTGTTTTTTTTCAATAATTTTTTTCGCCATTAACGAATAAAAAAAATGTCTCCTTTTTTGTAGAAAATTAATCTCCTTTGTTAAAAATTCTTTTTTTTTTAATTTTTAACTGATTTGATCTTTTTAAATTGGAAATTCAACTATTTGGTTAAAAATTTACGTATTTTTATTTTTTTGTTTATTCGAATTTTTTCATTCAAGAATTCTTCTTCTTTAGTTGAAAATTGATCTATTTGGTTAGGAATTCACGTATTTTGTTAGAAATTCAACTTTTTATTAAAAAATTATTCTTAGTTGATCAATCACGTTTTTGGTTGAAAAATTAAATTTGCACATAATTGTTTTTTTGTTGTTGTTGAAAATGAATTATTTAACTGGAAATGGATCTACTCCATTGCTGGTTATTTTTACATTCTCATCTCAATGAGAAGGTATTCGTTTTATGTGAGAAATGACTTTCGCGGATTCAATCAAATGTCGACGTTTCGAGACCCCCTGAGTCAGAAAAAACGGTTTTTACGAAGGTTCCTGTGACCACCCATTTCACGGTTGTGAGACGTGGCCATGAATGGGATTTACCGTGGTCCTACTGGGAGCCGATGTCATTTTTTAGATGAACGTTGCTCCAAGTGGGACCCTGCCGTGGTTGTTAACCTTTAGTTTTTAATTATATATATATAAAAAGTTCGCATTTTGGACGAAATTGAGTGCGAAGCACGAGAAACGGGATGAGAATTTGTTGGTTAAAGCTGAAGGAGCTTCAACAAAAAAGAATTCACAATCACCAAATTATTGTTGTCGATTCTTTGATCTTTAATTTTCAAAATTTTGTGCACAAATGTGGGGGAAGTGCAAAGGCCGATCGCGTGGCGCGTGGTAAATACATTAACGAGCCTGAAGCGCGAGAACCACATTCGCGCGCCATAGGCGCGCTTAAAATTGCAAGCTGCGCGCGCAGAGAGCGATGAGAATGTGCCCGGAAGGCGGGCAGATCTTTTGTTTTTAATTTCCATGCATATCGCCCTCAAATTTGTTCGAATCCACAAAAAAAAAACATATTTTCTTTTGAAAACAATTATATTCAGATGTTCAGCTAGCCCCATGAAGTTTGACATGTATTTTCCATGAGAAAAGAGATGTTTTTCATTTTTTTTAAGAGTTGGATGCGCGGGCACATTCTCATCGCGGACCACGCGCGCAGCTTGCGACTTTGAGCGAGCCTAGGGTACGCGTCAGTCGGATCTCGCGCTTTGCACTCGGATATTTATTCTTTGCGCTTGAAATGCTTAATTAAAACTCAATCAAAAACATCTGTTCTAGATCCCAGTATTTGTTCGCATCTTCATATTCTGAATTTTTAACGACATAAAGTATAGTTTGAGTTTAAATTGCTCAAAGCTCTGTAGGCTTTGAGGCACACATTTTCATCGTGACACTCGCGCTACGCATTCGACTTTTCGCCGACATTTCAAATAAATATTTATTGTTGGAACTACCTCACAATAAAAAGCTACAATACTTTCTTCAGAAATTTTTTCCTATCTCGCGTTTCTATGTTAAAAAGGGATTTCTGTTTTCATATTATTTTTGACGGATAATCAAAATATTCTGCGAGTCTTCCTTTAGACGTTTCACGTATCTCGTGTCTTTTGACGCAATATTGAAATTTTTGAATTTTGCATATCAATTTCCATAAATAAGTTAAGAATGACAAGTCCTATCAAAAAATGGTTTAAATACATTTTTGAGGACTTTTTGAAAGCTGAAATTCCTTGCTGCAATTTTTTCCTATCAAAAAATGGTTAAGAGAAGTCCTGTCGGAGTTTTGAAAGCTATAAGTACTTGCTGAGAGAGAAATTATAGATCTTTAAAAAAAAAGAAAGTTGCGGGTCTTCCTAAAAATTTCAATTTTTCTGTGGCTTTTTAGTTTAGAACAAATAATGAGAAAACATCAAAGAGCATAATTTTGCTGAACAATCTCTTTCTTTTGTGGACATTTTTTTCTAAAATAAAAACTCTTTAAACAAATTTCACTTAGCTCTTATTTCGCACGAAACCACAACTTTCTAATATTCAATTCAGAAAAGATAGTTATAAACAGGAATTAATGGTGTAAAAAAAATCATTTATATTCTTGCACACTGAGAGACTTCTTGTTATAATAAATGATAAAAATGAATGAGAATACAGTATAATATAGCTCAAAAATAGGAAAAATAGGGTTTGCGCATCAAAAATTAATATAGTGGTTTTCAGCCGGCAAAATTAATATTTTCGTTTAAATAAATGGAAAGGATGTTGCATTAACTCTTATAAAACTTGCGAAAAATTTAAATTCAGTATATAAAAGTTGACAAGCGAAGTTAAAACGATAGTAATACATTTTATTCGAAAGAGTGAAAATATCTTTTAAAGTTGCCATACAAAGCGTATGAGAATCTCAAACGACTATATGAAAAATAACTCACTCCACCAAAAGATTTAACCTTCAGTAGGAGGAACTAAATTTTTGCACTCACTACTTTTCAGTTTTGAGAAAGAGATTCAAAAAGTAAACTCGATTTCCAAAATTAAAACATGTTAACTAAAAAAAAGCTCTTTTCCTTTAACTAAAAATAATCATGGATAGTCCAGATTTTTAGAATAAATTTGAAATCTATTCATTGAACATAATTGATAAATATTCAGTCTTATCAAATAAAATCTAAGCGACATAATATGGACAATTTTCAGTTTTGTCGACTAACAATTTAGACAGTAGGTACGATCTAAAATTGTTTGTGTTCTTTTACGTCGGAGATGCGTGAAGGATCAGAGAGTTTGTATTTCAAATAAGTCTTATCAAAGTATACTTGATTCTTGGAGAATAACTTGTTATAATACCAGATTTCGTAGAATCCATATTCTCTTAAATGAGATTTCAATTTATCTGATTCTTAGGTACGCCAAAGTCCACTTTTGTACCAACCAAGTTAAAAACAGCTTATCGATACATTATATTATTTTGAACTAAAAATATATGCATTATTTTCACCAATTCTACTCAAAGAACTTTAAAAAAGAATGATAATTTGGAGATCGTTCAGGGAATTTTCCAAAAGAATTATATTTTTGAATTATGCCTGCTTTTAAAAAAGAAGTATAATAAGGTGTAATTCTGTCTTGGAACATTAATTATTTCAAATTAATTACAAATTTGATTTAGAACGGGAATTTCGACAAGGATTGTGATTCAGAACAATTAAAACAAAAAATCACTTTCTCAAAGCACAGAAAAACCTTTATAGTATTCATTCATTTCATTCATTCATTCATTCTTAACACCTATATACAAGAGACAACACAAAATATACGTTTCTTTTGTTTTGTAACTTGTGTTATTTTTTCAAAAACTGATGTTTTTCAACGCTATTTTTCACCGATTAAAAATTCATCTGCAACACATGCCATGATTGATTTAAAATAAATTTGTGTCAAAAAACACCTATTGCGATATCTTTTTGAAGAATGATTAACGTCATATATGACGATCGCAAAGGATTTATTTTTCAAATAAAACCGTAAGTGTCCTTCTTTAAATTAAACTTATTACATTGTTTGATTTTTATAAGCAAATTAATGAATAAGACCTACATTTGCTGAATTTTTGTTTTTTGAACGCATTATTTATACAGATTTTGTCATTGAATTGCGTAAGAGTAATAGTTTATCATGCCCGATTTTAGTAGATTCAATTCAATAATCACAGTAAAAACTTAAAACCCATAAATGTGATCAAATATTAAAAAATGTGAAAAGATTTTATGCTACTAAATGACAAAAAACCTCATATATTTCTTTACTTTCAAGATTCGACCGTCATATATACACCCGTCAAGTAATTACATTTTAGTTTGAATATTTACCAAAATGTCTCAAAATTCAATTAAAGAATGTCTATAAATTTGCGGAAATGTATGGAAATTTACAGTCATTTCTGGTTATTTCACAGGTAAAGAAACTAAACATAAACTACACAAAATTCATTTTTAAAAATTCTAATTAATTTTCGGACATTTATAAATATTTTAGACCAATCATGGTATTTTCACCGGTGAATATAGTAACTTACTATAAATTACCCAAAATTCAGTTTTATAAATTTCCATAAATTTCCGTGAATTTATGAAAATTTCCGAACATTTATGGTAATTCTACCATTTAATATGGGAACTTACCGTAAATTACCCACAATTCATTTTTAAAAATCTCCATGAATTACCGAAAATTTATGAAAATTCTCGGTAATTTGATCAGTTATATATGGGTGAGTTATATATGGGTGAGTGGGCCGATAATCGTAAAATGCGAGTATATAGATGTATTATTATTATTATGATTATTATCATACCATTAGGCTATTTCCTTTTCAGGGTAGGCGTGACTTGCGCGGTGAGGAAAGGAGTAATGTGAGGTAGGGGGTATATATTTTTCAGATTGATCTAGAATAAAGCATTGATAATTGTTTGATATTTCACATAATACTTGGAGAACTTCTGCTGTAAAAATACAGCTCCAATAAATATAAATAAAATTCTCCCATCGTTAGGGTAATCAATATTAAAAACCCAGTAGACAGCATGAAGGTACAAAAGGGCATCTATAGCCCTGTCGGAAAAAATAACTTTATCGTCCGCATGAAGGAAGAGCTTCATATTTGGCAACTATAAACTATAAACTTGAAAGATACCTGAAACATCTGGATGATGTGCCTCGTATTACTGTTACTCGAAACTCGTTTCATTTTGAAAATGTCGGCCACTTTCAGCAATATCTAACTTCGTGTTCAAATTCATACATCAATTGAAAAAGTGACATTTGTTCACTGTTAGATATTATGATTAAAGTAAATTACACGGGCATGTGGCATTGTGAAAACAAGAAGCAGATTGGCATTTCCGACTCAATTTTAACGCTAGATCCTTATGTGGCCGCAAAAATACTCTATCAGGTCAGGATTTTGGTTCTGGTGGAAATATCTGACAGTATCTATCCAATTGTTCCCATTTCTTTCCAAAATTTTCCGAGATCTGCATTCGAATCTTTACGAAAATGTTTGACAAGAAAATCAATATAACACTTTAAGCGAGAATGCTTTTAATTTGATTTATAATTGATTTATAAGCTATTTGTACCGTCTTGTAAATTTCGATCAAAATTATTCAAAATTTCTAATAGAAGCGAGAAGCTTGGAATGCAGATTACAATGTTTTAAATCAAAATAACTCCTTTTTGGTAAAGAAATGAAGCCAAAGGTCAAGTCGAATTTTTGAAATTCGATTTACTCGAATTTCGAAGATTCGACTTGACCTTCGGATCCATTTTTTAACACAAAAAAAATGTTATTTTGATTTCAAAAATTGTAATAATCCAAGGAAATCAAGCCGGTTTATGAACAGTGAAATTATTTCTATTTCGAAAAATCCAAGCGTGTCTAGATTTTGTATTACGTACAAACTCGAATAAACGACTGCACCATGTGGAAATTTACAACTCGCACTATTTCATGCCAGTACTGTGTTGAATACTTGTATTGATTCAGAAATAAGTTGTGTGAGGCCTAGTACTGACTCAGTACCAGTAGGTTAAATAATGGTCCTTTGAAAATTATACTCATGGAAACCGATCAAAAATTTGTACATTTCTGCAACAGAATAGCTTTTTTGCCTCTTCTCGTCTTGTTTTCCGGCATAGTTCGAGATCACGTTTGAGACTAGTCAAGGATGGATTTCCTTCCAACATTTCGTCTTCCATTGAGTTTTTAATTTTTGCATGTGTCTTTGAAATAACGATTTGCTGCGAATTTTGCTTCACTTCTTTTTAGCATACCGCTCAGCATTATCTAAACATTTCTTCATTTTACTTATCAGCACAGACTGAAATGAATAAATATGGAAATATTGCAATCTTTGTTTTTACAAAAATAGGTGAATATAAACATGTGTTCTGCGATTGAAGATTTAATATTTTGGTTCAAATTTTTACTCACAGTTCCTTTCACTGATTTTATCAGTATGACTGGCATTCTCATAAGTGCTTCCTCGGCAATTTCAACGATAGCTGATGCCATATCATTCTAAGTCATTTGAGTAACTATTATTCTGATAATCTCATTTCTCTCATTAGGTTTAACTGATTTTTCCTTTTATAAGGCTTCCTGCATAGAGACCGGCCACTTTTTTTGGAAAGCATATGTCAATCCTCTGTAACAAGAATTTGACTTAACAAAATGTATTTCATATTGTCAAAAAGTAATATTTGTTACAAGAAATTAGAAAAATTCAGAATGTAGTTGAGCTCAAAATATTAACTCATCATGAAATTTTCTAATAGTTTAATTTTAAGTTACTTTTGGCGATCGTGACTCGACATACAGAGAAGATAAACCAGAAAAATTTTTGTGATTTCTCTCCAGAGAGCAGGGCTAAACCTAGATGCATTATGCATACTATATACTTCTGTATGATGTTTTACGTCATTCAAGAAAATCCAACAGAGTTCAAAAAATTTTAAATCAATGAAAATATTTCCAAATTATTGAAACAATTCTTTTGAAGTCCTGATATTAAGTAGCTAATTTGAAGTAATGCGTAAATTTTGAATTCAAAATAACTTGAAGCATTCAAAAGGATTTAAAGAATACAAAGTATGAAAACAAATTCAAGCCGGAAAATAGTTTAATTTTTACGTCTTTCGTCTTTGAACCTGAAAATTTGTTTAACAATAAATTTTCCCCGACTCAAGTCGACAAATGGTTTAATTTTAATATTTTACCCTTTCAAGTAAGAAATCATTATTTAAAACATTTTTTTCTTTTTGGATAAAAAATGTTTACTATTAAAATATTTTCCTCTTCAAGTTAAACAATTCGATAAAAAATCTATTTTTCAATTTAAGGAAAAGTGAGAATTTACATTCTGGGAGATTTCCTTGATTTTAAAATATTGATTAAAAAAATATTGTCAAGCATAATTCAGTTTTCAATGCTCAAACGTTCTGAGAGTTATTGAAAAATAAAAATAATATTAGCAATTAATTATCCTAATTTACAAGGGGTAGAGCGTGTTAGGTGAATAATTGCGTATGTACCTTGTAGCTACACGCGTGGGCACTCAGATACACAGGGAGTCGAAAGCCACTTCCCGGAACTGCTTATTTAAAACGTTTTTTTGCTTTCGGATTTAACTACCCAAAGGTACCTATACAACTTTAGATTTTCTGACTCCCTGTGGGCACCCTTTTCCTATATTAAAAAAAAAATTCAAAGCTGAGGTAGCAATGTTGCGTGGTGTTGCACTTCCAAGCTCTATGCCCCGCTTTGCCTCTCTTTGCAGAAACTCTCCTTCACCTCTTCCTTCTCAGAGTCTCTAGGAAGGTTCTACGCCTTAATCCAGAATCTTCACCTTGATCTAGGCGACTAGCACGCATACGTTTCCCTTGTCCTCCCTGAAGATTTTAAACTGCTCCGCAGTGAGCAACAAGTCCGGGCGCTCTCTTCTGGGCGTCAATGCTGGTTGTCGGTGTTGTAGTTGCTGATGCTCCAGCCCCCGCAGCCGCTCTTTTAGCCTGCTGCGTTTGCCTCCTCAGATTCCTTTTTGGAGAACCGTTGACGCTTTTATTTTTTCGGGTGGGGGGACTTATCAGACACTTTCGTCTCTATTGCCTCATTGAGAGGAATTGTCAATCCCTCAGCTCTCGATAGAGCCAGGGGCAAAGCCGTCACCTGAGTTTGGCTAGCCGGAGAGACAGATTACGAGAAAGGATTCATGTTGGAGCCTTTCGGGCCCAATCCCTCTTTCCTCTTACCCACCTCTTTCCCCCGTTCTTTCTGAAAATTTTGTTTTGCGTGATTCATTTTGATCCCACGAGCAGCTAGGAAAATAATTGAGTCGCCCCTAAAGAGTCCCGCGTGAAAGGGTAAGAAAGAGTAAGAAAGGGTAAGGCTTGAAGAGGTCGTACGGTGTCTCCGAGAGGCCCTCAGGATACCTTCGTACCCCTAGGTACCAAAGTGTCACGGGCACTTTAGCCAAATTTTCAGACTTTTCAGGAATTCAAAAGAATTTAAATGAATGCAGATATTTCAAACAAAAATTTAAGAATATACAATGAGTCCAAAAGAATTTCAATTATTCAAAAATATCTAATAGAAATAAAATAATACAAATAGTTTGCAAAATTAAAAAAGTTAAAAAGTCTGTAAATGTACTTACTGGAATATATGAACGTTTTTTTGGCGATGTGAAATGTGTGAAAATAAACATGGGAAACCGCAATGTTACCCGATTGAACCCAACAGAAATCGCTGAAACTCCAGTGGGTGTCCAACGAACAATTATAAACAGTTATAGAGTAGTTAATTTAAACTACATTCCTTAACATAATCAATTAAAAAAATGTTAATCTAAAATACATTACCCTCCTCTTTTTTTATAGCGTTTTAAAATAGCAACGTGCATGACCTGTTTTTTTTTTTCAATGAAGTTGAAACATTTAACGATGGAGGACAAAAAAGGTCCAAAATTTTAGTCCTACTTGGTCCTGCCTTTCTCATGCCTATGGCCTACCTGGTCCCTTTGTTTAAAGTCCGGTTGTCATACGTTCCGAAAATATAATCCGGACACAAAAAAGTGCATCGTTACCATTGTTAATTCAGTGAAATGATTGGAAATTTGTATATAACATTTTTCAATCTTGCAGAATGTCGACTGAAGAATTTGCCGTGATTCAGTTTGCGGATGGTGGATTTGAGGTTATTCGCACGAAATGGGCGTTTTTTGATGAGTCGAAAACAATTATAGCTAGCTACTTTCCAAATCTGACGTTGCAAAAGGAGTTAGACGATTTGTCAAAGGTAGATCCGGAAAAAGATGAAGTTAGTAACATGGACTGATGAAAACGGCAAACCGTGGCCGGTTAAAATGGCATGTTGCTGTACCCGTAAGTCATCTCTTTTTTCTCAAAAAAGATTCACTACGTAATTTGTTCTTTTTTTATTTGCTTTTAGAGTAGCTTGCTGAAATGTAGAAAAAAATTTAACTGTAGTTCGCGTGTTAGAAATTACAAAATTTACAGATTTCAAGGTTAAAAAATTTAAGTGTTTTAATTCAAAAGTCTAAGTAGTTGCAGAAAATGAAACGTTCTCTTGAAATTTTATAAGCCATTTACGATTTTTAAATAATTTGAAATTAAAAGATTCATAATTAAATACTTTTACTTAATTTAAAATAGAAAGCTTTGCATAGATTAAATTTGAGAGTGCTAATTTTAAGCTGTGAACGTGACAGTTTGAATTCTTCCATTAAACATTTTTTGAGTAAAACTGTTTAATTTTGAAGTATATATCACAATTGAATTGTAATTTTGGTATTCAATTTCGTTTCGGAATTTGATATTTAATTTTTGTAGAATTCGCAGAAGCATATTTCATAGTTTTCAGTTTTTAATGTAGTGAGAAAGCAGAAAAATTTGGTTTTCAGTTTTTCCTCAATTAGAAAAGGAAAACTTTGATATTTAAAGACTTTTTATAGGGTTGGAAGGGACGAAATTTTGATTATTTTCACCTGATTCAGAAGAGGCGATTTTTTCTATTTCGAATTTTTATTGAGTTGAAGGGAGGTGCGTTTTATTTTCAATCTTTTTTTCTGAATTGGAGGAGGGTAATTTTGTTAAAAAGCATTTTTATTGAATGCACTTGTGGCAAATTTGGTATTTCTAATATCCAGGTGAAAGGAGGAAAGTTTTTATCTTTAATTTTTTACTGAATTAGAAGAGGGGACTGTTTTTTTAAAATATTTTTCAAGTGTGAGTTAAAAGAGAAGTTTAGTTTAAATTTAAATTTAAAGCATTGAAAATGAAATAGCGGGTTTATATTTTGTAACCATAAATCATTAAACTATTTTTATTTTCAAAGTGTTAAAAGCTACAATGTTATACGTGTACATTATTGAGCGTTTGTATTTTAATATTTTACTGCTTCAATTTGAATTAGGTTTTTTCACTTCAACTACCAGCTAACCTCAGTTCGATGAATGCTGAGGGGAAAACAATGGATCAAATGCATGGGACACAACTTTATTTTTGTAATTTCTTCGTAATGAATAATAATTATCATCATTTTATTCTTTCATTGAATAGATCTTGCAGAATACAAACTTCTTTCGAATACACCTAAATAGAAAAAATAAGTGTTTACGAAGATAATAGCAAAACAGGACAAAAAATGACCGAATCCCATGCATTTAGTCCATTGTTTGCACCTCAGCACTCAACGATGTGAAGCTAGCTAGTAGTTGAAGTGAAAATACCTAATAGTTTAAAATTTGAAAGTGTTTCACTGTTGTGAAAAATTGTCAGCACTGTATTCAAAATTAAAATTCTATTTTCAGAAACCTTTTTTCCACTCCTAACCTCAAAAACTTCGCACGCTCCAAATTTCCCTTTCACACAACTTACTTTTACCCTTTACACCTTTGCCTTCACTCACCCTTCTTCTCTTACACCTGATCTCCGAATTCACTGCTCAAACAATTTGCAACTTTCCAGGATTTAATTAAGAACTGATTTATCTCTAAGTTTCTTTTTTATTTTGTTGAAAAAAATTAAGATCTAATTTTTGAAAACGTTTTAATTATTCTTTAAATTCAAAATATCAATAATTGAAAAATATATATTTCTGAAGTAAATGTGTTTCCAACTTTATTTTCTGATACAATTTTAACACAATTATTGTTATTATAAAGTCAAACAACAATTTTTTTAAACTCTAATTATTACACAAATTTTTTCTTTGATGAAAGTTTTGGACTATAGTATTTTGAATAAATAAATAATATTGATTGAAAAACAATTATTTCCTTGTTTAAATTTACGTATTTTATCATTTGGAAATTTTCTAGTTCGAATATTTTATAGTTAGTCAATCTTCTGTCGGAAATTTTATTATTCGGACATTTTTAAATTCGATATTTCTATATTTTGGCCATTTTTGAAATTTTTGGCCTGTTATTCTTCAAAATTTTTTAATTCAGGAATTTTACAGTGTAGGGAATTTTTTTCGAAAATTTGAATTCGCCTCTTTTTTTAGTTGTCTAAATTCAGGAATTTTATAATTCGCAAATTTTTCAGTTCGGATATTATATAATTCTGGGATTTTCTGTTTGGAATTTTATTATTGAGGAATTTTAGAATTCGGCAACGTTATAAACTGTAGGGAATATTATTATTCAAGAATTTTAAAGTCGGGAATTTTAATTTCGGGATTTTTTATTCTTCCGTTTTCGAGAACGTTTTCTGGGGACGACTGAATTATTCCGAAAAATAAAATTCCCGACACTGTAAAATTCCTGAATTGGAAAATTCCCGAATAATAAAATTCCCGAATAATAAGACTCTCGAATAATAAAATTCATGAATTATAAAATTCCTGAATAGGAAAATTCCCAAATGATAAAATTCCCGAACATTTCATAATATTAACGAATTGGAAAATTCCCGAATAATGAAATTCCTGAACATTTTATAACATTACCGAATTGGAAAATTCCCGAATAATAAGATTCCCGACAATTTATATTATTACCGGATTGCAAAATTCACGAATTATAAAATTCCCGAAAGAAAGTTGCCGAATTATAAAATATTTGAACTGGAAAATTCGGGACGACTGAAAAGTCCCGAAAAATAAAATTCCCGACACTGTAAAATTTCTGAATAATAAAAATCCCGAATTGGTAAATTCCCGAATAATAAAATTCCCGAATAATAAAATTTCTTAATAATAAAATTCGCGAATTGGAAAGTTCCCGAATAATAAAATTCCCTAACATTTTATAATATTACCGAATTAGAAAATTCCCGACAGAAAATTGCTGAATAATAAAATTTCTGAATTATAAAATTCCCGAACATTATATAATATTACCGAATTGGAAAATTCCCGAATAATGAAATTCCTGAAAATTTATAATATTCCCGGATTGCAAAATTCACGAATGATAAAATTCCCGAAAGAAAATTGCCGAATTATAAAATATCGGAACCGAAAAATTCGGGACGACTGAAAAATCCCGAAAAATAAAATTCCCGACACTGTAAAATTCCCGAATAATAAAAATCCAGAATTGGTAAATTCGTGAATAATAAAATTTCTGAATTATAAAATTCCCGAATTGAAAAGTTCCCAAATAATAAAATTCCCGACAGTATATAATATTACCGAATTGGAAAATTTCCAAAAGAAAATTGCCGAGTTTTTAAATATCCGAATTGTAAAATTCCTGAATTCAAGCAATTAAAATTTTATATATAATTAAAAACTAAAGGTTAACAACCACCGCAGGGTCCCACTGGGAGTAACTGTCATCTAAAAAATGACGGATATTTGGACCCCGGATTCGGATTCAGCGACCCCAAAAACATATAGATATGCCGGTGTAGTCCGCCGGGCAGACCGCCGGGCAGACAACTTTTTTTTTGTGTGCCGGTGTTATAAATGAGAAATAATTACGGGAACTGTTGCAGCTATTCGATCGGCTTAAGATCTCTTCCGCTTTTTCTCGGGCTGCTTTTGCTAATTCGGAATCCTTCATCGCCAGGGCGTAAAAATGAATATCCATGAAGAGGTCGTGATCATTGAGGTCTATCGCTAGACGGAAGGCTTTTTCAAAAAGCCGATTCCTGCAGGAAAATAAAGATATTTTCGTAATTTTGTGGATTTCGACTGGACTGGATAATTTTAACTTGTGGAATTTTAAGGAATAATTGTGAAATTATGGAATTTTCAAGGCTGGGATTTGAGAATTTTAATTTCTGAGTCTCTACATTTTTAGTTCTTAATTCGGAACGTTTCTAATTTGAAAATATACAATTTTCAATTTTTTGTTTCAACAGGATGTCTACTCAAATCCTGGAAAAAAATTCCCTGACAATTTTAAGGTATTATTTTTCATAGTACAGAGCCATTCAAATATTTCGCATCTTTCAAAACAATCGACTCGGCATATATATAGTTTGGTAAATTTATTATAAATAGTGTTTATTTTTTCATTTTCTAGGTAGTCAATTAATATGTCTAATTTAAAGAGCTTTGACAAATTATATTACAAGAAGTTGAATTTTCAACTAAGAAGACCAATTTTCAACCAAAAATGAAATAGTTAAATTTTCAGTTAAAAAAACTAATTTCCCAAAAAAAAAAAAAAATTTCAACAAAATGTATGAATTTTCAACCAAATAGTTGATTTTTGAATGATAAAGATTAATTTTCTACCAAAAAAGATGATTTTGCAATAAAATACTTGACTTCTCAACCACATAGTTGAATTTTTAACTAAAAAAGATCAATCTTCAACCAAATAGTTAAATTTTCAACTAAAAAGAACAGTTTTCAACAAAAAATGGAATGGTTAAATTTTCTGTTAAAAAATTATTTGTTCACAAAAAAAAACTTTCTACCAAAGTGATGAATTTTCAACTAAAATAATGAATCTTCTAACGTATTAGTTGAATTTTAAACTAAGAAGATGAATTTTTGATAAGAGTTTAAATTTCTACCAAGTACATTTATTTTCAACCAAAAAAATGAATTTTCTACTAAAATAATGAATATTTAACTGGAATGAACAAATTTTAAAACAAAAAAAATAAAATTTCACTCAATAAGATTAATTTTCGAACAAGAAGATCAATTTTCTACCACAAAAGAAGATTTTTCAACAAAATACATGATTTTTCCACAAAATAGTTAAATTTTCTACTAAAAAGACAAATTTTCAATCTAAAATGGAATAGTTGAATTTTTAGTCATAAAAATTAATTTTCAACCGAACTGATGAATTTTCAATTTAAATTATATATCTTCAACTGGAATAGTTGAATTTTAAACCAAAAGGTGACTTTTTGAAAAAAGAGTTGAACTTTTATTATCAACTAAAATGATGAATTTAACTTAAAATTTAACTGGAATACTTAAACTTTCTACCAAAAAGATGAATTTTTAAACAAGAAAATAAATTGTCAAGCAAAAAGATAAATTTTCAACAAAATATATGAATTTTTACCAAATAGTTGAATTTTCTACCAAAAAAGGCGATTTTTAAATAAAATACTTGAATTATCAACCAAATAGTTGAATTTTCAACTAAAAAGATCAGTTATCAACCAAAAATGGTATAGTTGAATATTCATTTAAAAAAATTAATTTTTCACAAGAAAAAATACTTTCAAACAAATAGATAAATTTTCAACTAAAATAGTGAATATTTAATTCGAATATTTAAACGTTCAACCAAAAAGATGAATTTTTCAAACAAGAAGATATATTTTCTACCACAATAAAAGATTAAAAAAATATATATATATAAATTATGAAAACATTATCGTTTCTCAATTAAAACTCAAAAACCAGCAGAAAGTAGTTGAAAAATGATTAAATTATGTTTGCAAAGCAATTCATTGCTACTCATTGAATTAGTAAGACGGCACTACTAAGCAGATTAGTAGAATACCCTTACTAATTCATTTAGTAACATAAATCTCACTATTTCATTTAGCAAAAACTGCTAAAATTACTAATTTAGCAGTCAGATACAATGCTACTAATTTGCATTAGTAAAATTTCTACTAATTCGGATTTAGAGGGTACCCATTCATAAACGTAGCATCATTCAAATTCTTGAACCCAGTGGTAAGCTTAGCTAGGATGGATACTGGAAATATTTCCATTCTTTCTTTCTTTGTTGAATAATCATTGAAATCTATCTAAAATCTTTGTGAAATATTTGGTAATATTTGTGACATTATTTAAATCTTTTTGAAATCTCTGGGAAATCATTGAAATCTTTTAAATCCCATGGTGGAACAATTTTGACAAAAAAGTACAGAAAACTAAAACTATTCTTACAGGAATCTACAAATAAATACAATAGATTACTACCAAAATTACAGGAAAGTATAACTTTTCTCTATCATTGAGATGAATTTTGTACTTTTTTTTGTATTTTTAGTACATTGTTGTATTTTATTTTAGTTTTAATTTTCTACCAAAATTTACAAAAAATTACAACCACAAGAATTTACAACTACAAGAATCTACAGGATTTTACATGTTTTGCAGCCAAAACGTCGTTCTTTTGCGATCAAGGATGATAAATATTTAGAATATTGCAATGAGATAATTTTAAATTAAGATGTGTACATGATCGCTATTAAAAAAAGCTTCTATGTTCAAACTTTAAAGGAATGGTAGAATATTAAAAGACAATAATGAATAATCGTTATTAACCACAAAAAAATCTTACGTTTGAAGTTTTTTTGCAAATATATAGCAATCGATTAGATACCATATATATCATTTAAAATTATGTCATTGCAATGTTCTCAATATTTGTCATCCTAGGTCGAAAAAGAACAACTTTTTGACTGCGAATAAAAATTGAACAATTGAGAAAGAATTGATCACGATCATTAAAATTAAAAGATTCGAACTCTTGAAGGTAAACATTTTTTCACTTGAAGTCACAAAAACTGAACCGCAATGAAATAATTTTCAATTTTTTAAATTAAAGCTTAAAAAAATGTTAATTCAAACGCTCAATAATTTACGCGTATAAAATGAAAGTTTTAAACACTTTTTTAGTTAAAAGCCACTGAACTGCAAAATTGTATACATTGTACAGTTGAAATATTTAAAAAAATAGAAATTCATGCTATCATTTTCAATGGTATAAATTGAAAAGTTAATCAAAAAATTTATAAATTTGTAAAATTATATCATTTTCAGCAATTTAAGGCTAGAAGCATTAATTTATATATTAAAATTTGTTTTAAAATCTTTTTTAATATGCTCCTAAAATTAATTTTTCAAAATAAAATATCATTATAAATTTTCTGCACAAACTTAAAAAAAATTTGTTCCTAAAATTTGTCAACTGTTCCTAAAGTTTTTTTCTGAATTTCTTAACTTTTGTCCATTTTTCAATCAGATTGAAATAATAATTAATTCAAGTTAACAAAAATAATTGTTCAAACAGTTTATTATTATTATTAATATTCTCTTTGCTTAATGGTAGAAAGTTGTGGTTTTTTCTGAAATTTTGAACTATTAGTCTATTTTCCACTTGGAGTGACTTAATAATTTGTTTGAATCCATATCATCGAAAGAAACCAATTTTTTGCTTCAATTGAAAAAAGGTTTATTCAATTTTAAGAAATGGAAAATATTTGCCTTATTGATTGAAACAAATAATTTGCTAATGTACAATTTTTTTGATTTAAGCAAAAAATTGGCTTTTATTAAACAATGCATTTGTTTAAAATTTGTTTATTTGAATTCATCAAAAATCCCGAAAAATGAAATCTCCGACACTATTAAATTGCCGAATTGGAAAATTTCCGAATAATAAAATTCCCGAAATGATAAAATTGCGATGTATAAAAATCCCGAATTGGAAAATTGAAAATACTCAAATAATAAAATTCCCGAACAGTTTATAATATTACCGAATTGGAAAATTCCAGACAGAAAGTATTCAACGTAAAAAATTCCCGAATTTGAACATAAAAAAAATTGGTTTTCAATTCATATTATTTATTTATTAAAAATAAAATGATCAAATATTTTTATCAAAGAATTTTTTTAATATTTAAATTTATTAAAATTATTGTTTGAATTTAAGAGAACAATGATTGTATACAAATTGTATGAAAAAATAAATTAAAAAACACGTGCGCTTCGCAGAAAAAAAAATTTCTCCTTAATTTTCTTCGAACCTGATAACATTTTTCAAACAAACTTTGCAGGATTCAATTCAGTACCGATTTATATCGACATTTATTTATTTATTTTTTTTTTAATTCAAACATTCTATTTTTGAGAACATTTTTCGTATTTAAAAAAAATACTATGCACATTTACAAATCATTTTTTTCATCCAGAAATATATATATTTTTTAATTATTGTTATTTAAAATTCAAACAAACATTTTTTCAAACTTCAAACATTAAAGAAATTTCTTTAACAAAAGTATTTTATTATGTATTTGTTATAAATAAATAATATTTGATGAACAATAATTTTTTAAATTGTTTAAATTCAGGAATTTTCTAGTTCGGATATTTTATAATTCGGCAATTTGATTTTTCGGGATTTTTCAGTCGCCTCTTCCGAAATATTAAATTCCCGTAACTATATTACCGAATTTGAAAATTCCCGACAGAAAATGTCCGAATGATACAATATCTCAACTAGAAAATTCCCGCTTTTGAACAATTAAAAAAACGGTTTGTTAACAAATATTTTTTAAAACAAAATAATCAAATATATATTAAGGAAAAATATATTTCTCGATAAAAAATTTTGTTTAAACATGTGCATTGTATTTTTTTTAAATGACAAAAAACGTACCCAAAAATCAAATTATTAATTAAAAATAAATAAATAAAAAGAAACTTCGAGATAAATTAGTGCTGAATTGGATCTTGCACAACTTTTTTTTTCGAAGCGCACGTGTTTTTAAATTTATTTTTTTTTATATCATTTGTATACAATTATTGTTATTTTACATTCGAACGATAATTCAAAACAATTAAATATTAAAAAATTTTCTATTATACAAATATTTGAATATTGTATTTTTAATAAATAAATAGTATTTATTAAAAGAACATTTTCTTAATTGTTTAAATTCGGAATTTTCTAGTTTTTATGTTTTATAATTAGACAATATTTTGTCTGGAATTTTATTATTCGGGAATTTTCAAATTCGGTTATATTGTATATAAACTGTCCAGAATGTTGTTATTCGGGATTTTTCAAATTCGGGATTTTCAGATTTCGGCAACTTTATAACTTCAATTTTGGGAAGTTTACAGTGTTGGGAATTTTTCTCGGAATTTTTCAGTCGCCCGAAAAATATTTCAAAATATTTTAAAAGATTTATAATGTTGTAAAAAAAGATCTAGAAGATTTTAAGGCAATTTTTTTTGCAGAATTGTACAAAAATTTTACGAAAAATTGAGAATCATTTTAAAAGATATTTAAAAGTTGAAAAATAATTTGAATAATATATATAATAATTGTTTTTTAAATTTTCTACCATATAACGTACGTAAGCATTTCGAGTAAGCTATAGCAATTATAATAGTAGTGAAATTATATTTGACTAATTTTTGTTGCAAATGCGAAACCTAATCTGGCTTAGAACTGCCGTATTAACATCTAAAAACAGAAAGAACAATTTCTCTACATCTTGGAATTATAGTTCTATTTTTATAAAAATTTTAGAATACATAATAATATAGAAATTGGAAAATACATACCAATTTTTTTGTTAAAAATGCGATTGTTTGGTTGAAAATTAATCTGTTTCAGATGAGGATTTAAGTATTTTGTTGAAATTTTGTCTTTTTCGGTTAAATCCAACTATTTTTTTATTTTTTATTAAAATATTATTAGTTGAGATATCAAATATCACATTTTTCGTTGAAAATTCATCTTTTTGGATTAAAAATTAGACCTTTCTGTGACATTTTCACTGGTTTTTTGAAAAATGTCGGATTTAATTGACCCAATTATTTAAATTTTGGTGAAGAATTTTTGTATTGGCATAATGCCAATTATTTAAATTCTTCACAACAATAAAAAATATACTCCTTGGTTGTAAAATAACTTTTTGGTTGAAAATTAATATTCTCCGCTTAAAAGTTTAACTGTTTTATAGAAAAATCGTCTTTTTGACTGTAAAATTTCACAATTTGGTATAAAATTCAACAGTTTTGTAGAAAATTCGTTTTTTTATTGAAAATTAATTCGCTTCAATAAAAATTACACTACATCATTTTTGGTTAAAGATTTATATTTTTTAGCTTAAAAATTCAACTATTTAGTTCAAAATTTTTAGAAACGAAAAATATATAGACTAAAAATTAATCAAATAAAATTTTGATTAACATCACATCCATTAAAATATTTACTTGAAAGTGTATGTAATTTGTTGAAAATTCGTATTTTTTGGTAGAAAATTCAACTATTTGGTTTAAAATGTATGTATTTTGTTGAAAATTCGTCTTTCTGGTAGATATTCAACTAATTTATTAAAAATTCATATTTTTGGCGGAACATAAATCTTCTTAGTTGAAAATTTGACTATTTGGTGAAAAATATATGTATTTAATTTACAATTCGTATTTTTTGGTGGAAAATCAAATTTTTTTATTAAAAATGCAATATATGGTTAAAAATTAATATATTTTTCTTGAAAATTCAACTGCTTGGTTCAGGATTCATGTATTTTGTCGAAAATTCGTGTTTCGGTGTAAAATAGTTTAAATAGTGTGTTGAGTCCGAGGCATATATTATATGAATATATTCCAGTACCATGAGGACCCTCACAAACTACTAGACTAGACCATCAGTTTGCTTGACAAATTATTTTTTTAACTGAAAATTTTATTATTCAAATAAATAAATTTCGTTGAAAATTCATGTAATTTGTTGAAAAATCGTCTTTTCGTCACGAATCCGAGATTTTGCGGTCAAACATTTATTTTGAGTAAACATTATCATTGAGCACGAAACCACGTCAAATCTTTTTTTTTCACCTTAAACACGCGATAGAACTACGTGGGACACACCTGAAACAACTATGCATGCGTCTTCAGCATGATTTTTAAACAAAGTCGAACGTGTCGCACGAGCAAACACATACAGACAAAAAAAATGAATGCACAAGTGGAAAATAGTTATTATCAATGTGGCTGATAGAATTTCATACAATTGAAAAGAGATTTGTGACAATAAAAGACTGACTAAATAAGTAAGACACGTGCATGTTCCCGATCCGTAATTTGATTCATCAATAACATCTGAATATATTTGCAGACCGAGAAACACCTGGATGTGTAGGAGAATTTTATCTTTCTTCAACTTAGTCGATTATCTAGAGTTTCTTTACAGATTTTAGAAAATAATAAATAAAATAAATACTTAGGATACAAGCGGGTTTTTTAAAGTAAATCTTTGAATTGTAAATGAGTCATTTTGTAGCTGCTTAATGTTTGATAAACACATGTTAATATTTTTTATAATTATTTCACAATTTAGGTGTATTTTACTTGAAATGTTTGTCAGGTTGATTTAAACCCGTGATTGTGAACACTTTTTTATACTGTTTTACATGCACTGTTAGAAAAATCTCTACTAGATGTATACATGTAATGGAAGCATGCACAACATGAAATTAAATTTAGTATACCAGCGTACAGTAAATTTATTATATGCATATACTGAATTTAGTATGCAATGCAAGGATGGTGCTTAACGAGATTGGCTTATTAAACATTAAATTATGTGACGTCAGCAATTCCATTGGCTAGAAGGACTATTCCCACCCTTTTTGGTAGCAAAACCGAGATTATAAATATATGTGCAGAGCTTCGAAAATGTCAGATTATTGTATCTCGCCGCATTCTTTTAAACTTTAAACCCGCGACTCTCGCCTCTCTTAAATGTAATTCTGATTGGACTTAGAAACGTATGATATCTTTGTGAACTTGTTTAGATTTTAAACTAGAATCAAATAAAAACAGTTCATTTACTCTCTAATTTATTTTGTGCAGTTTTAATCATTTATTGTTGAACCTTGACCAGTTCGCGCGGTTAGTGATTTTTATCACTCTACGTCAGCAACGAATCCAGAGGATGTTCTACATTATCGATTTTCAAATTGACCACAGCGCTGGAGACGTAACAGTTGCGAAAATAGAGATTTTTTCGCCAGCGGAAAAATCTCCGAATGGCGGTAATTTGAATGTTTGATTTTGTTTTTAATCGAAAAAGTAATGTTTTTCAAGTTATAGACAAGTGTCTTGAGCTAAAGATAATTCTGAAGGAATAACAACGATGAAACAAATACATTTTTTTTAGCTCAGTAAACTTGCCTATAATTTAAAAAATTTTAATCCGATTGACGGAACGGAAGGTGTAAAAGCATGATGAAAGAATACAGGTCTAGCCATTAGAAAAAGTTAACCGATAGGAAGTATATTTGAAATGAAGTAAATGCCATGAGGGAAGATTTAAAGTAAAAGATAAAGAAATTGTACCATTTATAAATCAATGAAATTAGTTTGAAAATAATGTAATTTGTGCCATAGGTAATATAAAATATTAAAAAATATACAACTTCTAATCCTTGCAATGTAGAAGAAATTCATGAAATATGGATAACATAACCCCTCTATGCACCTGAAGAATTGAACCGTGTACCCACGAAGTACTACACGGAGACCGCACACCATGTATTTCACCTGGCGCCATTTCGCGATCGCCTGTCCTCCGATTTTCTCCATAGCGAGATATCTTCTGTAATGAGCGGCTATAATTCGCATTCATGCCGCTGCGAACAGCACCATCAGTGACATAAAATACGCGGTTTTACGATTTGAAATAACTGAAGTCAAAAGCGAATACATTTCAATTGAGAAATAAAATATATTTCGAGGAAAAGATTGGCAAGCAACAGCCGGGCAAGTCGGAATGAAGAAGGATCTTTACCGATAAAGAATTCTTTCTATAAAAGAAATCTCGAGACTAGTATGATGAATGCGCACGAATCTATATTTAAGATTGAATATTAGCATTATACTCATTTTACGAAAAAGGTAATAAATTTTGACAGCAGGATGTATAATTTAGACCTTATTTTCGAACCGTCGACATAGAGCCGCCAGTTTCGACAATTAAGTAAACCGATTTGAAAAGTGTCTCAAAAAGTTGAGTTTTGATAGGACCTCCCGACACTCGATGACAGAACTGTTTATAAAATAGTCACGCCTGGACTTTATCGTGCTCGAAATGGCTTTTCACGAGAACAGAGGGTTATTTATCACGCAATCCATCGTTGGGTTCGGAGGTTAGAAGTAGCGAGTTGAATTTTTAAGGAGAAATATAGCATTTAAGAGTAGGGATTAGGACCAATGTCTAATGAAAGTATGTATGGATGTGTGGGCGTGTCTCAAAGCCGCACTCAGGACGTAACATCAGTAAAGGAGTCTCTCCGAAGCAGATACAAGCATCTTCTTCGCCAGATTTGGTCATCCAATCTGTCGGCGTTGAACAAGGTATCTGTGACTAATATGCTTGCCGTCCCGGTTCTACTCTACTCGTTTGGGGTGGTTCAATGGATAAAGAACGAAGTTAAGGCGCTTGATGTCACCACACGTAAGATCATGCATATGCATAAAAGCTTGCATATCAATTAGTCAGTTCCGCGATTATACATGAAGTTTATTGCACGGCTTTTCCTGTATTTGACTTTGAAATGACCTTGAACCTGACGTGATGGAGGTAAATAGACCTTGGATGCGTATTCAGCGCGTAAAAATACATAAGGATAAAGTGGTCTTGTCAAATAGTCCTCACATTTTTTTTTTTTGTAAACCAGTGTAATTTGTCCTATTCACAGCATTTTTGGGCCAGTCTGATGTAACAGCTTCGCATAATCTTTCAGTAGTCTGTTCTAGCAACTATTGCAGTGGAACGGAGACTTCTTTTGTTAAAAATTATGAAAATTTAATTCAGAAACAACATTTTTTTATTAATGTAGGCGATTGAAAATAAAATGTAAATACTTTAAGTGAAACAGCGATGTTTGAAAATCAATTAATCAAACCATCCTAATTTTGTGTATAGCATGCTGAGAGTTAAATCAAGTGCGTTTGGTAAAGACGTATACACAAAATGAGAAGATGCATCGCATGTACAGAACATTGAATCTACTATTTTGAATTTAACAAATTACTTTGAAATGTAAAGTGAAAGGTAAGGATTTTTATTTACATTATTATTAAGTTTAATAGATTAATAGAAAGCTTTTTTTCAGCTTCAATACATTCAAACTATTATTTTTGGTGTCTTGATCACTCGACTCGTCAACTTCCATCGATTCATTTTCAAATACATCATTTTCTAATCTCTTCTTTAGAATATTTAAAGCTGTTTCTAATACTTTAACATTATTGTAGCGTTTATTATCTGACAGTTCCACAGCATGTAACCTTATTGTACTGCGAGAAGCTTGATGTATCACAGTAGGTTTTCTACCAGCATTTTCTCTGATTCTTGGTATTTTTCTAGGTCGCCCAGGTTTTTTTGGCGTTTTATTTCTTGCACTATGCATTTTTGCTCTATTATAACTCACTCTAGATTGGACTATTTGTTTTTATTTCATATTATCAGGTGTAACCAAAAACAGCTGAGGTTCTGGAATAAATTATATTACATAACAAATGACATATATTTAACTGTTAAGGTTAAATCACGAAAAAATAAAGTCTTCAGAATGCCTTCTTCGAATATTTCCTAGAGTGGGGGGGGGGGCGAATTCAGAAATGGTTGTCCAAATGATATTCGTCACCCACGAAAACCATTTGCAATTCTATTCTGCGACATTTCGGGTTTTCAGATTCGCGCTGTCCATTTTCACCCATAGAAAGGAGAATAATAACGAGAAACCCTTCATACAGTTGAAGATTTTGAAGAAATAGTTATTAGAATCGTTTTTACCACCCACGAAAACCCTTTACAATGTTTTTCATCGAACAAAAAATTTGTATCGATATCATGATTTCCCTTTGAGATTCAGCAAAAAGAAAAGCAAAGGGTCATCGATTTTTTCAACATCCTCAACTTCACTCCTTGCTTCAACCCGTACAATAAGCAATGTAGGCATTCTTACATATTTTCCTTTAATCCACGTAACCCAGTGGGAACAAAGTCATGTATCTCCATGAATTAGCAGGCGCATGGCTCACAACCCAAGATATAACTGTTTCCGAAGAGGTTAAGGTCATTCCTGTAGTAACTTTGGACGAGGAATCCAATGGAGACCTTGGTTTTGACCTTGAGCTTGTCCTTCAAGGTCATTTGAAGGTCACCTTTTTTTAATGGGAACCCCTATTTTTGACAACAGCAATCGAAAGAGGGAGAAATTTTACGTACAAAAATGTACTCAGGTTGTAGGTTTGACGTTGGTGGTTACGCAAAGGTCACTTCTACTTAAACAAGGTCTGGGTATTTTAGAGAAAAGATAAAATATCTTCCAATGATAATAAGGACATTCCTTCATCAACTCAAAATGAGACATTTAATAGTGACCTTTCTTTTGACCTTGAACTTGTCCTTCCGGGTCATTTCAAGGTCTATTTTTTGTTCAATGGGGACCCCTATTTTGGACGACGGCAATCGAAAGAGCAGGAAATTTTGTTTCTTATTGAAAATTAAAAAAAAATTGTTATTACACTTTTTGTTGAAAATTCATATTTTTTATCAAAGATTCATCAGTTTCGTTGAAAATTTAATTATTTTCTTGCAGATTCTCTTTTTCTTGATTGAAAAGTAATTATTCCAACTGGAAATGTAATAATAAAATTTAAAATTAATAAATCTTAATCAACTGAAACTCGATTCTTCATTATGTGTGTGTATTTGGTAACATTCCTTCGTGTTTTTCGAATTACCCAATCCACATTAAGGAAAAGCTTTCGATATTTCCATGATACACCCATTTTTTAGAGAAAGCCTATTTAAATCAAACTTGGACAGATTTTTTTTTCTAAAGATTTGTCAAATTCCCGGTCAAAAAATAAATTCCAGCGTCCACCCTATAATATCTGAAGCAAAAGATATTGGTTTTCAATGATCAATACTTTACTTAAATTCTATTAAACTATGTTTATTCACATGTCTGCCATATAAATACTACAAGTAACATGACAATGTCCTGTTGGCAAATGATTACGATGGCTGCATGCCATTTACTGATCACATATAAATACTTTTGTATTTGCACTAATATGAACCCACTGGATTTTCGAGGATCCACGTAATCGAGAAAAATAATTACAAAATGTTTACAACTGAAATTATGCTATACGGTATAAATTAGATAGATACTTTCACGAGAATGATTGCAAGAGGCGCAAGATGAAAGCATCATTCTCGCCCACAAAAAGTTTCTAGAAAGAAAAAAAACGTTTTCACTTGAGCGTTCGATAATAATGACAACAGAAGTTTCGAATTCAGGAAAGTTAAAAGTAGAATAACACATTTAAGAAGTTACGTCATTTAAACAGCGTAACTCTGGGTTAGTATAAAAATAAAGGATCTTGCAAAACGATGGAGACTTACGTCTCTCTGTTTAATAAGAAACCGAAGAAAAGTAAACCGAATATAGTATGCTTGTACGTTCTTTGATTGAGTCTTGAGATATGCAATAAAAACAATTTTTCAAGTTTTAAATTCGACTAAAATCGCCGATTCCAATTGAACTATCAAATAAAAAAACGAGATTTTTTTTACATTTTAATGGAATGGAAGCGGCGTATCTTGCGAGAAAAACAAGGAAAGTTTCTGCACAAGATTCTTTGACACGAAAGACAACGTAAACGAAGTTAAAGATTCAAAGGGAATTTACTAACGAAGTTTTCTTACTTATATCCTAAAATATCGTCGCCCGCATTGGTAGCAAAGAAACTGAAAGCTGAGATCACGAGTTAGAATGTTGAGAAGGTGTCAGTCCCCCAGGATACTCCGGACTATGTTTCTGCTTTTTTCTTTTCTTCTCTTTCTTTCTTTTCTTTCTTGCCTCCTTCTCCTCATCATGCCTCTTTGTCTTCTTGTGTTTCTTCTCATGTGTGTCGGAACCCCCCAAGTCGGTGGTCACAGCTTCCTGCCCACCAGGAACATCGCCAGGTTTATGCTTGTGCTTTTTGTGCTTATTTTTGTGCTTTCTCTGAGGTGACTGATTGATATATCGGTACTGTTCCGGAAGCTTTAAATTAAAATACATTATTTTTGTATCATCAGGACTCTTCAAATTCAACCTGAGAGTAAATAAAAACAGACCTCACAGACCCTATAGGATAAAATATAGGGACCAAAGGGTATTTTTTTCACGCTCATATGGTACTTTTTTAGCGCCTAAACAGTAAAAAATTCAGAAAAAATTCATAAGACTTTAAAAAAATTCAAGTTAACTTCCACAGAATTCAAATGAATCAGAAAAAAATGTTAATAAACAAAATTCCATTGATTTCCGTAAAATTGGAATGAATTTAAAAGACTTTAAGGTAAAGAGAATAATTCGATGAAATTCATAAAAATTCAAGACGAACTAAAAAAAAAGCAATTGAACTGAAAACAATTTAAAAATATGAACAAAAAAAACTTCTATGAATTCAGTAACTAGCGTCACTAAATCTGTTAAAAATAACGATGTTACAAAAAGCTTAAAAAATCTGTCACTTGACAGACAGACGACTCAAGCTGAAGAAAATGAAGGTACTGGTGAAGATGCCGATGATGATAGTGATAAAAGTGAAATTTTAGATGATTTTTTTTTTCTTTACGAGGGAAGGTGGAAAATGTGCTATCACACACCGAGAAGGGTACGCACTTCTCGGTAGGATCGGGATGCCGATATCATCACTACAATGACCTTAATATATATAAATATACACAAAGATCTTAATTGGATCATTATAGTGACGCTATCAACTACCAACTAAAAACCACCACCCTTTCTTCTTGGCAGATGTCCCCCCAGAAACCGCTTTCGCATCACTTCAAGGAGTGACGTTTTCTTGCCCGCTTAGAGCTCCTTCTAATTTATTTCTTGTGTTTTGCCTCTGCTCGGCCACCATCATGCCCCAACCGAGATGTACGCACCGTGCACAGTAGCGCGATGAAATCGCGCATCGGGCTCGTCGGCCTTCGACATCTTGGTTGAGCATTGTGGATTCTCGCTGTTGGTCACTCTGATGTGATATTATTAAGGAACACCAAGTGCTCCTCCTTCTTCTTTTCCCGTAAAACTGCCTCAATATAAGCAGCTACTTTCTCCCAACTTTCCTCACTGCTTAACATTTTGGCGATGATGTCTTCTGGGCTGATCTGTCCAATATCCGTTTCCAGTATCGTCCTCTCTTCTATCCATCTATCGCAGGTGAAGAACGTGTGTGACGCGTCATCCCTATATGAGCCGCAGTACCTGCAGTCAGGGCTCCTTGCTTTGTCGACCTTATGCAGGTATGCCTGGAAATATCCGTGGCCCGATGGGAATTGCGTTAGGAAGTAGTTCATCTCCCCATGTGATCGATCAGTCCAGGCGGTGAGATCGTTTATCAGTGTAAACGTCCACCGGCCTGTGTGATCATTTTCCCACATGGTTTTCCACTGCTGCATGGTGTGTGCTTGAGACTCTTGCTTATTGACGATTTTCGCCACCTCCGTCTTCCTCCCAAAAACCTCTTTTTTCTCGCGCGCTAGCAGATCGATCGGGATTATCCCTGCGTTCACCAGCACCGCGGGCTTGAAAAGTGTGCGATAGAGCAGGCGACTCGCCGCGCACCTATGCGCTTTACGCCGGCCATTGGTCTTCTGTACTTATCTATCCTGAGTGCGTCCGCCCAGATTTCGGCTTCGTACAACAGGACAGACGTGGTGAGACATCAATAACCGGCGTTTACTTGGTTTGGGGCCGCCAACGTTCGCCATGAGTCTACTAAGGCTCGTCGTTATTGTGGCTGCCTTATCTGCTGCCTTCCGTATGTGCACCCAGAATGTGAGTTTTGTATCTAGATAGATACCGAGATGTTTGGCCGCTTGCTGCGTTTCAATCACCTCGCCTCCTACTTGTAGCTGGATGCACGTCTCAATGCTCTTGGTCGTAAGAACCATGATCTCCGTCTTCTGTAAAGCCAGGTTTAGGTCGTGCTCTTCGATCCAGCGACACACTCTGCGCATAATCTGGTTCAGCTTCATTTGTGCCTCTCCCAAGTTACTCGCTATGATGGTTGCCGCGATGTCATCTGCGTAGCCTACGAGAGATGTGCCCTTCCGCACTTCCATGCGTAGGATGCCGTCGTAGGAAATATTCCACTGGTCTGGCCCTAGAATAGATCCCTGTGCTGCTCCTGCAGTAACCTTCTTTCTGCGTGGCCCGTCGCTGGTGTCGTAAAGCAGTACCCTATCCTTCAGGTAATTTCTCACCATGCGGAGGAGATACTTCGGTACCTTGAAGTTATTTCGCAGTTCATCCATGATGTCCTTCCACCTGACCGTGTTGAAGGCGTTCTTGACATCTAATTTCACCAGAAGCACTACTGGTCGTGAGTAGTGATTCCCCTGTCGTGCTGACATACCGGCTTTCACTATGCACTGAGCTATAACTGGAAAAAGAACAATTCTGTTGAGTTCGTCAGTGTACTTCATAGTAGACTCGGACAGCTCGGCATCCTAAAAGTTGTTTTTTTTTTGGTTCAGAAAAAATCTCAATAATGTCGGTTTTTGTACAGATATTGAAAATAGTCTCATCAACAACATGTAAAAAATATAAAGTTCTAATGCTTATATATAACTGGAAAAAGAACAATTCTGTTGAGTTCGTCAGTGTACTTCATAGTAGACTCGGACAGCTCGGCATCCTAAAATTTGTTTTTATGGTTCAGAAAAAAATCTCAATAATGCCGATTTTTGTATAGATATTGCAAATAGTCTCATTAACAACATGTAAAAAATATAAAGTTGTCAGACTTATACATAACGGGAAAAATAACAATTCTGTTGAGTTTGTCAGCGTATTTCATAGCAGGCTCGGTCAGCTCCAAATCCTAAAGTTATTGTTCTTGGTTCAGAACAAAATCTCCAGAATTTCGATTTTTGTGTAGACATTGCAAATAGTCTCATTTACAACATGTCAAAAATATAAAGACCTCAGACTGCATTTTAAGCAAATAGATAGTTCTCATAATACATCTTGTAAAATTGTACAAGAAATGAAAACACTATTTTCTACTGCTGTACACTTTGATGGGGCACCATGTGTCCAGGACTGGCCTGGGATGAAGGGACCCCGGCCGGGCAGGTCAGGATAGGGGGAAGGTCAGTAAAATCTTCACAAAAGACGTGATAAACATCATTAGTACCCAGGATAGCACTTAGAATTTTCCGTTTTCCAATCATTCAGATATCGTTGTTGGAAATGCGTTTTTACGGTTCGAAATTATGTTCTCAACGTTATAAAAATTTGCAGGCGCATTATCCAAATATGAAATATTTTGTGTACGAAGTATGAACTTCAAACATGGAAGTAATGATAAGAAAAAAGACCGTTGAAGTTAGTAAGACAAAATAAACAATATTACGTGAAGTAATTCACTTATCCTAATTCTGTGTATACTCTGGGAGAGACCTTTATCATGCTCACATCTGTAGTTAGGACTTCTTTTCTCGAAAACTGTACCTCACAGGTGTGAAAACTTGAAATACTAACAATGAATCCTTTTTCCTATTTCCTAAGCAAACTATTGTTTTTATGTGAAAAATGAAAATAAATGATTTTTTATATAATCAGTAACAGCCTATGGAGAAGGGGTTTTGCTACTATTCAGCCTGTTACCATTTTTTTTCCTTTATAAAAACCTTCATTGCCTGGCCTATATAGACACCTTACTTTACCGTAAGCACATAATGAATGTACCAGTAGGTAATACCAACTGCGGAGCGTGCAATCATAAGCCAGAAACACATGGAAATGTTCTTAGTGGATGCTCAAAGTATTCACGCTACGGGTACATAGAGAGATACAATGCGGCTCTAAAAATGTTGCATTACCATATTCGGCACTTCCATGGCGTTGATGTAATGCCCGTCTTGCCATATGCTCAGGTGGAACTGGAGTTCGTTTAAGATCTACTGGAATTTTCCATTCTCCAGCACTCAACGTATCAGTGCTACAAAGCCTAATATTTTCCTCAAAGATCAGAAGTCGGAGATCATTCACGTGGTTGAATTCTCCGCACCCGCCGATCGTAATATCACGACAAGGGAGGAAGAGAAACGGGCTAAATATAAAGCACTTATTTTCTAGCTTAGCAGGCTGTACCAAGGCTACCAAGTCCATCTTGTAGTTCTCATAATTGGCTGTCTTGGAAGTATGAAAGCATCATTTCTCAACCAACTTAACAAGATTGCGGCTTGCCAGCGTCAGGCTCAGCCCAGTGTCTCCAGAACGTGGGATTTTTCGGCCCCCACCACTTTCCCATCTGGGAGAATACATTCAAGCGTAGTGTCGGTGAGTCGGCCAGCTTCGTGTAAAGCCGAAAACGCACGAGCGCGAAGCCGAGCTCGCCCGAGGCACGAGCACGTCAGTTCGTTGCCAAATAATCGAATGGAAGACTAATCGAATACATTCGAGATTAGCGTGGCAAATTCAAATCTAAATCAGTATAAACTCTAAACATATATTTTTTTAAACCTTCAATAATTAATACTAACTCGATAGTCTTATATTTATTAACTAATTGAATGTGTCCCTAAACATACATTTTTAGACGTTTTACTCAAATTAAGTGAAGTTTTTTTTAGTTTTTTGTCATTTTTTATATTCTTTGCATACGAGAAGTTAGATTCAGCTAGATTAACTTTATGTCAGTCACTCAACTAAGAATTAGTTGAATATTCGTTAATTAAGAGAGGGAATAATTTTAAATTTAATTATTTCTCATTTTTAACTCAACTCTGATTTACAGAGGGTAGCCCGATGTGGCCCCGATCAGGACCACAGCAGGAGCCATGGTCGGGAACATATTGGGCTAACCCGATCAGGGCCACATCGGGAATCGGGATCAAATTGGGCAATTTCTCCACGGACATATTGAAGTCGGGACGGGATGAGATTAAACAATTGAAAACCAAAAGTTCTAGACAACAAACATATCTCGAATACGGGCAATATCAGGCGAGATCCGAGAAATTCTCGTCTCCAATTTTCTTATTTAAAATCTAAAAGATCCGATATTTCTAAATTTTCTAACTGTATACTCGTATTCTGTAAATGTGCACTGTTAACGACATTTTGAAATTTAGAAAGTTATGACGTTACAAAAGTGACGGAAAATGTTACGAAATTTCCGATACTTTTATATGTAACCGCATCTTAAACTTACGAAATTTGTATTTGAATTTTCCGAAATTTTTCATGAAATTACAAATTGTACATTTTTGTAAATTTACCTTAAATCTCGAAGAAAATTGTAATCTTCTGTTACATGTAACGGCATAATACTTCCGTAAGTCAAAAAGAAAATTCCGTAATTTTAACTGAAAATAAGGAAATTTGTAACTGAATTTTTCTAAAATTATTTCATTATAACTACGGAAATTCAAAATGCCCAATTGAGGCAATTAATAAATTCCCAAAATTACATAATTTTAAACCTGAGTTTTCATATCTTCATATTGAAATTTCTGGCTTTGATTTCAATAAATTAATTTAATTATGAAATACAGATTCGCTCAGTTAGTTAAAAAAAAGACACAATTTAGTACATTTAATTGCACCATGCCCAGCGAAGGGCTTTGATCTAAAATTATAAATAAAACTCCACTCAATCTTAACTAGAGTCGTTTTCGAAAAAGTTGAATCAACCTAAACTTGAGTCGGTGTCAACAAATTCGACTTATGACACACGCGCTAAGTCGATTCCGATTTCTTCGACTCAATTTGACTTCTCAATTGATTTTAGTAGTTTGAAAGGAATTTCAAAACTTTTCTTTTCTCTTTAAAAAAATGCTGGCTTTTTAGATCTTTTTGAAAAGTTACAGTGATAAATTTAATAATTTTCACCGAATTTTTTAATAATATTAATTTATAGTGATTTGAAGTCTTCTTTCTTTTTGAGCTCGAGGGAATTCTCAATTGATTTTAAAAGTTTGAAAGGAATTTCGAAACTTTTCTTTTCTCTTTTAAAACTCCTGGCGTTTTAGGGCTTTTTGACAGGTTTCAGGGGCAAATCTAATGATTTTCACTGAATTTTATAATATTAATTTATAGTGATTCAAAATTGTTTTACTTTTTGAATTCGAGGGAATTCTCAATTGATTTTCATAGTTTGAAAGGAATTTCGAAACTTTTCTTTTCTTCTTTAAAAATACTGGAATTTTAGGGCTTTTTGACAGGTTCCAGAGATAAATTTAATGATTTTTATTGCCTAGAGGTAGGCCAGAAATTGGCAGATGGGAACACATGAACTCCTATCTAATACAACGCTGCTGAAGACTGGTGACCTTCTAAGTATAAAACATCAACCACTTGCGACTCTCGATTTCCCCCCCCCCCCCCCCCCCCAGTATGTGTGATTGGATTTCTCAACGGATCGATAATTACTATCTCCGATGATAATACAGATTCCTATTTAAAAATAATTGCTTTAAATATCATTCAATAATGGGTACATTTAGGAATTTCAAGAAAAAAGGGGAAACTAAGAAAAAAGGGGAAGACTGTGCATCCTGAATGAAAGAATCAAGTTTATTGAAAGACGTAGTAAACTTGCTTGAGGTAAATTTGTCAAAGTACATTTTCAAATTCAACGCAAATTTCTTTTATGATTTTTCGAAATGCGGCCGCAAATTTGGCCGAAAATGCTGTTTCTTATAAACGCCCGAAAATGTTGGCGCAAATGCGGCCGAAGATTTTCAGTAGGGTGGGCACTGGCAAAAATTAAAAACAGATTATAACTTTTCTTCAGCTCTGAATATTAATTTCACTTTAATGTAAAGTAGAGATATCCGCGTATTTAAATGTAATGTTTCAAATCCATCATATTATTTGCTGTGATTGACAGAGACCTGGAAAAAATAAGAACATTTTTTTGTGGGGGTGTTGTTTAGCACTTTTATAATATTTGAAAAATCTGTTTCTCACAGTAAAACTTTGTTCATTAAAATAATTCAGAGCTGATGTAAGAATAAAAATAGACACCTTGATTGGAGACGAATATCAATACATTTTATAGAAGAGTAAGAATCAAGTTATGGTCATTCATCATATTAAAAAATCGTTTTTTTACCATATTTAAAATATTTTCATCCATAATTTTATCATAATGAGGAAGCAAAGTGCTCATGAAATAAGTACCATACAATTATAAATACAAACAAAGTCGAAAGACCCGAGATCAAATTCAGTCAGTTTTACATGTTCCGTTACAATTATGATATTCCTGTATCAAATAAATTAAGTTTTATTACTACAAATTATTTTTTCATTTGCGCCGAACAAGAAAAAATCGAGAAGAAAACTTGATTTAATTTGGAGAAAAATAATTATGAATGTTTTTCTGCTTTTTTCTTTGCAGCATTGTAAATATTGAACACTTGCCTGTTTCTCGGCGTTGGAAAGTTTTCTTGGCACTCCCGTCTAGCCAATGAGTCAATTCTTGAGGATCAAAAGTACATTTCTCCCTTTCGCGCTGCAAATCTTTGTTGATTGTCATCATTTTTAATGTTAATATAATTGCCGATTAACTAAAACCAAGCTATCTAGTAATCAGACACATGTACCATATTTCTCCACTTTCACTTCAGATAGACGATAGTTACAAACACGCCGAATGGAAATGTCAGACTAACTTGCACTTGACTGATACTAGCTGATACACTGACAGTTGATACAATGCAAATGATTTTGCATTAGATTTCAAGAATCTCAACTGACACCGTTGTCTCAATGCTAAATTCGTGGCAGCGTAAAGGAGAGAAGCGCCGCGTACAAGAAGCCAGAGAACTACAATCTCGTACGCATGCGTTAGTAAATATATACGTATACGTAGGTGTTTTCAATGTGTTGTTAAAATTAAAACTAAATTAAATTTAAAGGCAATTTGAAAGAATTAATGCCAAATGTAGTACAGGTGACACAAAATATAATAAATGTAAGCTATTGTACCCATTTGAGATGCCATATCGCATGATTTGGCATTAATCCTTTCTGAAGTGAATAAGTTGGAAACACTTCACATATATTTTAAAAAGTATTTTATTACTGAAAACGTTATCTCCAAAGTCCATATACAATGCAGTGTCAAAAATACTAAAAAATTCAAGTATATTATATTAATATTGTGTCTTTATCTAAAGTAATTATTAATATTACAATCACACGCAACCCGTGTACAATATGAAATTGTAGTACCTCCAAAGATCTTTGGTACCTCTCGCTTTAATTCACCAAGTAGAGAAATGCTACTGATTATTACATTAAGTTTCTTTGAATTCACATTCATGTTTTATTACAAATTTATTAATTTCGAATCACATCCCGGCAGAAATAGTCAGACTCGTCAGGAATGGTCAGGATGTTCAGGAATCGTCAGAACTTCTGACCATTTGTGACGATTTCTGACTTTTTTTTTAGTAGGGACATGAAATCCCACATCGGGTTATAACTTTTTTTAAATGAAATATGTTCTGGAAATTTTTGTTGCATAGTCGGCAATCTAAAAAAACCCAAAAAACACTGTGCAGCCGTAGCTTTCATAGAAAAAGACTGCGCACTCCTTAAATATTAATTGCAAACCCATTCATGTAGGAATCTTCATAAAAACCCATAATAAAAACCGATATAGATTCCCATCCTACATTCCTATCTCAGATCGTAATTTCAGACAGGAATTCAAAAAAGGATCCCCTATGGGTTCCGACATAGGTTCCAATATAGTTTAATATGTAGGCTTTTTCAGTAGGGCTGTAAATGATTAAAGGAAAAGATATTAACAGACTCAAACAAAACAGACAACACGAACATGACAAGTTACGACCCGATGTCACATTTGTAACACACTCTAAAATGTTACTCATTTTATCTCTAGATCATTAATTTTTATGCGAAATATTATAGAAATTATCTTCATCTATTTCGTTTCTCAATTTAATTGCAAAACCATTGTATTAATTTTTATCGATATTATACTAGATTTAAACTTACCGTGCGATTTTGAGATTTTCCGCAGCTGGAACAAGCCGAAAAACCCCAGGTGTGGACGGTCTTGGGCAGCTGCCTGTCTGCCTCAGGCAGGCAGGCAGGCAGAGGTATGAAAGCATAATTAGCCCGCTTGGAGTGGCACGGGCATGGAGAATAGACACAAGGAGACCAAAGTAATGTAAGAAAAATTAGTATATTATTTCGCGAAGTACACACGTCTGAACTTCCCGTGCCTGGCGTTAGTATGAACATATGTGCAAATATTTGTACGGCAATATTTGTACAGGAACAGGACTTTGCTCTCCTTGTGTCTATTCTCCATGGGCACAGGGCTGTAATGACTTGATGAATATCATTTGAAGGTTATGTAGCAAATTTTTAAACATAAAGCCGTATTAATATGCAAGAAACTTTTCGTCTCAAGTCATCGGTTGATAACTGTAAATCGAACCCTAACTCACCAACTATACTTTACAAGCAGTTTGTTGGTGAATGCGCTTTCATTTTGTTCTGATTCAAGTCTCTATAGCAGTGGGAATCTAGGGCCGTTTCAGAAGTCTGAAAACAAACGGACCTCTTTTTCTAACGTTTGAAGATAGAAAGAGAGCTCCATTCGAATTTCGACTGCGAAACGGCCCAAGTCGCTCAAGTTCTAAAATATACAACTTTTATTTAAGCCGGAACTTTAGTGAACTCTCAGTTTTTTTCTGTGACATAATTCATTAATGGTGCTTCTCTGACAATTAATGTTTCTTTAATATAATAGAGAAGCAGCAACGTTATTAATTCATTAATTAATTGCGAAAAACTGTTGGAGAAATTGCCTTTTTATTTTTAAAAATCAAATTTATTAACTCATACGTCTATAAATGATTATATTGGAGAATTATTAATTGTTAGAGAATCGGGGTCGCGTCATATGACAAGCGGCAAGTCACATTTGCAGCACGTCACATTCGCGGCAAGTCACAATGCGGCATCTTTCAATTGGAAAAATGTAAACTCCACAAAAAAATGGGCAAAGTCACAGAAATTATGTAGGTCGCACCCCTAACCCTTTTCATTTTCCAATGTCTCTTGAGCGGGCTGGAACACACAGCTGTGCTTGGTCACATAAATAATTTTTGACAATTTTTGGTGAACTTAAATTTCTCCGTATGAGAGAGGCCGCAATGTAACTTGTCGCGACTGTGACATGCCGCTTGTCAGATGATCCAGAACTAAAGAAGCAATAAAGTCATTAACTCATTAATTATTATTATTATTATATCATTAAGCCGTTTCCCTTTCGGGGTAGGCGTGAATTGCTCGGTGGTAAAGTAGTGCAGCCGATGATGAGGAAGCGACATTAATACCAACCGCGGAAAGCAGGCACCTTCTGAGAGATAATCACGATTTCAGAAAATTATTTCTGGATAGTTTTAGCACAGATAAAAGACTTTTTGGTTAACTCTGAAAATCCTAAAAAAGTGGTACTTCTGAAAATTAAAAAAAAAACTTCAATCTTGTTGTTAAATAAAAAATTAACACAAGCTTTTATCAAAAATAGAAACACACAAATCTTTTCGAAATTTAAAAATTTGTCTTTTAAAAAAAATAGTGTCCGAATTGAATGACTAGTTTAGGCTAAAAATTGATTCGTCCACAGAAACTTCTTTTTCCCCTCTGTGGGATGCTCAGGACGCATGATTGTCTCATAATAAGTCTAATTAAAATCATTTACTTTAATTTTTCAAAAGCTTAAATTTTTTTCTAGTCAAATATATTAGGTACACGGTCAGTAAAATAATAATCATAACAAGTAAAAAATAATTGTACAATTTTAAATTAAAAGCTTTTGAACTTGAATAATTTAAATTTCTAAATTTGAAAATATAACTGTATCAAATTTTTGGGTTTCAATTTGGAAAATCCTAAAATGAAGGCCCTAATGTTGAAAAAATTTAAATTCAAATATCAAAAGACGACTTCAAATTTATATCATTCACAATCGTTCAAAAAGACTGATCTGAAAGCCAGTCTTTATGTTGTGGCCATTTAAAGTGATATACATCTTCAATATATAAAAAGGAAGAGCTGTGAATTCCGCATCATGAGAACTATTACTTGTGACTCTCACAATTATTAGTTCGCTGATCTGAATTCCTAACTCTCACCTCGACGAGCCTCGCTATGTTTCAGTCACATTTACTTTAAGGCCATCATCTAATTTTCCGTCCCAGACTTGCCTTTCAGCACCGAATTTCAACATTTAGAATTTTCTCGTTGGATGCGCATAAACTGATCACTTATCGGTATCTTAGAAAAAAAGTTTTATAATTGAATTGGATAAGGCAGGTCTGGAAATGGCAAGTTTGGATGGAACGTTTAGAACTTTCAGAATGATTAAACACCAAAATTCTATATGCATAGAATAGCGATTTTACGATTGGTTCGCGCGCCCCACGCAACAGATACGGCGCACCAATCACAAAGTGGAATTTTCCGATTGGGACGCTTGCCCCAAATACCAAGAATTCAGGTTTAAAACAATTAGTTTTTGTCTTAATGAATATTTTATACATTACATGATTGACGTTTACGAATTGTTGATCGCGTTTCCAGAATATAATTTATCAGGCTAAGAATCTTATGGAAGTCATGAACGTATTAATTTCCCAATTGGCTCGCGCGCCCCGCGCAACGGGTATAGCGCACCAATCCCGACCAAGCAATTTCTCTGATTGGTTCGCGCGCCCCGCGACGCGGGTACTGCGCACCAATCATGAGCCAGGAATTTTTCCATTGGGCCGCACGTCACAAATAACGAATTCAAATGTAATATTTGGTATTTTATTTGAATTGACATTAATAAACAATATTAATGTTAATAATATTGACGATATTATAATATTGTAAACCGGTATTATATATAAAATATATAGATCATATGTGTTAGAGTTACATATCAACTATATATACAATATATGTATAACTTCGGTATTATAGTAAAGTTAACAATAAATAATGATACTAATATTAATGAAATTAATATTGGGTAATTGGAATTTAATCAACCTTGATAAGCAATATTAATGTTAACAATATTGATAATATTATAATATTAATAATGACTTGTATTATATATAATACATAGATTATATGTCGTAGGCTACATGTAACCTATATATAGTTAAAAGTTTGTCATGAGGGCAACCGCAGGATTTCGCTGGGAGCAGTTGCTCATCATAAAAATTGCACCCACTCCCAGCGAAATCGCGGTAAAATTTCAGCTGTAACCACGTCTCACAACCGTGAGATGGGTGACGTGACTAGTCTGCACTGGACTTACGACCTTACGTAAAATGCAAGTAGGCCGTTCTTGCACCCAACCGCTCAATTCCTAAATCGTTTAAACAATTTATTGAGCCATGTAAAAACTGTTATATTCAAGTGAAAATTTGATATCAGTTCTGTGATATGTAAGCGTACAAGACTTAAAGTGGTAAGTTATATACTTATTGTTGATTCGTTTATTGCGATTCGTTTGTGCAGTAACATCTAAAATACCTAGCTCGTCCATTGCAGGATCACTTTAATTATACACATTTCAATCCCAGATATTTCACGATAAATAAAATTATTATAATCATATAAATCTGCTTTTATGCAAATAAAAACTTATCCATCTATGTAAATCACATTCATATCACAGTGGTCAATAATGTAAAATGTCAACATAAACGGCTGCCATTTTAATACGCGTGCCACATTAGCGCCATACTGCATACTCGGGAAGTATTGTAACCATCTTCATACGAGTTAAATGTGCTTATTTTCGGATACATTACTTTGGTCTCCTCGTGTCTATTCTCCATGATTTAACCCTTAATGGTCACACTTAATACGAATTACGTAATGGTCACTGCGGGTCAATTTAACCCAGACGATCTTTGAAGCAGTACTAAGTGAAAATAAAACATTGTTTTGAGAGGAGAACAATTCAGAGGCATTATTTAAACATCCAAAAATGTAATCTGATCATTACTTAATGAGCTTGTTACATAACGAGCCTAATGCTTGTAAATATCATTTGAAAAGTTTGTTCATTTATGCTGCGTCGTTTTGGCAAAATCGCAATTTGTTTCCTTTCGAGAGTGGTGAGTAAATATACAGTAAAAACTTATATGGTTATCGAATGTACTCTTGTTACAATTAATGGAGAGCTTACATATTTCAAAGAGTATTCCATAGGCTTTCTAAATTATCGTCTTTTTTAAAACTAACCTCACTTTTAGTATTCGTTAAATTTGCTCGTGGCGCTTGGGGCAGGTTGGCCGAGTTGTAAAATATGACAGGGGAAATAGTTTTCAATTATATGCTCTGTGCGGATGAACAATAATGTAATATTCAAGAAACAAACAGCAATTCTTGCGAAAAGCCATAAATCAACGAAAAACATAAAAATGAAACAATTGTTAAATGTGCACAATTTATTTCAATAAACAATTGTTCAAAATAATATAATTACTGTCCTTTAATTTCACGAAATCGGCCAACCTGTCCCGTTGTCGAGGCAGGTTGGCCGCTTTTCCCTGCAGCGTTTGAACATTTATAACTTTTTACAATATAATTTAAAAAATTCTAAACTTTCCCTATATGTGGGCAAGGGCTGTACCTTCAAAATGGTTAATTCATTTTTTCAAAGCGCCTGGAAAATATAAAAACTCCAAGGATGAAAAGTGGCCAACCAGCCCCGCTCTCCCCTACTCCGGAGAGAATAGGTTCGTTCCCTATTAGCAACTTCACACTATACCATCTCTTTCCCTCCAACCAACGTCAGTGAAGTAGATTATAGGGAGAGAGACGGTACAGTATAAAATTGCTGAGAGGGAACGAGTCTAGGCTCTCGGGTGTGCATTAGGGTGGTCCAGAAATGCATTGCAAAATTTTGTTTCACCCTAGAGGGCAAGCCCCCCCCCTTCCCCTAAAAAAAGTTTCCATTTCCGGAGAAAGAAAATCCCTATTTTTTTTTTCAAAATTCGAATATTAACACATGCCACCGGGCACTTCACAATCCCATTTAATTAACATGGGGAAATTTTGGATTTTCAAAAAATTGAACTCATACTTCAGGGTTTGATCGAAACGTGCCAAGTTTTTTTAGAGATTGAAGAGGAGTACCTATGAAATAAAACCATACTAATAACTTTCATTTTCACCCCCCTTTCCCCCACAGCGCCCCAAATATGACCCAAAAATAAAAAAACTACATTTTTACGTATTATTGTTACTTTTTAGCAATTTCTGCTACACCTTTTTTCGAGCCACTATATATATATATATATATATATATACGTTTATTTTGTGACTTACCTGAAAAAACAAATGTTTAAACAAATTACATTTTTTTAAACAATTGAAAATTAGTTACCAGGTGACTGGGTATTCTTAAATTACCGATTAATGATTGTTTATGAAAAAAAACTTCAGAAAGCTGTAATAAACCTCAAATTAAGTAACATTAAAATTGATCACTTATGAGGTTTTCTTTGAAGACCCATAAGAGTCGCTTAAAGTCATTCAACCTCAAATTTTATGATTGATTCTTATTCTCTGACGAATTCTGAACAATATACTAAAATTATTTGTAACATGTCATAGCGTTTAAATATTAGATTTACAAAAAAGTGACTTTTTCCTATGTTAAATCAATGGAAAACTTCATTGTCTTTACGTAACCCATAAATATTAACCGTTTTCGCTTAAATTTGGAGATTTTTGTGGGGCATTCAAAGAAAACTGGGGGGTGAGAGCAAAGAAATTCGAAAAATGAAAAATAAGGGCCACCCTAGTATACACCCATGCAGAAAATGTGAACATCCAACCGGCCTCTATGTTTCATGCCAAGCCAAGGATTGTCATACCTGGGCCCAATTTGGGCCACGGTAACATTTTCTGCACGGGCGCGATAACTTTCGAAAGAATCATTCGGATGATTTGCGCTTTTACACATATTTTTAGAGACCAAAGGTAAATCTTCAATTCGTTATGCAATAAGCAGAATGGTTTGATCACTGTTCTGACTTGACCTAGTGAAAATGCAACTAACAAATTGAAAATTCCAGTTCCGACAAAACTATGCAAACTACGAAAAAAAAGTTTAAAGGGAAAATATGTAGCCTGAAAAAATCTATCAATTTGCCTTGGACTATTTTTCCAGAGTACAAGCAGTTTTTTGGTTTATTCACAGAAAACTTCAGGTCTTAAAACGTGGAGATTTGATGAAACCTGGCAAAGTCAAATTTGATAATAAACCATTACAATTTCACTGTTAATAAGAATGTATGTAACATCATAATGAATTAATATATTATAAGAGACTTAGTATACTTAATTCTATAATATTAAATACTAGCAATCATGATTCACGTGCAAGAAGTTTCTTCTTAGCGGTAAAAGTCTTATATAATTCCTGGTAATTTCTGGGTTGGCAAACATTTTTCCTGGACAATAAAATTAAAACTTTTAATCCTGAACATTTTTCAAATTAATTATTGAATACTTAACTACGAAAAAAAAGCATCCAAAGCATCAGAACTGTTCTGAATTTCAAGTATTTAGAATTAAATTTAAAAAATTTGTAAGCCATCAATTTATCAAACTTTTAATATATAAAAATTAAAAAGTAGAATGCAGACTACAGGCACCTTCGCAAAAGTAGTTTTTGTGGATGAGAAGATCTCAAAACGTGAAGATTTCATTAAAATCGGCCAAGTCAAAGTTTACCAACGAACCTTCTCATTTAGAATGGAAATGTACAAAATAAAAATTCAATTCAGTTTTTATTTTTAAAAAAGCCTTAAGCTAAATGTAATTTCCAAGGGGTAAAACTTCTCCACATTTCAACAGTTTTTGTTACTTCTTCCATAGAGACCAGTCGATCACTCGGCCCCCCTTTTAAAAAGTTTTTATCCTAAATCAGCAAATTAAAAAAAAAACTTCTGTCTATTTCTGGAAATTTTAACAATTTTAAGAATAAGAAAATGATATAAAATTTATCTCTTGAGCAAAGGACACTTTATATCTTCATTCTTGAAAGGTGTAAATTGACAAATAATCAATATTTTATGATTTTAAATTTGCTCACTTTTTAACACGTCTAATTATTGAAACCTTCTAATTCCACATCTTTCATTTCTTTAGACCTCGTATTGGGATCTGAAATACAACGATACGCCAACTGGTGGCCAAATGTAGTACTAAAATAACGGGGTCGTATTTTTCAAGCGTGGCTGCCAAGGCTGCAGTATTGAAACATTGGACAATCACTATACCATCTGAGCCACGATGACTCCCCACAATATAATTTTGCATTAGTAGGAAATTGATAAATTACTATAAAGTAGCTTTTATTCAGATTTCAAAATCAGAAACTCAAGAGCTGAGAACTACATTGCATGAACGGAGAGTTAAACTTCAAAGAGCTGAAAGTATGATCTAAACCTAACGCGTGCGGATCGCAGTCCACTCCCTTCGGGATCATTTGAAAGTATCTTCTGTAAAGATCTCATCAAGAGTAAAACCTTCCGGCAATCTCTAGGTTTTGATCTTTCAAAGATGCAATTCCGGGTACTTTTTTTTTCATCAGTACACAAACTAAAGGACCGATCCTCTGTGCCTGCTCTCCTTGGAACTCAAACGTTCACCCGTTCCTGCCACAACCCATCCGTTTTCAAATGTTCGAAAAGGAGGCAACGTCCACTCTGGATGGGATCACTTTCTTCCTGCAGTACATATTTTCTGATCTTGAGGAGAGTTAAACCTAACGATTCATTTCTCGTCGGCTCAGCGTTTAAAACCCAAAGTGATCAAAACCTTTTACTCTCAGTCCCTGATTTTTACTACAAAAATATAAGAAGAAGTGGTGGTGAAGGATTTAATTCAAATTTAAAATTTATTATATGTGAAACATGCTCGAAAAAAGATTATCTGTGCTTCATTTAAATGAAAATTATTATATGTGAAACTTAATAATAATAATAATAATGCTATATATTCGCCGCCACCTGTATCATCATATGAATAAAATACGATATTATTATATAATAAAAATAATAAAAATATTATAAAAAATATATTGTGATAATATAATATTAATAAATTAAAATTAATAAAATAAAATATTGATAATCTAAATATTAATATTATATTAATAATTATCATAAAATTGAATTAATTAAATTAAATAAATTAAATATGATTGGTAGCTCTAAGAAAGTATCCAGAGGTGAAATTTTCATCTCCAACTGTCCCGTCTGCCGCGTAAGGTAATCCGCGGCTAGAGACCTGACTCCAGTGAACAGTGTTGAACGATGTTTTCTCGCGTAAATTTCCCGCACTTGCTTACCTTCTAGGACAGAAGGAGCAGAAGTGGATGACGAACACCTTCCAGTCGCGTCGGGATTGGTTGCTAAGTGGTCCGTTAGTCAACTCAACAAGATTCCGGCTTGCCAGAGTCAGGCTCATTCCATCGCGAACCGGATGCAAAGGGCTGTTCTTCTGGGATCACTTCATCTGGTCCGTCAACACTGTTCCTAATAATATTCTACAAAGATTGGTAGCTCTAAAAAAGTATCCAATGATGAAACCTTCATCTCCAACTGTCCCGTCTGCCGCGTAAGGTCATCCGCGGCTAGACACCTGACTCCAAGGAACAGTGTTGAACGATCTTTTCTCGCGTAAATTTCCCGCTCTTGCTTACCTTCTATGACAGAAGGAGCAGAAGTGGATGAGGTACACGTTCCAGTTGCCTCGGGATTGGTTGCTTTAAGGATCCATGATCGTAGCATCCGGAGCCTAAAACTTCTCAAATGCTTTTTTATAAATAACGTAAATAGTATAAGGTGACATACTTCAGACCAAATAAAAAAACCTTGATGATGTTCAGAAGATCCTTTAATCAACGTTACGAGATTCGAATGCTCTCCTCATCAGGAAACAGGAATCCAAGTCAAAAATAAGTCCTTTATTTTTATAAAAATGGGAAAAATCCAAAATGTCGTAGTATAAAAGATTCATGCTCTTACATTCATGCTCTTCTCAAATACTACAAATACTAAAAAATACTCAAAATTAGTAATTAATCGATGATAACTTCAATTTCAGGTGATAATAGGGCATCTATGCAGTCTATTGAGTACGGCCATGACCTTGATATTTACCGGATATGACAGGCAGCGCCCGCGGCGGCCAAAGCCTAAAATCCCGCGCAGCTCCTGACAAGCCTACCCGCAGCGCGGCGTCAATTCTCGGAAGCGGTAAACACATCCCGCGCAGCTCCTGAAAAGCCTACCCGCAGCGCGGCGTCAATTCTCGGAAGCGGTAAACACATCCCGCGCAGCTCCTGACAAGCCTACCCGCAGCGCGGCGTCAATTCTCGGAAGCGGTAAACACATCCCGCGCAGCTCCTGAAAAGCCTACCCGCAGCGCGGCGTCAATTCTCGGAAGCGGTAAACACATCCCGCGCAGCTCCTGACAAGCCTACCCGCAGCGCGGCGTCAATTCTCGGAAGCGGTAAACACATCCCGCGCAGCTCCTGACAAGCCTACCCGCGGCGCGGCGTCAATTCTCGGAAGCGGTAAGCACACCCCGCGCAGCTCCTGACAAGCCTACCCGTGGCGCGGCGTCAATTCTCGGAATCCGTAAATTTGGAAACGTTGAATCCGAGTTCGACTGTACTAGATTTTTCAAGGTAGCTGAGAACAAAAATGAGTACAAAATAAGGAGCAAGTATTAAAGTAATCATGAAAAATAAAATTTTTACATTATTGTGCAATATCTAAATAAGCAATCTTAGGCCGAGGTACAGAAATGAATATAAGATACATTTGATATAATGGTGTTGAATATAGTATATAAAAGTTCACATTTTGGACCAAATCGAGTATGTACACCAAATTACAGTTGTCGATGCTTTAACCTTTAATTTTAAAAGGCCTGCGCCCAAATGTGGGGGAAATACAAAGTCCGAGCGTTAAGCGCGGGATAAGTATATTATCGATATTTATTTAAAAATAAAGTAATTTTGAATTGGACACTTTTTCCAATTTTTTAGTTACTTATAAACATAAAACAATGATTTATATTTGAATTTAAATTGAATGCTTATACATCTTACAAAGTTACCCTTCAATATTTGAGTAACTTGTGAATCAATTTTATAAGTTGTCTCTAGTTATGTGCATTACTGATCTACAGTTAATTGAGCAACAAAGTCCATATTGGACAATGATCTGAAAGTAAAGCCACTTAATAATCACACTTTAACAACAAAATATTGAGAAAAATAGTCAGCGTGATGTTTCTTATAAAAATGTCATGCATTATTTCAAATTAGGAAGTAAATGCTATGATCAAGAGCTTTTTTTAAGTTCTATTTCACTCGACATACGAACCTGTCAACAACTATTTCTTACAATTGTATAATTATTACCTGCTACAAGCAATCACTGAAATCAGTGATAAAATGTATAAAAGCGTAGATAGGTGCAAAAGACGAGTCGCTTTGAAAGATTTCATGAAACAAATGACGTAACATTGCATCCACATCGATACGATCGATACGATCGAATGTTCACATTCGCGTTTTGAACCTTTCAGGAGTTCGGCATTTCCGAAATTATTGAATTTACAGGCCGAAATTGTCCAACGTGAAAACGGATGTACCGCAATGCGAAATAGTATTTGGCACTTGATAGGATTACCATTTGTTCGCAATGCAAAAGGAAAACCTGAAAATTTCCTAACCTAACCTTAACTTACTATCATAGTAAAGGCGAGTTTTTTGAATTTCAAATAATGCAAACCACGAATGTTCAATAGAATGATTTTATTTGATTTGGGCCTGCCGCGTAGGTTCCCCGTAGCTATACCTGGCATTATGTACCACTGGGCTGAAAGCAGGCGGTAAATTTTAAATCTTACCTATTTTGAAACTTTTGGCTAGAGCGGTAGGTACCGGGTAGCTACTCGATAACCTCGATACCCAGGTAACATTCGTGCGACGCACGCTTCAATCAATCGTGCGAGTCGCACCCTGTGACCCATATCCCACGTAAATGGCAAGCACATTCCGCGATAAAGTGATGAGTAAATGCGTGCGTGCACAATAAAGCTCATTCAGCCATCACTCATATTTCGTCGTAGTCCTTGCTGAATAAATATAAACAATATATCAATAATATTTTTAATATCACACAAAAGTAAACTTTATATCATTCATTTAATAAAAATTTACAATACTTTGCGTTATTTTATAATATACTGATATGAAAATAATACAACCCTTATATAAATTATTGCATATCAGAATTTTCACTTTTGTACGTGAGATGTTACATAACTCTTTTGTATTATTTATAGTTCTATTTTGTATTAAATCCTAAAATAACTGTAAACTTTATCTAAATGCAGTAATGTCCTCCATTTACCCAACTAATTGGGTAAATTTTAATGTACAAATTTTCTCCGTTCGAAAATATGAATATTTAACAAGAAGGTTAATTTCGAACCCAATAGTTTGATTTTCTATCAAAATGTAGTTGAATTTGTTACTAAGAAAGATTTTTGAGTCATAAAAGAAAAACAATTTCAACCAACCTCTTTCAGTTTCAAGCCAAAAAGACAAATTTTCCTTAAAGCAGTTGAATTTTCAACCCGAAAATATGAATTTTCAACAAAAAAGTTAATTTCCAACCGAATAGTTTAATTGTTTACAAAAGTAGTTAAATTTTCAAGTAAGAAAGATGTTAAATTAAGGCCGATGAAATCGAAAAAACCGATCGGACCGTAGCACGGAACGAATGTCGGTTTTTCGACATTCGAAGTGCACCAAATGTCGGTTCGAAATCGGATGGAACTTTTTTGCACACCTCTATTGTTTATCAAAGATAATAACAGTGCATGCAAGGAGATAACAGATATTCATTTCATCACTTACCGGCTCCTGATAAAAATTTTTTGAAAGCACTTGCACTTTTTTGTGTTTCCTTTTCAGCCAAGAGTTTTTTTTCTGATTCTGTGCACTGACTAATTTTTTAGGCGCTAACGACATGGTTTCGAAAAAAAATAGATAAATAATAAATTTTTATCCTGATCTTTGTACCTTATAATTCTGTCCAAATTCAGTAGATTAATGAGAGATGAGACAGAACCGAACTGAGTATAGATCTTGCATTTTCATAAATTAGGCGTACTTGCAGGTAAATTCAAGACTAAATTTACCAATAGAAATTCAGAAACTTGTTGCAAATTTTAGGGTGGCAACCTATTATCAATTCCAGAAAATTCATCCATAGATACTTCATATCGAATCTCCATCATAACTATTCTCAAATCCTGTTATAAACCGTGAATAATAGTGTCTAGTCTAGTCTTCTTTAGCTCTTTAGTTTTCTTTTTAGCAGTCGTCTATTATTTTTTATTTAATTAAGTTTCATTTTGACTGTTAAATGATAAATCAGAATCATAATTATAGATTTGTTAAGGCCTATTACCAGTAGGTCAATGTTAAATTTTGTCTATTAGCTTTGCTGATAAGTATGGTCCGCGAGAAAGTAAGTTCTTAAAAATTCATTGCCGTCAGACAAAATGCCCTAATAGACAAAATTCAACATCGACATACTGGTAATATGCCTAAAAAAATCTATCATTATTCGTCTATTATGTTTATTATCTATTCATTTTGCTGACAGATGAAAGCCTATTATTGTCTTTAACTAATAAACATAAGTGCTGCAACATAACAATAATAATAAATTATTATATTGCGGGCCCGCCAATTTTTTTATAATTTTGGTGTATTCTTCTACAATATTTATTTATTTTTTTAGATAACACAAAAATTATTTATTGAACTAATTCATACTTCTACTATTCGTAGGGGAGAGTGGGGTATGGTGTCGGTGCGGGGCATGGTGACTGTTACAAATAACGCCTGTATTTTTTGATAATCATATTAGTTTTTCACATGAAATAGTTTTTTCTGCTTAGAAAAATAGTAATTTGATGTAATTTCTCTTTTAAAATTCACGTCAGAAGAGTAATTATGAAAAAACAGTGTTGGCGGAAACCGATGAAAAAGTCTTCATCATGGGCTAATTTTGAGCGGTAATGCCGATTTTTGGGCTCTTGTATTTTTCTCAAAAAACAAAATTTTGGGTGGAGGTGCAAAGCTTGCATATCAATTCGTCAGTTCCGCGATTATACATTTCACGCCGTCAAGGCGGACGCGGACTTCTGAATCTTGTCCTTGTGATAGGTGCTCTCGGAGGTGCGAAACTATCACTGGTTTGTGACCTTAAAGCCATACCCGCCTGCCAAAAATATGCCACGGCACTTGCGAGATGGATGCAGACAATGGTATACTAACGATTTAATGGAAATGAGGAAGAAAGATTGCTGTTACATGGTCAAATAAATAGGGAGATTTGCATACCGTTTCGTAGGATACAAAATCCAGTGTATTCTCATTCTTCATTTTTATCAAATAAATTGTTTAGGCAATCCTAAAAGAGCACGTAAGTACAAAAATCCGGTTTCCAAAGTCCAAAACTTAGCTATTAACACGTTTCAAATTGGCTTAAATTGTTATGAACGTTAAGTTTCGCATTGAAAAACATAGACCACATTCCCATATAAATGTTTTTAATCCTAGACAATTAGAAAAGCTTCCCTAACTAGCTAATCCTAAAAAATGGGATCAAAGTACTAAAATAAAATTATTACTTCGAGGAGGTTATTACGCGGTACCACAGAAAAACTATTATTGGTTTCATCTAAAAACATAAACCGCATATTCCCATATGAATATTATTAGCCATAGACAGTTAGGGCAGCTTCCTTAAAAAACACACATTCTAAAAATTTGAGCAGAAGATCTGGATAAAAATCAAATACTGTGAGGAAGTTACGTATCACCATAGGATAACTCTTATGATTCCCATTTAAAAACATAGATCACATTCCCATATAAATATTATCTTGTAAAAGCTCGATTATTTCTATAAAATTGAGAACGAAAAAGTTGAGAAATGAACAGAGTCGGACATATGTGGGTAATTTCGAATTTGAGAGCAGTTTATTAATTTTCAATTATCTCATGTGCTGATGATAAGGTCTCAAATTTATTTCTATGGTATTTGTTCACAAATAAATCATCTAGAAATCACAGTTTAAAAATGAAGAAATGTCTACTCATAAGCTGAAGTGTTTCTGAATTGAGGCCACACGGACAAAATTTGATAGTCAGATTCACTATTTCACATTGTTATTTTGAAGTTTACTTGTTTGCATGGTACAAGAAAAAATTTTAATAGTTTATGATATTGTATGCCCTAGCTGAAAATTCCTGTACAGGAACCTCGGAGGATCCTGCAGATGTTCCTGTGCACGAAACTGCACACGAACCTATACAGGTAATCTTGACGGTTCCTGTGCACGAATTTGTCGAAGGAAACTGTATATGATCCTGCAAAGGAACCAGCACCGACAAAGGAGCCTTTGAATGATCCAGTATAGCTTCCTGTACAGGTTCCTTTGCGAAGTAAATTGAAGCGCGGGTTCGTGTAGAGAAACACGTATCGGGTCATTTACAGAAAGCCATTGTGAAAACTCATGTCGCTTACAGCTATAAAGTTGCCTTCCTTTTATATTCTTGAATATATAACTCACTATCGAGAGAGCCAAGTCACTAACGAACCCTCGCGGATTAGTTCATATGCAGGTTCATGTATAGTTTCCTTTGTCAAATTCCTGCACAGAAACCGTTAAGATTACCTGTATAGGTTTGTGTGCAGGTTCGTATACAGGAACATGTGCAGAATCCTCCGAGGTTCCTGTACAGGAATTTTCAGCTGGGTGAGATAGTGATTTTAAAATATACAAAACCTAAAGAGGCATTACTACTTCAAATTGTAAATAGAAAGATTGCTAGAACAAGCAGCTTCAATAACTATTTGAAATAGTGCAATAGAACATGTTAGCTGTTGTGAATAACTAATTTTTTGCAACACCCACCTCAAAAGTTGACCTTTTCGTGCTTCTAAATGGTGCCTAAAGGACCTTATATGAGCAGACTGTGTGCGAAACAATTTTCGCGCATGCGCAGTTTGAAGATGACTTACTTTAGGCACTGGTGAAAAAGCTGCGCATCTTACGTGGAGAGAATCGTGGTTTCCAGGCTTCCTGAATAGCTTGTTTCTCGTCGTCAGGTTTGAAAATCTTATGCGTACGATAAATTGCTTTTCTATCCTTATCAATCAACCTGTTACTGTTTTGCATTGTCCTCAGACCTTCAAGTACCTTTGCAATTTGGTGGAAGTCTCTCTTATACTGCTTATGATTTTTTGCTAAGCAAGAGTATTTCTCATGTCTCTTTAAATTATCGACTCTTGAATAAGTTCTGGAACAACTTGAACATGTGGAAGTTATCTTGTCACTGGCACTGTGAAAAGGGCTGTTCATTCATGAAAGCTGAGTTTATATCCTCCTCCTCTTCATGTCCTCCTCTTTCAACTCCTCCTCCACCTCCTCATCATCATGCCCTTTCCCTCCAACTCTTCCTCTTCATGCCCTCCTCCTCATTCCCTTCTCTTCGGACTTCTTCTCCTCCTTCTTTTCATGCCCTCCTCTTTCAACTTCTCCTCCTCCTTCTCCTCATGCTCTTCTCTTCCAACTCCTCCTCCTCCACACGCCCTCCTCTTCCAGCTCCTCCTCCTTCTCATGCCCTCCGCTTCCAGCTTCTCCTCCTCCTCATGCCCGAGAAGGAGAAGTTGGTGTTGGATGAGGAGAGAATGAGGAGAAGCAGTTGGAAGAGGAGGACATGAGAAGGAGGAGGAGCTGGAAGAGGAGGGCATGAGAAGGAGGAGGAGCTGGAAGAGATGGACATAAGGAGGAGGAGGAGTTGAAAGAGGACGGCATGAGAAGGAGCAGGAGGAGTTGGAAGCGGAGGGAATGAGAAGAAGGAGTTGGAAGAGGAGAGCATGAGGAGGAGGAGAAGCTGGAAGAGGAAGGCATTAGAAGGAGGAGGAGCTGGATGATGAGGGCATGAGGAGGAGAAGTTTGAAGAGGAGAGCATGAGGAGAAGGAGGAAGAGTTGAAAGAGGAGGACATGAAAAGGAGGAGGAGGAGTTGGAAGAGGGAGGAATGAGAAGGAGAAGGAGCGTGAACAGGGGGGCATTAAGAGGAGGCGGAGGAGTTGAAAGAGAAGGGCATGAAAAGGTGGAGGAGAAGTTGGAAGAGAAGGGAATGAGAAGGGGGAGAAGGGGAAGGTGAGGAGGAGGAGTTGGAAGAGTAGGGCATAAGGAGGAGGGCATGACGATGAGGAGGATGGGGAGGAGTTGAAAGAGAAGGGCATGAGGAGGAGGAGGAAGAGGAGGAGGAGGAGCTGGAAGAGGAGGGCATGAGGAGGAAGAGTTGGAAGAAAAGGGCATGATGATGAGGAGGAGGAATTAAAAGAGGAGGACATGCGGAGGAGGAGGACATAAACTCAGCTTTCATGAATGAACAGCCATTTTCACTGTGCCAGTGACAAGATGACTTCCACATGTTCCAGTTGTTCCAGAACTTATTCAAGGCTCGATAATTCAAAGAGACATGAGAAACACTCTTGCTTAGCAAAAAATCATAAGCGGAATGGAAGAGATGTCCACCAAATTGCAAAGGTATCTGGAGGTCTAAGGACAATGCAAGACGGTAACAGGTCGATTGATAAGGATAGAAAAGCAATTTATCGCAAGCATTAGATTTTCAAACCTGACGACGAGAAACAAGCTATTCAGGAAGCCTGGAAACCACGATTCTCTCCAAATAAGAATCTAGCGTGCATTACTGAGATGTCTAAAGATGAAGTGGAACCGCTTGTGAAGAAGCGAAAAGTAGAAGCAGAAGAAGAATTTTGTCAAGATGACGATTCTCCACCTGTGATAACCAAAAATTATGCTGATGATAAGGATGTCAATAATGATGATGATAATGATGATAGCGATGAGGAGGATGATGATGAAAGTGAAATGTCCTCTGAATATGAAATAGAAGCAAAAACAGAAGCCGAAACGTTAGATTACTGGGAAGATCCAAATAAACTTGTAGATAGATTGCGCTTTCTTTTACAAGCTCAATTAGCTGGAAACATTTTCTTTATTTTTGGAAACTCATGCAGTTAAATACTGTTGATTTTTTTCCTATCTACTGTAGGGTGGTTTCCCCTACTTTTTATATGAGTTAGGATATATTTTCCACGCAGTCAATTTATCATACTTACAGCCCGAAAATTCAAAAATGTATTGTATTAAGAAACTAGTTTTGCTACTTTTATAAAAGAATATCAATAACGCTTTACTTTAAAACTTAGAGGTTATGTCTCACATGATTTACTCTAGACTTACTGAATTTATTAGTGAATAAGTCCGGAATCACTGATTAATCAGTGAAATGTCTAATACAGTATACGTCAATCAGATCTATTTCCAGTACTGGTATTGGTCCAAAAAGTAAATCAATTGGGAGTCGAATCAGTGCTAATAGTACTGGCCTGGTGCAAAACCTTGAGTGAAGTGCCAGTACCGCTTCTAGTACTGAATCAGTTCCACTTCTAATACCGACACAGTACTAATCCAGTACCAATAAATACTACGCTACTGTTCTAGCGAGGAATTAAACCAGAAGTTTGCCAACTCCCATCCGAGTTACCTTTCGTAGCAATGTCAGTACCGGCGCGGATGTGTAATTTCCACCTCAGAAGTTGAAGTTGGCAAAATACTTCAGAATTGTAATTTCTCGCAGTCTAATCACAAAATTAGTCATTATCATATATATGTCAGCTTAGTCATTATCTCGTTTAACCAAACCTCAACATTTTTTTTTAATTCGATATTTTGACAGAGAAAGGCTCAGGACCAACGAGAATTTGTCAGGGGGATGAAATGAGGACCTGATTTACGTACATCATAAATCATGCATTTTTTAATTTTTCTTTCTACAAGTTATTCAACAGAATATGTGGTATTTCAAAATGAAAATTCTCATATTTTAGCATCAAAACTAAAAAAACAGGGCTAAAAGTGACAGGTCTGACCACAAATTAACCGTGTAAGATAAGTTTCGATTTAAAAAACTAATCACAAAAATTTTAATAAGACTATAGAAGTGTTGAAAAATGGATATATTTTAGTTGTTGACGAAACAAAATTTTCATTCATTATTTCATTTCAATTTGACATTGAAGAATTCAATTTTTTCTCTATTCTATAGTGAACATAAATGTGCCTCACGGATTTTGATTCCATAAGAAACTGAACATTGACTAAATTCCTTACGGTAATAAATTCCAATGTTCTAGTGAAAAATTTGTAACAGTGCACTTACTTGCGACTCTAATGAAATATAATATATATTTCAAAGAGGTCTAAAAATGTTTAACGTTTACTTTTGTGTAAGAAAGAATAAACAATTTCAAATACGCATATTATAATTTTCCTCTACTGTAAAATTCTTAAACGTAATTTGTTATGTTTAGTTCCATAAACTCATTAAATACCATAAGACTAATTGTTATTTATCTAACCATAAAATCAGTTGCGGAAGGCACTGCTATAATAATTATCGCAAAGTCGACGCAATTTTCCCTAGAAACATATACGTTCAATATACACGTACGTATATGTAACTTGTGGTCTGACTTCGCGCATATTGTGGAGAAAGCTCTGGCATGCAATATGTGCAGGTAAAATGGAATATGTACCACGCTCATATAGGATAACTTTGTTTTACGACAAACAATAATAGCTTTGCTACCGTTGTACGAGACAGGTGTACACGTAAATTTTAGGCCAGTAAGGTCGTCACATTGACTTGTATAACGTATGTCGTTAAAAACACACTTGCAAGACTCATCCGCGTTTTATTATTTACTGATTTTATAATTATATCCTAGCTTCTTTCGTGTCAGGTGATTTCGTTTTTGATATATTTTTTTTAATTCGAAGCAAAATCTGAGTTTATCTCTATGTTTGTTTCTGAATGTTGGATACATTATTATAACCCGGGTAGAAATTGAAACTTGGTTCTTAATAGGCCCTGTCTAGATTTCCTATTTACTATCGAGGCCCTAAAGATAATCGATCCTAGAAGAAAATTGGCTCTTATACTGTCACTGCAATTTTCCAATTTTTTCACCTGGCTCAGGTGCCCGAACGCCTCAGGCAGGGCGTCTGGCATTTATGGCTTTCGGAAGAAGGGTCATTTCTCAGGTATATTCGCAAAAAACAAGGACTTATACTCTCACTTCACGAAGAACGTCACCAGCTCTTGGACTATAATGCCAATGCAACTGTAAAGCGTGGTAAAAGTACAATCTTCCAGTGACAAATAATCCAATTGGTAGTGCACAATAAAACACACAACACTATTGATCTTTAATTTTCACAATTATTCACACGATTCTTCTTTGCTCCAGGAAGGTTTTCAGAATTCCTTGAGTGTAGTTGATCCTTCGGGAACTTCCTTCGAGTAATTGTTATTGATTCCTCTGGAGTTGGTCCCATAGTGCTGTACCCTCTCCAGTTTCGGGCCAGTACAACGTTGTCGTGTCCCTTTTCCGTTCTGGGCAGGTATTTCAAAATCAGCTTTTATTTCCCACGTTGAGGTGAGGATTTTTTTGTTAACCTTTTTTTTTATCCATTCAAGCCTACGGCTATTGAGGAATAGTTTGGTGGTCTCTATTAAACCGTTAACAACTTTGGTGCAATTGTCACTCTATGCTACCGGGAGTAAAATCACCACAAAACCCTGGTAGAATATTGCGGCTTTTACTTGTAATGTTTATTGTAATAAATTGGTAATCTTGTTCTATTGATATTTCAGATTCAAGTGTTAGTGCCTTCCGTCAGTGGAGTAAACCCTTTTGTGGTAAGACGAACGGCCTTAAATTTCAGTCTGTGGGTCAGTAGTCCAGTGATCCAGTTTTTCTTTATTTTTTTTTATTTATCCCTTTATGGTGCAAATATCCCGCCGCTGTCACCAATTGTGATGCCCAAATTCGACCTAGCTTTCCTGTCGATAATTCTCTGCTCGTTGATTGGACATCAGAACGGGATCGATGTTGCCGTTGATTCGTTGAAAGGAAAACCATTAAAAGGAATTTAATTGAATTAAAGAACACTAGATTTAACAGTTAATGGTTCACAATTTATTAATAATAGGTCTTCACCACCACTGTTTCAACTTCACAAATTGTTAGTTTCGTGATAAACAAAAATAGCAAATCACTTATTGTATAATCGTTTATAATTGTTTATACGCGGCGTCACGTTTCACATTTAATACATAAGCTTATTTTTTATAATTTACAATAGTTCAGATGACTTTTCTAAGTCCAAGCTTGATCAGAAAAATTCTAAGTTCAAAAGACTTCATTTGACAATATTAAGTGTCGCAGATTTAGTATTTAATATGCGGTTCGGAAATACAAAAAACTGGCGTTTTTCAGTTGTGTGCGCCTTTTTATAAACTATATTTAGAGCGGAGTAATCTCCCACTTTACCTTTTCAGCCAATCAAATCGCTAACGTCATGGAATTTAATAGTCATTTTACCAATTATAAATTAGGTCGCATGGCTCCGCCTATTAGATTTAAGACGCAATATGATTCATTCGTTAATTGATATTTCTAAACAACTTTGGTCCAAAGTCGAAATTGTGACCGGATGTTTATAATACGATTTACTGTCAAAAGCTGTTCCAAGGCACGTTCTGGTACTAAAGATAGCTCAATGAGTCATCTTTAGGAATGCTAGGATCGAAACTATTTCATATTGCGTAGTAGTTTATAAGTTTATCCCTGATATCGAATTAAATCCATAATTCTAATTCTTTTTATAATAAAATGTTTAACAAAACATTTTTTCTGCAGTGTCAATTCATAGTTACCACTCTTTGAATATTAAAGTTTCATTTATTATGTGCAAGGAGTCGACTCTCGGACTAGGAGCTTCGATTACTCGGTCGAGAAACATACTCGAGTAGGGTTGTAAAGTTTCATGAAACTTTGACCAAATGAAAAGTTTCATGAAACTTTGGAAACGTTTCAAAGTTTCATGTACTGCACGAGATTTCACAGGTTACGTTAAAAGTGAGGTAAAATATTTGTCATTTTGACGCTTTGTTTACATTTATTCTAAGAATCGAAGATACCATACCTAATGATCGATTTTTATGTTTTATATACCTTTAAGCTCGGGTTTATAACGAAATAATCCAATATGAATCAATTTGTACACATGTAATGTACACTAGATACATAAAACGACGTTCGAGATAGATTTCTAACCTATTGACGCGCGGCATTACTCGGAGTTTGTCAGCTGAATTCTTCTCCACGCATTCGAGCGTGGCCGCGCTTAGAGTGGGGGTTTATGGCTTCTTGGAAGTATACTCCCCTACAGCCCCGAAAACGGGATTGCTCGGAGTTCCGACTGTATAGTAAAGTGTCAATGATGATTCAAATGTCGCGCCCAATTACGCCATTTTTCTACTAAACACTCAGAATAGATCTGTATAACCTATCTATAAGCATTGGCGGACCTTGGCCAAAATCACGCGAAAACAGGAATTTTTTTCAAAATTTTTAGTTTATCAGTTATTTTCCAATTTGTGTAATACAATCTTTTTTTTTATTTTTTTTTTAATTAAACGAATTACATATGTATAAACCCGGTATATAGCAATTTATACAATAAGAATCTAGAGATTTTGAGCGGTACTAACTGATCATTTTTTTAAAAATTACTTCTTATTCCTAAATAATTTCATAAAAGAATACAGTACACTAGAAATCCCATTTAGGTGCGGTTTTGGGAATGGTCCTAAATGGCCTTCACTTGGAGTGAAACATTCGCTCGCTCCGAACGTAAACTGGCAGGACCACATTAATCCTTTATGTTAGATTTGAAGGCATGCCGCAACCTGAAGCAAATAACGCGGTGAGAGTGCGGTCCTCAGGCTGGTTGTCACGCTTGACTGAACACTTCCTCCCCTCTCGGTCCCTCGGCTATCTCATCACAAAATGTTCTTGCAACATGATTTTCTGAACAATAGACCAGAAACAAAAAAAAGAAGAAATATGGTTCTTGAACAAACATTCTCATTCACATCCTCTTTTTAGAATTTGTATTTTGCATAAATATCGAAAAATTAAAAAGGGAAAATAAAATTTTTTAGGGGTAAATCTTTCTCATGCCATGAAGAATATTTGCGCCAAATTCCAGACTTGTATGTATTTTGACTTGGGAGAATACTGAGGACAAAGGATTTTCACATGAATATGATAAACTGCGGTTTTGAGCTTCATTGGCGTGGGGCAGCGAGAGTTACATCAAGTCTATTTTTTGGTCAGAATGGGTTTATTAGATTTTGTTCACTTATTCTTGAACTGCACTTATAATCAGTCGAATTCATTTCAATTTTCTTCAATTTACTTCATTTCACAATGAGTTCTGTTAATAAACAATTCAAGTTTAAAATATTGAACTTAAAGTGGTGAAAAATAACAAAAGAGTTCTAATAGTCTCAAATCAGGAATACGATCTTTATAGTCAGGGTTACAAAAATATTTTAAAATCAGCATTATTATACGCTTCGCGCCAAGTTTGAGTGCGCCTAGGGCGCGCGGGTACGCTTTCGCGCTTTGCGCTCGTTTTCGTACGCTTAATGCATAAATTTCAACTACATTTTTTCAAATATCATAAATATTGTAACTCAAATCGAAAACTGTGATTTAAACCCCTGAGGAACTACACTCATAAATTGGAACTAAAATTGTTTTTAAAGAAGGTTCTCAAAGCGGGTAGGTAACGTTTAGGCGCCGCCGTGTAGGCGCCAGGATGTTTAGGCGCCGGGATGTTTAGGCGCCAAACGGTTTAATCACAGTATGAATATACAGAATGACCTTTCGTAAATTCATAAGCAAAAGGGTTACACATATATATAGTTAAAAGTTTGTCAGGATTTCGCCGGGAGCAGGTGCTCATCTTAAAAATTGCACTTGCTCCCAGCGAAATCGCGGTAAAATTTCAGCTGGTAAGGTCATCCGCGGCTAGAGACCTGACTCCAAGGAACAGTGTTGAACGATGTTTTCTCGCATAAATTTCCCGCTCGTGCTTACCTTTTAGGTCAGAAGAAGCAGAAGTGGATGACGTACACGTTCCAGTTACGTCGAGATTAGTTGCTTTAAGGAACCATGATCGTAGCTTCCGGAGCCTAAAACTTCTCTCATAATAGTTTGCTGGAACGGGTGGTATGTTCGCTGGAGGATGTTGCTCTTCTCCTTGCCGATAAAGAGATTCATATCCGTTTTTGCGCAAAAAGGATACCTGATCTCTTAAATACTGTGAGCTTCTTTGCAAACAGCAAACAGCTATCGAGCCGATATGGGGTGCAATAATTGAACAACGTGAAAGCAAGAGAGGGCTGGAAGGTTGCAGGAAGGACCTGTTAATAGACAGGTGTATTACCCAGGATTCGATCAGATATTGACGCAATCTGTCCATGGCTTGAATTGACTACCGTAAGGCATTCTATAACATGAACCACGAGCTACTTATTAAGCTCCTTGAGTGGCTGGAAGTGCATCCAAAAATAGTGAGATAAATGAAAGAGCTTATGCTCTTGTGGCGGACAAAATTTGTCATAACATCTGACAAAAGACAAGTGACTACCAGCTATGTCACATATAAGAGGTGTGTCTTCCAAGGAGACGCTCTAAGTCCAATACTTCTCTGCATCTCCCTCGTGCCTCTATCTACTGTGCTCCGTGGCAAAAGCTTTGGATACCTTTGTGGCCCTCCAAACAGAAGAGAATATGAGCTCAACCACCTTTTATACATGAACGACCGTGAACTCTTAGCTTCCTCGAAAGAGGACCGATTAGCATGAGCTTCGGACTGGGCAAGTGTGCTTGCGTCTACCTACACAGAAGAGAACTAGAAACTACATCATCTTGTGACAATCAGGATGTTCAACTTATAGACGAAAATACCATTCAACATCTTGGTGATGGACAAACATATACATATCTTGGAATACCGCAAGCGGAAACCCAAAATGTGCATGTGCTAAAAACGGTCCTTAAAAAAAGGTACCGTCAAATTCTCAGCAAAATTTGGGCTTCCGAATTATCTGGAAAGAATAAGGTCTAGGCGACCAATATTCTGGCCGTTCATATACTACTCTACACGTTTGATGTAGTAAAATGGAAAGTCGATGAATTGAAGCAACTTGATCGAATCACACGCAAAATGATGACAAACCATCGAAGTCATCATCCTAGATCTTTCGTACCTAGAATATACCTCCCTCGAGATAAGGGCGTGGAGGCTTGCTAAGCTTAGAGGGTCTTCATCGAAGAATGGTTCTGGCTACAGCCTGCTCAGTTCTAAATAGCACAGATTCTCTTATGCGACTCCTTCATCAACATGAAGTCGTCAATGCTGCGGCGTTCCTATACCGTGCCGCAGGTAGGGTCGCAGAGGAGCTTGGCCTCCCATTTGATTCCAGCGCCACTACACATGACATCACTAACACCTTTGGTGCTCAAATTTTGTGTAAAGGAAGCAGAAAATACGCTTCTACTGAGAGAACATGCTGACAAACCCCTTCATGGTAAATTCTACGGCATCATACGTAGAGAAGAGCTTTCGATGTATCTGAGCAGCATATTTCTCAAGTCTGCGGGGTTGAGATCCGAGACTGAGGGATTTCTTTTTGCCTGTCAAGACGGCGTTATAGACACCTGAGTTTATCGCGAGCTCATAATGAATGTACCTGTGGGCGATACCAACTGCCGAGCGTGCCAGCAAGAGCTAGAAACACTTGGACATGTTCTCAGTGGATGCTCAAAGTATGCACTCTACGGGTACATAGAGAGTCACAATGCGGCTCTAAAAGTGTTACATTACCATCTTAGGCACTTCTATGGTGTTGACCTATTGCCCATCTTGCCATACGCCCAGGGGGAACTCGAGTCCGTTGTGGAGAATGATCAGTGTAAGATCTACTGGAATTGATGTCAAAGGTGACAAAAGAAATAATTAGAAACTAGAGATTGGTAACAAATCATTTCAACGAAAAGTTTTTTTTTTAAGGTTACCTAATTTCTGATCAAATATTTTTATGAGGAATTCGACCTTTCTTCACAAGGAAAAAGAGTTTAAATGAAATAAGCAACCTTTTCTTAGAGAAACGGTGACTTTTTGCGTTTTTTTCCTTTCCAAATGCTGCGCAAGCTCTACGCGTCAATATTTTCAATGTAGAAAGTGTTTTCGAGTTTTACGTTCATTTCCCTACTGCGGAAGATTGCAACAACGCGATTTTATCTTACATAACAAACAAATATCCAAATGTATGTACATTTTTCAAGCAAATGTTATTTTAATGTCTTGACATTTAGTATCAGCTCATGACATGAATGTTTAATCATGCACACTACTGAAAAAATGCGATATTGTTGAATTATTATTTCTAAAAAATAACTTTTTTTACCTGTGCTCAAATAGATGGTCTTATCTGTTCAACTTATTTAAATAAAATTTCAACGATAAGTCTGTACTAACATATTCTTAACAGATATTGCAAGAATTTTTGTTATCCTGAATAGTTTTTGAAATTTCACCAGTTTTCTCATCTTTGAATTTCTCCTTATTACAATAAATACGTGAGATTTTCCAAAAGATTTATTTTGTTTTAGATTTTATTCAAGATATCTAAAATTCCTGCAGAATTTATTAAGAATATGTTAATACTCACTTTTTGCTCTAATTTGCTACCGATCGGTATAATAGATTGGGATGTATAGGTGAGCACAACTCGGAAATTGGTTGTTTTTCTGTGTTTTTGTCTGTCGTAATTTATCAGCTTCTAGGATATTATTACATCATTTCGCAAAATTTTTTTTTTTCAATGTTTAGTCATTTAGCTCCCAAGTTTCATTGCAATCGATTGAAAAATTCGCTGACTATTCACAATAGGTCAAAGAATTTGTAACTTTCCTCCTATAAATTCTAAAAAAGGGGTTTCATTATATTTCTAAATTACAAAATGAAATATTGTGATCAAGTATGATTCTCACTGTGAATAGGAAATAATTGAATAATTATCACCTTGAATTAGGAAAAGTAAATTTTAAATTGATCGGGGAAAGTTAACGATTATTCTGCAATTTAAATCATTCCTTTGGTAGACACCCTGTCATTACAAGTTCATACAGTAACCAATATAAGCTGTTTTCATACCCAAAACATAACTCAATTATTTAAGTTAATAATATTAAAATTCAAAGTTGAAAAATATCCCGATGCAATTGTTCTTTCCTTGGGAAGATGGTACGCATAATGCATAAGATTTGTTGCCGCAAGCAACTGGAAAATTAATTAGAATATCCTGTGATTTTCTTATACGGTCATAAGGTTTAGCAAATAACAAACTGATATTTAATATTTTAGAATGGCCTTAATACTCTGCAAAAAGCAAAAACCCACAAGCGAGACTTTCAAATTAAAATATCGCTGGCTGGTCTGCAAATGCAATGCTTCTGTAATGTAATTGGCTTGTTTTTGAAATAATTTCTTATATATTTTCTTGTAAAAACGATACACCAATTTTTAATTGGAAACTATAAGCTCATGCTTTAGTTAACTCTGAAAATAACCCGAAACCGTACACATGTTTTCAACTAAACAATTCTCTTCTTTTAAATTATTATTCAAGTATAAAGACTCGACTGTTTCGATATCTTTCAAATCGTATCATTAGATAGAGTCTTATAGTTACTGACAATGAGACGTTAACGTGAATTAAACGTTTACAGGGAGAAATTAAATTTGTATAAAAGGCACTTCTGTCTTTTTGTTGTCCGCTGTGCAAATTGAACAGTCGGCACTGGCAAAAACTTGTTTTGTTTGAATCTGATTATTTTCATTTTTATTTTAGATGCCCACCATATCTACTTAGTCAGTCGGCCGTGTTATAGAGTCAAGCGATTGAGCGGGAGTAACATACTCTGTTATAGCTGCCTGGTATATTTCTGGACGTCTGATTTGTTGACGATCTCTTAAGATTCGTTATTCAACTGGTAGGTCGTCTTGTTGCTTCACAGACCCTGGTTGTTCAGCTACTGACTGACTCGCTTCAGTGCTGGCTGGACCGATCTCAGCACCCTGCCACTCATCTTGTTTTGGGGAGTAAACAGTGTTCTCTTGATCTTGCTGAGAAGACTTGTCCGTTGTTTCGGTTGAATTTCCAACAGTCTCGTGAAATATCACATTTCGTGACTCTGTTACCTATTTTGATTCTGGATCATAGACTCTATAGTTCGCTGAGTCTCCACTGTATCCAACAAGAATCATTTTTGTTGCACGTGCATCAAACTTTTTTGTAAACTGTTTGGGCACATGAACAAATGACTTTGAACCAAAGATTCGTAGATGCTCAACACTTGGTTTCTTGCCGATCCATTTTTCATATGGCGTTGACTCGCCGCCTGAATTGATAGTTCGGTTGACGACATACACTGCTGCATTTACAGCCTCTGCCCATAAAAATAATGGTAAATTTTTGGTCAGAATCATAGTACGAGCACATTCAACTATGGTTCTGTTTTTGCGCTCAGCTTTACCATTTTGTTCTGGTGTGTAGGGAGCTGTGTGCTCAATTTTGATTCCGCCCAATGCTAAGTGCTCGTTCAGTTTTTTATTTGTAAATTCTTTTCCATTACAGGACCTGAGAACTTTAATTTCACGATTAAATTTGTTCTTGACACGATTTTTAAATTCTCGGAATTTATCTAATACGTCTTATTTATGTTTCACAAAGTAAACAAACCGATAACCCGTCGCGTCATCTTTAAATGTTAGGAAATAGTTTGCCCCACCGAGAGATTCAACAGACATAGGTCCGCACAAATCCGTGTAAATGAATTCACCTGGTTTCGTTGATATCCTTTCGATATTTTTCTTAAAAGGCAGACGGTGGGCCTTTCTTAACTGACACGCATCACAGAAGAAGTCTTCATTTGTGTTTACTGATGCAACTGTCACTAGTTCCTTTCGTATAATGTCCTGTATAGCACGCTTATTAATGTGCCCTAAGCGCTCGTGCCAAACATGTAAGTTGGTTGTGGTAGCATTTACTTCACCACTATCACAGGATTTTATTACGTTAAAGAACATGCGATACTCACCGTTTTCTTGAATTGTGCCCGACGCGTACACTTGCTTATCTTTCTCGACGGTCAAATTACCATTATTAATTTTCACTGTATAACCTTTCTTGTCGCATACACCCAAAGAAAATAAATTCTTTTTCAGCTGTGGTACGTACAAGACATGTTCAATTCGTGTCTTGATCCATTCATCATTAATGTGTCTGAACACTATCACTGTGCCTTCACCAACGACGCGCCACTATCTCCGAGCCATACTTCACTTTTGTCTTGCTCTAGTAACGCTTTGACTTGCGTAGTGCTTGGTTTCTCCCACTCAGGAATTTTTACTTCCGCGGTGGAAGCACAATCACGCGACTCGTCATTTTTCTTGTTGTCCTGACCGCGTTTATTTCTTCCGCACTGACTCGAGAAATGTCCCATTGTATGACACTTAAAACACTCTATGTCATTTCGTGCCTTACCGCCTTTTTTATTTTTCTCACTTTGCTGTGCAGATGACTTCCTGTCCTTCTGCCCAGTTGCAGCAAATGCACTTGTACCCTCGTCGTTTAACCCAAGTCTAATCTCTTTGTTTATAAGACATATTTCTAGATTTTCTAGGGTTTGGCGTTCTGGGTCCACACTATCCCAAGCCGTTTGTAACGTGCTATATTTACTTAACAGGCTAGCCAAGATTTTTGCCATGATTGTCAGATTTGATACTGATTCTTCAAGATCTAGCAGCTGAGCTGCCATGTTTTGTACCTTCGAGATGTGAGACACAATTGAATCTCCCGGCGCCATCTTGTACTCATGGAACCTCTTAGTGCCGTAACACATATGTAACAGTGTTACGATGTAAATTTGTTCTGTGATTGTTCTGTAACAATTCTGGAACAGCTTTATATGTCAACAAATATTTTTAGAACAATTTAGGAACAGGTCCCCTCCACATATAATCGTACGCTTGAACCCGTTGAAAAATCGCACTCGCTGGGGATTCGAACCCTACCTAAACTACCTAACCCATATGTACCTAGCCGATGCTTTAGCCAATTGTGCTATGGAACCGCTTGAACGTTCGTGACAAAATCTCGGCTGTGCTTTTTTGCTGAAAAAGCCAGGGTCATCTAAAAAATATATTAATTATTTTTTCAGTTAAGGCATTTTATGAGAAGATGAGTTTAAAAAATTGTAAGGTACAAAAAAGGGTATAACCGATAAGCATGCCAAAAATGCCCCCAAAGGGAATTCAATGTTGAGTCAGCCATTTGAAAGCATACAATCATAAAAAATTTGTTCCAAAATTTCAAACCGTTCGCCGCCATATTGGATGAGTTAGCGGGGGTAACGTACATTTTAGTTTTTAGTTTGTTTTCTCTGCTTTTATCGTTAGAAAAAATCTGAAAATATCCACAGTACTTCTGTCGGTCATTATCAACATACATGATTGTTTCGAAAAAATTGTGGCGGAAAATTCAAACTAAAAAAAAATTTGAAAATTTTTTTTTGTATTTTTTCGTGTGATGAAACTCGAATACCATCTCAGTTTTTTACCATAGAATAGTCACCCAAAGAGTTATCATTGTAAATTTTTTCATATTTTCAAATTTAGGGAATCTTAGTGTAAAAAATTAAAAACTGTAATTTTCACATATTCCAACTCCTGAGGCCCATTGATACCTGAATATATTCATATAATACAATTATATAAGTGTATAATTTACAAATTATTAGATACATTATATATACGTAATGTATATATACATTGTATCAGGAACGAAAAAATGATTATTCGTGGTACTATTATTTTTGAAATTTTTTTAAAGTTTTATTTATATATCTGATTTAGTTTCATATTGATTGAAAACTTAATCCTCGTCACTGTCTTATGATTCTCCACAAATATCGACCATAAGCTAAATAGTACACTACCGTCGCAAATCGTCAGTACGATCAGCGAAAGTACTATTAAAAATCTCTGCTGACTTTGAAAACCTCTGATTTACTTGTGACACGACCTAGGTCTTAAGGTCTTATTTTTAATTGAAACCAATAAAACTTGAAAAATCTCCACGGATTCCTGAGATACGTCTCAAGATGTCCAAGTCTCCAACTTCAATTTTCAGTCGGCGGTTACTGCTGTCGGCCGCAAAAGCGGTGATCGCCAAGAATTTCTCACATTTTGTTTCTTAACTTCAACTCGTGTTGTGACGTCCTATTCTAATGGAAAAAACTAAAACTGACAGGACGTAATCTGTGGATTCCTATTGTGGGTTACAATTCTGTGATAAAAAAACTGAGATAGTACTTGAGTTTTATCACACAATCAAATTCATAATCAATTATGAAAATTTGTTCCAGTTTGAGTTTCCCGCCAAAATATTTTTGGATAATCATGGACTTTGAGAATGATTGAAAGAAGTCCTGTGAATTTTTTCAGATCTTTTCTAACGATAAAAACAGAGAAAATTTTTTTAATAAAATGGACGTTACCCCCCGCCCCCCCCATATCTCATCCAATATGGCGGCTAACGGTTTCAAATTGAGGGACAAATTTGTTTTGATTGTATGCTTTCAAATGCCAGACTTAACATTTGATTCCCTTTAGGGCCATTTTTTGTATGCTTATACCCGGCTATACCCTTAAAAAAAATTGAAAATAAAATATTTTTTATGACACGTGCATGATTTCAGCCCTTTTCGACACCTATGAAGCGGGGCTAAACTCTACTTTTTACTCCCTAGGGACTGAAAAGTGACGTCAGAGGTGAATAATGAAAATTATACATCTATGAGCTCGCACGATTTATTAGAAAGATACGGAAATATACGCTGAAGTAAAGGAATTTCCTACTTCATTTTAAATCCAATGCAAATTTTTTCATTTTTATCTGAAGCACATAGAACATAACACATGGTCGTTGCGTAAGCGCGCTCAAACTTTTGGGTTTCTATTATACGATGAACAGAAACGAGCGTGGAGCGCAAGGTTTACAGAATTTTCAAACCAAATATCGAGCGCGAAGCGCGTGTGTCTTGATGAGAATGTGTTCTTTAAGGTCGATAGAACCTTAAGTAAATTAGTTCTTTTCTGTATGTAAAATTGGCATAAATAAAACAAAAGCAGGTCATAACGATGAAGCTTATTAAGAGAGTATTTGGCGGCGAAGCGCGCAATAGCGAGTACACGAAGTGCGAAAACCTAGAAAACCGAGCTTAAAGCATCAGGCAAATGTGTCCGAGCGCGAGATCCAACAGGTGCGCGCCTCAGGCGCGCTCAAACTTGCGAGCGAAGCGAGCCGCGCGATGAGAATGTGCCTGCGAAGCGGGCAGATTTTTTTTGCTAGATCCGCAACTTCTTATTAGAGCAAAAAGAAAGGTTGTGCTAGGTGGCTCGAAGTATACATAATTTTGAGCAGAAAAGAAAAAATCCAAAAACCTAACTGTTACCGAAAAAAACGAGAAAATTTTATTATTTTTGAAAATTCTTTAAAAATAAAACTTGTGCTGGGTTGTGCTCGACAAATGCATTCTTTTCCCCCTGACAAAATTACGTGAGATCATTATTTCTCATATTAGAATTTAAAACGTAAAACTCAAAAGACATAAAAGATCCACAAATAGTCAAATTTCGAAAAAATAAAACTTGTGCTGCGTTGCGCTCGACAAATGCAGTCTTTATACCCTCTGATAAAATCACGTGAGATCAACAGTTCTCATATTAAAAACTCAAAACGCAAAACTCAAAAAACATAAAAGATCCAAAAATAGTCAAATTTTGAAAAAATAAAACTTGTGCTGGGTTGTTGTCGACAAATGTAGTTTTTATTCTTCTCGATAAAATTACGTGAGATCAACAGTTCTCATATTAAAAACTCTAACGCAAAACTCCAAAAACATAAAAGATCCAAAAATAGTCAAATTTCGAAAAAATAAAAATTTGGCTGCGTTTTTCTCGACAAATGCACTCTTTACTCCCTTCGATAAAATTACGTGAGAACAACAGTTCTCATATTAAAAACCCTAACGAAAAACTAAAAAAACATAAAAGATCCAAAAATAGTCAAATTTCGAAGAAATAAAAACTTGTGCTGGGTTTTTCTCGACAAATGCAGCCTTTATTTTTTCCGATAAAATTACGTGAGATCAACAGTTCTCATATTAAAACTCATAACGCAAAACTCAAAAAACATAAAAGATCCAAAAATAGTCAAATTTCGAAGAAATAAAACTAGTGCTGGGTTCTTCCTGACAAATGCAGCCTTTATTCCCTTCGATAAAATTTCGTGCAATCAACAGTTCTCATATTAAAACTCAAAATGCAAAACTCAAAAAACATGAAAGATCCAAAAATAGTCTAATTTTGAAGAAATAAAACTCGTGCTGTGTTGTGCTCGACAAATGCAGCCTTTATTCCCTTTGATAAAATTACGTGAGATCAACGGTTCTCATATTAAAACTCAAAACGCAAAACTCAAAAGATCCAAAAATAGTCAAATTTCGAAAAAATAAATTTTGTTCTGTGTTGTGCTAGGCAAATGCAGCCTTTATTCTCTTTGATAAAGTTACGTGAGATCAACAGTTCTCATATTAAAACTCAAAACGCAAAACTCAAAAAACATTAAAGATCCAAAAATATTCAAATTTCAAGAAAAAAAAACTTGTGCTGGGTTGTTCTCGACAAATGCAGGCTTTATTCTTCTCGTTAAAATTACGTGAGATCAACAGTTCTCATATTAAAACTCAAAACGCAAAACTCAAAAAACATAAAAGATCCAAAAATATAATTCCTCTCACTATTATCCTGCTTGCAGGATATGTAGTTTCATTTCTTGCATTTCTTGGAGAATTACTGATCAAGTACATCGAGAACCTGATTCATCACGAGATATCACTTTTTTAATGCAAGGTGACTACTGGACATGAAACACTGGTCAATTGCCGATTTTTCAAATAGATATTTTTTCAATTGAATATCCTTGCGTTTTAACTATACGCCTTTGTTATCGAATGAAAAATAAATAAATAAGAAATCGGATTGCACAAATCTCTTTGAAATTCAGATAACTTTCGTTTTAAAAAAGCTCAAGTAGAATCAAAATTGTAAGCTGTAGAATAATTTATGAAAAAAAAAAGAAATTTTTGACCCCTCTGTGTGGCCTGATCTTAATTTTGTTCGATAATAATTATTTTTAATTTTTAAAAGTTTGCATCGAGTTAATTTTGCTCATAAGTGATGAGAAAAAAATTGTTGTACAAAGTTCCCAAGTTGATTGTATATCGGAGCTTTACACGTTTCATTTCTGAATCCTCTTTGCGATGCTTCGAACGTGAAACAACAAAAATTAAAATAAATAAAATAATTTTTGGTATACAGTTTTTTCCCAATTGCAAGAGGAAGTTTTTTGGCTTTAAATTTTTATTGAGTCGAGGAATGAGAAGTATTGTCTTTTAAGAATTTGTATCAAGCTTGAAATAAGAAAATTTGAATTTTCAATTTTTGTTGAATTAGCTGTGCATTTTATATTTTTAAGGTTTCTATTGAGTTGGAAGGCATACGATTTTTTTTTAAATTGGAAGAGGTCATTTTTGTCCTTTTAGAATTTTTATGGTGTTCAGGAAAAATCATTTTTTATTCGTGATTTTTTTCTGAATGGGAATAGGATAATTTGAGAAAAAAATATTTTTATTGAGTAGGAGGGGTTTACAACATAAGGAAAAGTATGCATTTGATAAACTTTGAACCCTTTATATCTTCCAAGTCTATTTTTATCCTCGAAGCCTTTTCATCTTTGAAGTCTATTTCATATCTGAAGCCTTTTTATCTTCAAAGTATATTTCATTCTTGAAGCAATTTCATCTTCGGAATCTATTTCATCTCCGAAGCCTTTTTTTGAGGCGACACATAGATTTTACTGCGTTCGCAGTTAGAGTTTTATTCAAGAATAATCTGAAAAAATATTTTATTTTCACAGAGAAAGAGATTATTCTTGTAGCTTTAACATGTACGTTTCTTGTAATTAAATGACTTGAATATAAAAAAGTAATTAAAATAGAATAACACATTAAATAAAACCAAAAAGGTATTTTGTAATTTGTGAAATCAAATATGGCATTGGAAAACGCAAAACTACTGCCAGAGTAATTTGTATAATAATTGAATTACCAGGAAAGAATTTACAACTGATAGGTTTTGAAAAAGCGACAGAAGATTGATGAAATGAACCCTCAATCACTATTTGTCAAATTCTCATCCTAATGAGAAGATAAACATTTTATGTAAAATTGTATTTACACGATTTTCATCAAATCTTGGCGTTTTTGGACCCGCCAATTAGAAAGAAATTGATCTTACTTTGGTGTCTGCCCTTAGTATTATGTAGGCACGATAACTATCGAAAAATTGATCAGATTGGATTGATATTTGGAACACTTTTTTAAAACTTAAGAAGAAGTTCAAGAACTTCCATTCAAGAAAATATTACTGCGGATAGTATATTGTTGAATCATCTTTTTTGATTTGAGTTACAGTGTATGGAATTTTCGTTTTGATATTTCTTGAGAATTACTGATTGACTAGCTCGAAAATCTAATTCATCACCAGATATTACTTGGTACTGATAGGTGACCACTGGACCAAGAATAATGAATAAGTACCGACTTTTTTATATTATGTTTCCCATAGATGAAGATTTGTAATGGTAACAATTTCTAAAAATTTGAATTGGCTTAACAATGCTTTGAGTATTCCAAAAAATCTAAACGTTTTATACCAAAAAGCAGAATTTTCAACTAAAAAGGGTTAATTTTCCACCAAGAATCAAAAAATTACATTTTCGGGTAAAAAATTAATTTTAATTAAAAAAAAAACGGATTTTCAACAAAATAGTTACATTTAGTTGAATTTTCAATTTAAAAAAATCCACTTTTAACCAAAAATGGAATAGTTACCATTTTAAACTAGAAACATTAATTTATACATTGAAATCTTTTCAAACATTTTCTTAAAAATTTGTTTTAAAAAAATCATTAAAATTTTTTTTCAGGAATCTAATAATTTTATCTTGGAACTCGAGTTTTTCCTACAATTTTTTGAAAATCCTGCAAAGGTAAAACAAATTACCTTAAAATCATCCAGATCCTTTTTTGAAAATTTTAGAAATCTTATTAAATATTCTTTTAAAATTGATCTTTCAACAAAAAAATTATTGTTAATTTTTCTAGGAATTTTAATACAAATTTTTTATTCATTTGAGACATTTCAAAATGGTTAAAACGCTTATAAATTTTGTGTTCGACATCTTCAAAAATCTACATTTTGTTTTAAATGTTTTGAAATCATTCCACGTTTTAAATTATTTGGAATCTTTTCAAAATTTCGAAATATATTTTAAACTTACTCGATTATTTTCCAAATTAATAATTGTTCAATTGTCACTTATCATTCTAAATTTTTTTTTCAAAATACTGGCACAACGTTTTTTCAAGTATTACAAATTAATTTCAATGCTTTTCTCTAGTTAATTATTTATCTATTCATGTCCTTAAGAATTCATCTTTTTTATTAAAATTTTTGAATTATTTTGTTGAAAAGTCGTCTTTGTACAACGGTTTGGTAAAAATTTAGGTTGTTTCTTGACTAAAAAATATTTTTTGTTCATTGAACGAAAACTACTTTGTTGAACATTTATCTCTTTCTGTAAAAATGTAATATATTTTATTGTTTTGTTAAAAATTCAACTGTCTGATTAAAAATTGATCTGTTTCGGTTGAAAATTAATTTTTTGGTTAAAAATGCACATTTTCGGGTTGTCAAAATCAAACTGTTTTGTAACAAAATTCGTATGTTCGACCCGAAAAGTAAACAATTTGGTAGGAAAAAAAAACTGGTCGAAAATTTATTTATTTGGTTGAAAATTCGCCTTTTTGGAAGAAAATCCATTGTTTTGGTTAAAAATGCAACTGTTTAGTTAAAAATTAATCTGTTTTAAATTAAAAATTGAACTCCATGGTTTTATAGAAAAATCGTCTTTTTGACTTGAAAATCTCACAATTTGGTATACAATTCAACTACTTGGTACAAAATTAAACTGTTTTGAAGAAAATTAGTTTGTTCTTTCTAATTGAAAATTAATTCTCCTCAAATAAAAATGACACTACATCATTTTTGTTTAAAAACAATATTTTGTCGAACATTTATTTTTTTGGTTTAAAATATCACCTCCTACTGTAGAAATTTCACCTTTTGTAGTAAAAATTGCAACCTTCTGGTTAAAATCTAATGTTTTTTGGTAGGAAATTAATTTTCTAGTTGAAAATTTAACTGTTCTGTAGAAAATTCATATTTTCGGTTCTAAAATTTAACAATTTAATAGAAAATTTAATTATTTTGTCGAAAATTCGTGTTTGTTGGATATATCCAGCTGTTTTCAATTTCTAATTACAATCTTTTTTATTTTGTTGACATATCATCTATTACATTTATTGTTGAAAATTCATCTTTTTAGTTTGTAAATTAAGGACCTTGGTTAAAATTTGAACTATCTTTCTCAAAAGCTCAGCATTTTGGTTGATTGATAATTTTAGTTCAAAATTAGTTTGCTTTTTTTGTTGAAAATTAATTTTTTTTACCTAAAAATGTACATATTTCGTTAAAAATTCGAATAATTTGTTGAAAATTCCACTCTTTTGTGGAAAATTCGTACTTTAGGTTCTAAAATTCAACCATTTAGTAGAAAATTTATATGAAGATTATTAATGTTAGTGTAAAAAAAATTCGTTTCTAAATATATTTTAAGCACTTTATAGTTGTGTTTTCAAGTATAAAAAGATGAATTTTCAATCAAAAAAATTAATTTTCAACTAAACTGATGAGTATTGAATCAAAACTATGAATTTCTAAACAAATAGTTAGTTGAATTTTCAAGCGAAAAGATTAATTTCTGGCAAAAAAAGAATAATTTTCAAACCAGAACATGAATTCTCATCTAAAACGGAGCAATTTTCAACCAAAATTAAAATAGTTAAAATGTTATAAAAATAAATGTTGAAAAAAAAGGAATTTTCGACAACATAGTTGGGGTTTTTTGATCCGATTTTTTTATTTTATTAAAAATATAAGAATTAAATTTTCAATTGAAACAATGCATTTTCAACCAAAAGGAGTTTTCAACGAAATAATTCAATTTTGAACCCGAAAGGTGAATTTTCTACCAAAAAAGATACGGTTTGCAACTAAATAAATACATTTTTAACTAAAAAAGATAAATTTGCAAACCAAAAATAGAATAGTTCAATTTGCAGTTAGAGAAGTAATTTGTAAGCAAACAAAAACGAGTATTTAGTAAATTTACAACGAACAGGATCAAATATTCTTCCATAAACCTCAAGTTTTCAATAGAATACAGGAATTTGAAATAAAATATTTGAATTTTCAACTTAAGAAGATTAACTTTCAGCGAAACATATACGAGTTAAATTTTCAGTTGAAATAATTATTTTCAACTAGAAAACATAATTTTCAACAAAATGATTATATTTTGATCAAGAAGGGTCTTCCAACCAAAATGTTGAATTATCTACCAAATGAATAAATTTTTAACAACGTAGTTCCACTTCCAACTACGTAGTTGGATTTTCAATTACTGGAATTGCCTGACACATAGCATCTCTGTAATTTATAAAAATTAGATTTTTCTTTAACTCTAGAACGTTTTTGTGAAAATATATGTAATAATCATGATTTATATTTGTTTAAACAATAAAGGCTTCATATTCTCTTAAATGCAATGGACTTGGTATGGGGAGCATTTACGTGGTTCAAGCGTCGAAACCGTTAAGAAACCTCGTGGCTCTTACTTTACCGACCGGCGTTTTCACTTGTTCCGCAATACTGCGTCATTGTTGGTTTGGTGAATAACTTTGTTTTCTGCAGACAAATGAGAAATTTTCTTTTGTGACCTTTGAAAGGTCAAATATCAAGGTAAAGTGTTTAAAAAACTGTCATATGCCCTTTTTTGAAATAATTTGATGTTCTGAGAATAGCAAACCTTCAAAATGGTTTTAACAAGTCGATAGAATGTAAATATGTGGACTACCTTGACCATCTTGACCTGCAGGTAAATTGTCAAGGTCATACAAAGGTCGAAAGTCAAAAAGGTCTTTTGAAGAGAAGTCAAATGGAGGGCAACTGTTCAAAAAGCTCTTAGAACCTCACTTTTAGCGTTGCCCGGAAACAACGACGTGGACGTAGTAAGTTCTGTTTCCTTTGGGGTGCTTATTTACCTGAGTCCCCGTGCCTCTCACGTTTGGGGTGCTTGTTTACCGTGAGTCCCCTCGCCTCTCGCCATTGCTACCTATCTTACAATCAGCCAGGGATGAAATGTTCAAAATGCTCTCCATTAGCTTCAAGACACAAATGTAGACGTCTTTCAAAACCGTCTACAGTTTTGAGCAAAGTTTCTCGACAAATGGCTGCGCAGGCTGTCCTAATCCTTTCCATCACATCTTCTATTGTTGTAGGTCGCTGAGCTAACACTACATTTTTCATATAACCCCATAGAAAGAAATCAGGTGATGTTAGATCGAGTGAGCAGGCGGGCCATCCAATTGGACCTCCTCTTCCAATCCATCTCTCATCGAATTGTGAGTTCAAACACTCACCTACGATGAGTGCAAAATGTGGCGGAGCAACATCTTTTCGAAACCACTTGCTATTGAGGTGTCCATATCAAAATCCTTCGGAAATGTTTGGTCTGCTTTCTGGCTTTTGACTTTTGTCAAATTTTGTCGGCCTGTGTTATCGATAGTAATAGTACATGTCGATAGTCGATGAATTATTTCTTTTCTCTCATTTAATTATATTATAGAATACAAATTTTTTAAACTTTTAAGTGTGGTCCATTTTCAATATTTATAAAATTCCTCCTCATGTAAACATAGTTGAAAGATTTGAATTCTAATTGATTCCTATTTACAAATTACACAGAATGCAATATCGAAAAATTCTAAACATAAATATATTTATCAATAAAAATTCATAAAAGTAGTTTTCTGCCAGTTTTCTTACAGAATGTTTACAAGCATGTTTACCGCTAATAATTTTTACTGTTTACTAATTTCTCGAATGATTTATATCATCGAGAAATTAATTTTTTTTTTTTTTTTTTTGTGAAAAGAACAATAATTACTTGAATTAAAACGAAAAACTCAAAGTAGCTTTTGTTAAATTAAAAATTTCAACCTGAAAAAACTGATTTCTAAGTCTATTTTCGTCGATTTCATGAAGCATCATAAAAGCTTGATGAATTTTGTGATGGACTGTACACAGTGCACATTCTTAATATATTATGGGTATAAAAGACAGGTCTCAGGAAAAAATATCTATAGTTATACTTTTATAAATTTCAATATTACTAGCAAATATTACTGATTTTCTCGTTTGAAGCAGAAAATATTACTTTTTTATGAAAAAATTGAAACAACATTAAGTTTTTTTTTAAGATTTTTTTTTCGATTAAACTTTTGTTTTCTTATCGCTTCTTTCCAATTCTGGCAAATAATACGATTTTAATGAATGATAGCATATTTTCTCGGAAAACAGATTCACAACCCATTATAAAATTTATTTAAAAATATTAAATGGGGTCAATTTATAGAGAATCTTTTTCTCAAGAAAATGAGCTGTTATTCATTAAGGCCGTATCGTTTTCATAGGCATCAAAAGATCTAACATTAATTCACCAGTCTAGATAAAGAAGAAGCTTTAAAGAACACTTAAATTATGTTCATATTTTCATTGCGTGATAAGTAAGTCACTTAAATTCCCTCTTAATTGTACACTTCAAGTGGTGTAACTATAACCTAGAAACTATGTAGAATGTTAGAACTAAAAAGCTACTTTGAAAATAAAAAGGAACAGTTATAGTACAGAGTATTGTCTCATCTTAAGAATAAAAAGGTTGATTTATAAATTGTGTAGAATTAAAAAAAAGTTTTCAATAAATTTAAAAATAAAAGCTCAAATTGTGTAATCCCGTGTGGAAAATACTTCTGGCACTGACCCGGGCCAGATCAGACTGTCTGGTTTCCTGGACGTGGCCAAAAGTGTAACATTTTTTTTTACGGACCCCAGGCCAGACCATCTGGTCAGCCACTAGTTATTGTCTGGTTAGCCACTAGTTGGAGGCCATTGAATGGTACAATTTGGACAGAGTATAATAATATTATACTATGTAAAAATTGAAAATAAATAATAAATGAAAAATAAATAATAAATAAATAATAAGTAATAAATAATAAGTAATAAATAATGAATAATAAATAATGAATAATAAATGATAAATAATAAATAATAAATAATAAATGATAAATAATAAATAATGAATAATAAAAAATAAATAATAAATAATAAATTATGAATGATGAATAATGAATAATGAATAATAAATAATAAATAATAAATATTAAATATTAAATAATAAATAATAAATAGTAAATAATATGTATATTTAATCTCTCTCATTTACGGGTTTGAGGGCCTCCGCTACCTGTACATATATTTACATTCCATCCTTAATCTAACTTTTCCGCTGCTTATATTCTAATGTTTCGCCTTACTTATACTAATAACAGTAATCTTAATTCTACAAGTGAGCGATCTTCCAGGGCTTCCGTTTCCTCTTACCATAACAATATATTTTCCACGATTTTAGGAAGACATGCATGTTCAGGCCAAGTCATTTGAAAACACAGCACTTTTAATTAACAACGGATAACGCCGGCAAGCGCGGTCTTATTTGAGAACGAATTAAAAGCTTTACAATAAAATAGACTGAACTTGTTGATTGGCGACCGCGGACTGACCAGACGAGAGAAGGAAATTCAGAGACCCAGCAACAAAACTATATGTGAGACAGAGAGGGCACGAAAATGATAAGACCGGCTCACACATAAAGTTTGATCTCATGCCATAAGAAAATAAAATATGAGATAAATCGAAGAAATATAAATGTAAAGGGAACACGAAGAAAATAAATTAAGAACACAAGTTTCAGCATTCATAAAACAGTGAATTAATGTCCAATTTACAACACCGTTCTTAGGGATCAGTTCATGCGTCCTTCCACCAACCACCACGGGACGAGTTGTTCTCCGTTGAAAAGAGTACTGAATGTACGGGCCAGACGTTACTGCGCAGGATTGATTTTCTTCCACCAAAAGTTGTTGATTTTATCTGGCACTGGCGCTGAACAGTTCTTAGTTATAGCGACAACTTTTTTCACTTGTTCTTCTTCTGATAAGTACCTGCATACATTTCCTCCTGAAGGACTTAAATCTCTCCTCTATTAGGCGGATTCAAAACGCTACATGATTTTTTTTTTTTTTTTGAACACATAGAAAGGACGAGTAGAAAAGGGGTTATTTTGTTAAATACACTTTACCCACCGTTCTAGGTGCTCTTTGGCTGTCAAAAGAGGTTTAATTTTTCACCTTCAGTGCTGCTTGATGGTCAATAGTCCACAGTTTTTCGCAGGGGAATAGTAAAGTATCATTACTTACATTGTCGCTAATCAGGAAGACTACTTTTTTGTAAACTACGAAGTTCAGAGTCCAGAGACGAACATCTTTGGGAAACGAATGGGCGAGAGCAGTATAAGCTTTAACTAATTTGTCCATCATGAAAAGGACTGTTTGGTAGATATTTCAATTTCTTGTCTCTTTTCTATTCTCTTTTCCGCGTATAATAAAACTAAGAAAAATTTAGGATTCAATAATCTACAATTTTATTATATGACTAAAGCAAGACAAAACTATTTATCAGAATCGGAAATTGTATTCGAGATGATCAAAAATATCTTTATTGTTAAATATAAATCTAAAGTTGTACCCCTGACCCGCATAATTTGTGTATCCACTGAGAACATTCATTTTGCGCTCGCAGTAAACTTAGGAGTCTGTAACACCGTCTTGACAGAAAAAAAGAAATCCCTCAATCTCCGATCTCAATCCAGCCGACTTGAGGGACATGTTGAACAGACCCATCCATAGCTTTTATCTACGTATAATGCCGTAAAATTTACCCTAAAGGGACTTAGCAGCATGTTCTCTTAGTAGAAGCTAATGTTTTGCTTTCTAAAGACGACTTTTGAGCACCAAAGGTATAAGTGATGCTAGGCCATGTGTATTGTCGCTGGAATCAAATGGAAGACCAAGCTTTTCTGCAGCCCTATCTGCAGCACGGTATAGAAACGTCGCAGCATGAACGACTTAATGTTGATGTACGAGTCGCATAAGAGAATTTAGAAAAAATTAGGAACTTAGCAGGCTGTAGCCAGAACCGCTCTTCGATAAAGACACTAGAAGCTTAGCAAGCCTATACCCCCTTTATCTGCAGGGAGGTATATCGGAGGTACAGAAGATCTAGGATGATGACTTTCATGGATTTAAATCATCTTGTGTGTGCTTCAATTAAGTTGATTGAACTCCTGGACGTTTCATTTCACTGCATCAAACGCGCAGAGCAGCTACTATGTTTTCTCTTGCGCTATTTCAAGATATGTATATGTTTCTGCATTACCAAGATGTTGAATGGTATTATTGTATATGAGTTGAAAATCCTGATCGTCACGCGATGATATAGTTTTTAGTCTTCTTTGGTGTGTGTGGACGCAGGCACACCTGTCCAGTCCAAGTTCGTATGTAAAATGTATAAAAAGGGCTATCAATTGAATTATTATGAATCCTGATAAAAATTACAATTCAGCTAAATTTGCTATTTTTTAATTTAAAATTTAAATCTTTTTTTTTTTTTGAAATATCGAACTATTTATTATTATATTTTCCGATGAGAATTTATCTTCTTTGGTTAAAATTCGGTTAAAAGATGAACAATTTTTGTTAAAACTATATTTTTTTGTTGAAGATTCATCATTTTAGTTAAAAATCCGTTTTTTTTGGTAGAAAATTAATCTTCTTGATTGAAAATCACCCTTTTGTTTCACCCCTTGTTTGACACACTGGGGTGTAAATACCCCACGACCATTTTTCCTTACTTTAATAATTATTTAATTAATACTTTATTTTAATGTTCGGCTTTATAACCTACATAATCCTTTAAATTAAGCTCTTAAGATGATCTGATAAAATTTTTAAGTAAAAATATTCAATAGATTATTTTGTTAAACAATTTTCGTCGCTGTGGAGCAGATCACCCCAGAACTGTGTCAAAAAAGGGTTAGAAATACATAATTTTATTTGAAAATTCATCTTTTTGGTTAGAAATTTACTTATTTTGTTGAAAATTCGTCTTTTTCGGTTGAAGATTCCCGTGTTTTCGTAGAAAATTCAACTGTTTGGTTGAAAGATAACTTTTTTGTCAAAAATCCATATTTAGTGGTTGAAAATTCAACTGTTTTGTAAGAATTGGTCTTTTTGGCTTAAAAACTCAACATTTTGGTTGAAAAATAACCTATTTTGTTTAAAAAATCGTCTTTTTTTAATGAATTCTACTGTTTTTGATATTAAATAAAAATCTTTTTTGGTTATTATATCAACTATTACATTTTTCGTTGAAAATTCATCTTTTTTAGCAAGAAAAATTCAACCATTTTATTAAAAGTTGAACTGCTTTCTTGAACACACATTTTTTGTTAAAGATTCATAATTTTAGTGGAAACTTCGTCTTTTTTGGTAAAAAATCTTTCTATTTGGTTATATTTTTGTTACTTTGCGGTTAATTTTTTGATAGAAGTATGGTTACTATATAACTATTTTACTATTTTTTTAAGCTTGAGCAGTTCCGAGCCCTGGAAATACGAAGAGTAATTCAAATCTTTTAGTCTGTTATGAAAAAAATATCTCGTTTAGAAGAAATTTTGCTACTGAAAAGTTTTTTCGTTCGGAATTTATCTTGTTTTGTTAAAAATTCTACTATTTGATTGGAAATTTAATTATTTTGTTGAAAATGCAAGTATATTGTTAAAAATTCATCTTTTTTATAAAAAATTTAACTACTTTGCTAAAAATTAATTTTTTTAGTTGAAAGTTCATCTTTTTGGTTGAAAATTTAACTATTTTTATGGAAATTTAATTATTTTGTTGAAAATGCAACTATATTGTTAAAAATTCATCTTTTTTGCCAAAAATTTAACTACTTAGTTAAAATTTAATTTTTTTAGTTGAAAGTTAGTTTTTTTGATTGAAAATTTAACTATTTTGATGAAAATTCGTCTCATGTTTGGTTGAAAATAAATTTCTTAAACTGACAATCAAACTATTCCATTTTTGGTGAAAAATGTATCTTTTTCAGTTAAAATTTAACTTTTTGGTGAAAAACTTTTTGTTGAAAATTCGTCTTTCTTGGTTGACATTTAATTTTATTGGTTGAAAATTTATCTTTTTTTGTTAAAAATGTAATTGTTGAGTGAAATATTAATATGCTTCGTTGGCAATTCATGTTTTTTAGTTTAAAAGTAGGTTTTTTTACTTAAGGTTGAACTACTTTGTAAAAAAATTATTTTTTGCTTCCTCACAGAGGAAGCTTTGTAGTAGTAACATTTTTCAACATTTTTAAATTCATTTGCGGTTGCAGATAAATTGATGAAATTTGGAGGGCTTATTTTCATCACTAATATCTTGAAACTGACGGATTTTTTTTTTTAAATATTTATTACATATAAAAATTTAGGAATTTTGAAAATTCATACAAATTTGGAAATGGTATGAAACTTTTCAAATTGAATGGAAATTCAAGAATTTAACGGAAATTTTCGGGATTTAAAAAACGAAGAATTTTTGAAGCTTTGCTTTTATTTTAATATAAAGTCAGGAAAATTATTAAAATTCATGGTGAATTTTGCAAATTTTTGTAATTTTTTTATTTGGGGAAAAATATCAAATTTTATAAAGACTGAAATTTAATTAACTAGTCCTATATTTTTCATATGCCGAATTTTTGAGACGACTAGTCCATCTCTTTTTCTACCTTCTTAAGTTTTTCTGGACGCCTTAACCCAGTCTAAAATTTTATAAAAATTTGAAATTTTATAAATATTTCAAATTCTTTGCAAATTTCAAATTTCATAAATATTTTGAATTCGATGCAAATTTTAAATTGATTAAATATTCAATTTTTTTCATAAAATTTATTCTAAATTTAATTTTTAAATTCTATAAAAAAAATTATAATTTAATAAAATTTCTAGTTATGTTGAAGATTTTAATGATTGTAAAACCTTTAAAATTTTTCAAAATCCTTTCAAAACTATTCAAATATCAGAAAGGTTTATTATTTTTAATATTTGATAAAAATTTTAAAAAACTTGTAAAATTTCTCATATTTTCAGGTTTTTGGTAATTCAGGAATTATCAAACATTTGGAAATTTTAAATAATGAGGAATTTTTAAAACTTATTTTTTATTTTAATATGAATTTAGAAAATTTCATAAAAATGTATGGTAAATTTCGTATTAACCAAAAATATTGAAAATTTTTGAAATTTTACAACAAATTAAAAATTTTTTTTAAATTTTAGAAATGTTTTGAAAATTTTAGAAATTTTGAGGATCTTGAGAATTTTAAAATTTGTAAGACTTTTAAAGTCTTTAAAAATGTTCAAAATATTTTTAAATTTCTAATATTTTAAATTTTTTGTGATTTTTGAAATTTTATAACATTTAAAGAAATTTAAAAAATTTCTAATATTTTTAAGTTTTTGGCAATTCGGAAATTAGCAAACATTTTCAAATTTAAAAAAATTCAAATTCGAGTTGAGAGCTGTTGATAAATTTCCAGTAATTGGGAAAACTTTTATTTAAAATTTCGATGCTTTTCAAGTTATTGTTTCACAACGAGGAAATCATAATTATTTACTCACTTTGCCAATTAACCTTGCTTTATTCAAATTAGAAAATAATCCCTTCAATGCACATCTGACACGCGTTAATTTTTTTCCTCCACGAGTAGATGATTTTATATTGACAATCAGGCCTTGAATTGTTATCTCGTGCTTCCACCAATTCTTCAAATACACATTCACAAAATAAGACGAATAATAATGTTCTGTAGTATTTTTAAAAGATCTATAAAATCGAATTTCGAGCAAATGAACAAATAAAAGCAAGAAAAAAAATCTTTCGCCTAGGGCGCGCGACTGTCGGTTTTCGTGCTTCGCGCTCGATAATATATTTATCTCGCGCTTCGCGCTCGATGATATGTTTACTTTACGCTACGCGCACGGTCTTTGCATTTTCCCCACATTTGCGCCCAGCACTTTTTTCAAATTAAAGGTCAAATCATCGACAAATGTAATTTGGTGATTGAGACATCTCTTTTGTTAAAGCTCCTCTGGCTTTAACGAACACTTCAATATTTCCTCCTTGTTTTGCACTAATTTTAATCCTCAGCTACCCTGAAATATCTATTATTTCAATAATTTTGTATTATTACAATTCGTAATATGCATTGGTATCGAAAAATACGTATTTTCATTGTCTTATTTTTATAATTATTAAAAAGTGTATATCCTATACGAAGAATGTTGTTATCATACATTTTATTGCAACTTGTATCGTTTGTCTATAAATTAATTTTTTGTTTATTTTCAGTTATTTTTTTATGATTTAAACTGAAAATACGCATACTAGTGTAAAGTGGTTATGAAATGTTTTGAAATCCGAGTGAAAACCATTACAATATTTTGACATCTTTGCGAAACCTCCTTAAAATTTTTAAGTATTTTGAAATCTTTGAAATTTTGATGGTATTTCAAAACATTTTGAAATTCATTAAAATTTATTTATTATTTTTTTGAAATCTTCGGAAATTTTTGTGAAGTATTTGACTTCTCTGTAAAATTATTGAAATATTTGGAAATATTTTGATATCTTTGAGAATCTTTTGAAATCTTTTGAAATATTTGAAAGTCCGAATCTCCAAAGATCTTGGAAATTTTAGAAATATTTTTAAATCTCAGAAAAGCTTTGTAAAATCATTAAAATCTTTAAAATTTTTCGAAAATTCTTTAAATTTCGTGAAATCTTTAAAACCTTAGAAAAATCATTGAAATCTTTTCGAGATCTTTGAAATTTGTAGGAAACTTTGAAATATCTTGGAATTGTTTGAAATTTCAGATATTTGTGAAATCTCATGAATATTTGTGAAATATTTCTAAAACTTTTCGAATCTGCGAAATCTTTGAAATTTGTGTGCAATCGTTTGAAATCAGTATATAGACTGTTGAAATCTTCTGAAATCCTTGTGAAATATTTGTGATATCATAGTGAAATAAATTCAAATTTCTTAAAATCTGTTTCTAACTTTCTAAAACCTTTTGAATTCTTTCAATTATTTGGAAGTTTTTTATAAGATTTGGAATCTTTATATAATCTTTTTGTATTTTGTGATATGTTTGTGATATCTTTTGAAATCATTCAAATATTTTAGAATCTTGAAATCTTGTGTATACTCACAAGTTAAGCATTCTACCAATAGTTATCATATGAATTTGTTTATAATCATTCCAGACTTTCAAAAAATTTATATTAACATTAATGAAAATTGTTTAAAATTCCTGAATGTGCTGAAAAGCCCTTCACATTTGCATGAATTAATAATTGCAGAAAAAAATGTTTGGTACATTCGTCTGCTATCATTATATTATTTTGAAATTTAATTAAATTCACTTAATTTTTTGGATTAATACTCCAGTTTGATTTTTCATTTCCCCTCTAAATTCGCAATGAACGATTATAAACGCCTGGCTAAATCAGTGACGAAAAACAAATATACAGTATTGTACAAACAATCAAACAGTGTTACGAACACATTACTATTTCGCTTATCATTAAAATTATAAGATTTGATAACATGTTTCTTCTTTATTCATCTACGAAATGAAAAAGTGGCCTTTTCATGCCTTAAATTGAAGATTTCAATATCGAAGCATGTAGAATCGGTTTCAGCGTAAAATACAAATTAAAAAAAATAATAGACGCCGATAGGGCCCACTTCTATGCATTTTCACAAAAATTTTTGATATCGTAATATGAATTTAATTAACAATACTTTACATTTGTAAAAGTATCTTCGTATTGCTGGATTAAACTATTTGGTCAGAAACTCGTTTTTCGTTTAGTTGAAAATCAATTTCTTACAGCTGATAATATAACTATTCTATTTTTTGTTGACAATTTATCCTTTTAAGCCGAAATTTCATTTATTCAGTAGAAAATTCATGTATTTTGTTGGAAATTTGTCCTTTTTCGCCACAAGTTATTCTCCTTGGTTGAAAACTCGTCTTTTTGTAGAAAATCCGTCCTTTTCTAGAAAATTCAAGTATTTTAGTTGAAGATACATAATTTTAGATAAAAATTAATCGCTTTGGTGAAAATGTAACTACTTTGTTGAACTATAATTACTTTGTTCATAATTTAAGTCTTTTGTTAAATACTATTCCCTCTTGGTTAAAATAAATGAATACGTTTAGATTATGTATTGTTTTAATCTAATTATAAAATATTCGATGTAAAAAAATTACATAAATAAAAATCTGGTGTTTGAATACTTATATTTTAGATTTAAATCACCAACAGAAACTCAATTATTATTGTTGTGGAATACAGCCGTCTACTATTATTGTAAATAGTTAAATTTTCAGTCAACAAAATTAATATTCAATCGAAGAGATTAATTTTCAACTAAAATTATGGAATATTCAATTAGAATAGTTACATTTTCACATAGTAAAATTTTTTTAAGAAAAATAACTAATTTTGAAAAAAATAGTTACATTTTCAAACAAAGTGATGAATTTTCAACTAGAATTATGAATATTCAACTAGAATAGTTGAATTTTGGGTCAAAAAGATGAATTCTCAACAAAATACATGAATCTTTAACTAGAATAATAATTATGGAATAATAAACTAAAATAGTAATATTGTCAGCTTAAAAAAGTTAATTTACAAATAAACAAACAAACGAAAAATAAAAAAAATAAAATTTTTTTATCCAAAGAGATGAATTTTTAACTAGATGCTTCAATTTTCAACCAAAAATAGTATAGTTAAATTTTCAGTTAAAAATCTATTTTAAACATAAACAAACTGATTTTTTAAAAATAGTTAAATACAATAAAGCTACTTCTACAAATGAAGAATCGTTGTTATCCAATTTTATATTTGAAATCAAAAAAATAAAGCACATTCTCAAAAAAATTCCCTGACTTTAAAAAAAATCCCCGACATTTCCAAAAATTCGAATTTTTTTTTAGGAGAGTACCGGATTCTGGAAAATACTTGGATTGAATCCAAAATACCTAGAATCAATGAAGCAACTATCCAGAAAATGTTTGTAATAGCTTAGAAATAGTTAAAAAATTTATTGAATTTGTTATAAACTAATAAGTGAGTGAAAATGGATTCATCGGGATTGGTAGTGATTCGTGAATTGATTTGCACTAAAATTAAACAATGATATTCTGAACAAACGCATTTTTTTTCTTAAAAAATGCATAAGGTGATAACAATTTATTTAAACAATTGTTGTTAGCAACGAAAATTTTTCATTGTCATAAAAGCTTCCTAAAAGTTTAGAAATTAGTTATTTACACTTTATTATGTTGAAAAAACCAAGTTTTTACATCTAAAAATATACAGATAGTGCATTTGTTAATTAAACTTGTTTAAACGATCATCACTTGTTATTGGAATAATAAATCTGATAATTTTGTGACATTTGTGTATAATTTTTGACCGGTTCAATAGAAAAAACTAGATTTATTTCAACATAACTACCTGCTATGGATAATTGTTAATAAAATTTGTTTATAAAATAACAATTTATTCATTATTTTTCATGATTTCAATGAAAAACCGGTTTTGTCTATAAATTGTTTAAATTTATTGTAAATCAATTCACGAATCACTGCTATTCCCCATGAATCCATTTTCACTCACTTATTTGTTTATAACAAATTTAATCAATTTTCAAACAATTTTCAAGCTATGAAAAAACTTTTCTGGATAGTTGCTTCATTCATTCTTGGTATATGGGATTTAATCCAAGCACTATTCAAAAACCGGTACTCTTCTGAAGAAATTTTTTTTCCATTTTTGTTATTAAATAAAAAAAAGTAAAAAACTTTTTTTCAAATCGGCCTCAACTGATCTACGGAGAATTTTATCAGCTACGATTTGAAAGAAAAACCATTGAAATTAGACTAAAATTGTGGCCTGTAGACTGATTTGTCCAGAGACACCTTTTTTGTCTCACTGTGCGCCTGATAGTGCTGAGGCTAGTTGGCGTGGGGCACCCGCTTTCTTATGACCTTCTACAACTCAAAAAATACTTTCCGTACCATTTTTTGAATGTTTTTCAAGAGAAAAATATTAAGCATTTCTCTAGCACACTTAAAACAGGTAAAAAGTGCCGCATTTGAAGAAAAAAAAACCCAAAAATGTTTCCTAAAATGAAAAATCAAGGTGAAATAATTTTTATATTTCTTTTTAATTTGAATTTTATTTTATTTCACTTTTATTATTTATTTTGTTTGGTTCTATTCTATTCTATTCTGTTCTAATCTGTTCTATTCTGTTCTATTCTATTCTATTCTATTACGTAAGTTTCTGCGAAGTATCCTAACGTGCAGAAGGTTTCAGTGCAAAGACTTATCGGTAAGATGAAGGACACCAGTAATGATAATGTTCTTTTCTTAGAAGAGCAAGCGATAGAAATTGAACAGCAGGTGGCTTTGGCGTAGCAAAACGTCAAAAATAAACATCATTTAGAAGAAGACGCAACAGACGATCAAGCAGCGGCCATTGGTGAAGTTGAACATCAGGTGAGGTCTGCGTGCACTAATAGGACACCTGAACGTCAAGGTTTTACCTATGCATTTTAACGCTACACCAACTTACTGAAATAATCCACCCTCGGTACATCGAGACATTGATACCAGAGATATTGGATAAGATTAGAGTCTCCTAATGGCAAAGACTTGAAGTCCTTACCGTTAGAATGCGTCGGTACAAGAAAAGTAGTGCAAGAAGGCAACAAAATCGAACCTTTCAGACAGATAAAAGAAGGTTCTATCGTGGACTCAGCAGACTAACCTGAAAGACACCGGAGTCCCTCAATTGAAAGACATGACTTACTAGAAAGCTCCAGGTCCGGACATGGTGTACAACGTCTTGTACAAGTGACTGATAATTGTGCATCCTGCGTTGGCCATGTTTTTTTCAGAGGATGGCCAAACACAAAAATCTGATGCCAGGCTTTACACTCAAAGCTACGACGTCAATGTTGCCTAGAAAACCAAATGCTCGAAAGCCATCTGAATTGTGGCCGGTAGCCTATCTTCCAGCAATTTTTAAATGTCTTATAGCTATCATTGCAGATAAGGTATATTGTCACTGTGACGAGAATAACTCACTCACAGAAGAACAAAAAGAATGTTATGAAAACTCGCGACGCAGTTAAGATCTTTTCACTATAGACGCTGTTCCCATGACTCAAGCTCCTCAACATCAAAGGAACTGGCACATAACATACATTGACTATGAGCAAGCGCTTTCTTCCGTATCACATGACTATTCGCTTGAAGTCTTGAAAATTTACAAAATCTGCCCACGCATCCTTGACTTCCTAAGTCATGCAATGATGCTTTGGGATACAAGAATCAAGTGTTTTGATTATGGAAAACCAAGGATAACTGAATCAATATGCATGACGACGGATATATTTCGAAGAGACTCTTCCAGTGCACTATGGTTCCGTTTATCGTTGAACCCATTGAGCAAAACACTAAATAGCATACATCATGGGTTCAAAAACATGATATTGGGAATGGTCATTAAGTGATCGATCTTCTATACATGGATGGCCTGAGGCTATACGCTAGTTCAGAGCAGAAACTGCAGCAAGTGGTCGATGTCACAAAGCAGTTTTCCAATGATATCCGCTTGGAGTTCGGAATAGATGAATGCAGAACAGCGCATTTAACTATAGGAGAATAAGGGACCGCAGAGCTACATAAAGAGTTCGAAAATGACATCGAGACAATGGCTCACGGCGCATCCTATAATGACCTGGGTATTCTCCAATCAACGGGAATTCAGAATACGATATTCAAGAAAATCCTATCGACTGCCTTGACTACTAGCCTCAGATTTATTCTATAGAGTTCTCTTGACTTGGCGAAAAAATCAGGCCAATCAACACCTATGCCATTTATGTCCTTACGTAGTCCTTTGGGCTCATCATATGGTCTAACACCGACCTTAAAAGGGTAAACAGAACCCTCCGCGTAGAAATGACGATGCATCGAATGCATCACGGTAATTCCGAGATTGGAAGGGTGCTTCTACTACGACATAGAGGGTGTAGTGTTATTGGAGATCTCAGGAAACTGTGTGAGTCACAAGTCATACAGTTGCAAGATTATTTTAACAGCAAGCGAGATGTTACGATTCACAACACCGTCTGTAAAGCTGATCTTGACTAAACGTCCTTGAATTTTTCCTGAGAGGAGGCCTTGAATATCACGACAGAAACAATAGAGGAATTAGAAGCGCAACCATAAATTATCGTAGACACGGACTACGTTTAAAAGCTTCAAGAAAATAAAAAAAATTTTCCTAAAATTCCTGGAAAAATGTAAATTGATTTTTTATTTTGAAAATAATTTCTAAGAGAAGATTGACAAAAATTTCAAAAGATTTTAAATTATTTTCTGAAATGTCGAAAAAGGATGGGAAAGATTTTCAAGCAAAAGTTTTCCATCAGCAAGATTGCAAGTTTTTGTAACAAATTTGAAAAAAAAGTTCAAAAGTTTCACGATAATAAAAAATATTTCTCACAATTGATGGGATAATTTGAACAAGTTTTTAATTTTTCAGAATTTCAAGAAAAATTTTCGAAGAATTTTAAAATATATTGAGAAGGTTTAAAAGTTTTGAAAATGGTTGAAAAATGATTTTAAGTTTGAAAAGATTTCCAAAAATTTTAAACAAAATGTAAATTATTTAAGATTTTGAAACAAATTTCTAAGCTTTTTAAAAAGTTTGAAAAGTTTCAAGAAAATAAAAAAATTTCTTGAGATTCCTGGGAAAATTTTTGGTTACATTTTATTTTGAAAAATTAATTTCTAAAGAAAATTTGAAAAAGTTAAAAAATATTTCAAAATATTATCATAATTTAAAAATATTTCTACAAATTTCGAAAATATTAAAAAAATTTAAGGGTAATTTTTTTAATTGTGAAAGATTTTTTAAAAATTCAGAAATATTTCGAGTCAGTTTAAGAGATCTTCCAAACTTCTAAAAGTCCTAAATATCTTTTAAACTGACTAGAATTTTTCCTATAATTTTTCAAAATCCATGAAAAATAAAAAATTATATTTTTTCGACATATCTGGAAGCACCAAAAAATGTTTTGAACTTTCTCAAGAATTTTAGAAAAATTATATATTTATTCAAATTTAAAAACAAATGAACAAATGAACTTGAAAAAAATGTTTGGTAGAGATTTTTATTTTGTATTTTAAATTATTTATCCCCCAAAAATAATAATTTGGGTGATTTTTTTTCTTTCATGACTCAAAAATCTTTTTTAAGATAAAATTTGAACTATTTGGTTGCAAATTCGTCTTTTTGGATTGAAAATTAATCTTTCTTTATTGAGGATTCCACTATTTTGTTGAAAAATTGTGTTTCCTGATTAAAAATGCAACTGATTAAAAATTAATCTTTTTTGGTCGAGGATTCAACTACTTTGTTAAAAATTTATTTTTTCACTAAATATTCATAATTTTAGTCAAAAATTCATCTCTTTGGTTTACAATGTCACTATTTTGTTAAAAATTTGTCTTTTTTGGCATGAATTCTACTATTTTTTATTTAAAATTAAAATATTTTCGGGTTGAAATATCTTTTATGTTATCTAAATAATATATTCAATAATTTAATAATAATCAATGGAACAAAGGGTTTCACCACTTTGAAATGCAAAAGTTAATGTTTTCCGTTTAAGAAATATAACGTAGAAAAGTATCTGTTATTGCTAAAATTTTTCTAATTTTTTATTGTTGATCCACAAATTTAATTTTTTTTTTAAACTCCTAAAGATACGCATGCGCGCGCGTAGCGCGCTTTTTCTACTTGTTATATTAAAAAACGCATGGCGCCATTTTCGATTAATTCTCGAAACTAGCTAAAAATCACTCGAAACAATGTGAAACTATTGTTTTCCGGAAACTCGTATTTATGATTGGTTGGAGCTGTCGTTCTTTTTCCCCGATTAAAATGAAAATACTGCAAATTTCAGGTTGATAAGAAATTTAAGGTTATTTAAATAAAACATTGAATGATAAATAATCAATGGAACAAAGTTGTTCAGCACTTTGATATAAAAATGTAATGTGTAGATTTTTGAAGATTTTGAAAAAAAGAAGCTTTTGAAGAATTTGAAAACGTTCAAAGAAAATGAAAAACTTTTCCCAAAATTCGTAGGAAAATTTTAACTGATTCTTTATTTTAAAAAACACATTTTAAGAGAAAATTTACAAAGATTTGAAAACATTTCAAACTACCAAGTAGTGGAATTTTCAACCCAAAATAAAACGAAGTTTTAACAAAACAGTGAAATTTTCAACCAGACAGATGAATTTTCGAATAAAGAGTGAAATTTTTAACTAAGGAGGATAAATTTTCCATGAAAAATAGAATAGTTTTCAGTTGAAAATTGAATTTTCAACCAAAAATAAAACGAATTTTTAACAAAATAGTTCAATTTTCAACCAAAAAGTTCATTTTTTAACCAAGAAGATTAAGTTTTACGTGAATTTTCAACCTAGTAGTTGAATTTTCAACAGAAAAATATCAATTTTTCACCAAAAATATCAATTTTTCACCAAAAATAGAAAATATTTTAATTAAAAACAACTGAGTTTTCAACCAAAAATGAAACGAATTTTCAAATAAAATTATGAATCTTAAAAAAAAACAATTCGACAAAAAATGGAATAGTTTCAAGTTGAAAAAATTAATCTTTAAACAAAAAAAAAAGAGAAAGAAAGTTTTAGCAAAATAATTAAATTTGAAACCAAAGAGATAAATCTTCAACTAAAATGATAAATCTTCAAGAAAAATAAATAAATTTTGAAGAAAAGAGTTCAACATTCAACCAAAGAGTTGAATTTTTAAGAAAAAATTTGATTTTTTTATCAATAAGATTAATTTTCTACAAAATGAAGGTAAATTATCATCAAAATATATAAATTTTCAACCAATTGGTTGAATGTTCAACTAAAAAATATGAATTTTCCACTAGATAGTTCATTTCTCGACTGAAAAAGATACATTTTCCGCCACAAATAGAAAATTTTTCAGTTAAATTCAACAAAATAGTTGAATTCTAACCAAAATTATGAAAATTCAATCAAATTATTTTAAACTCCTTCCCCCTATCGCCTCCCCCCCCCTTCTCGCATTCTATAATATGCTCTAATGATTTCGTTTCTTCTCCGCATATCCGACAGCCTAAATCCTTGAAACCTTCTTTTTCTGTCTTCCCTACATTTCCGCACCTCAGTCTTAGATCTATTCTTCCCCAATCCTCCTGTATACCCTTCTCTTCTTTTACTTTTACTCCAATATCTAGTTCTTTGTTTAATTCCCCTAGCTCCTCCTGGTTTCTCATTCTCTTACATGTTGTTCCATTCCCTACTTTCCTCATTGCCTTTTCCAGTTCTCTACCTCATTCCGTTGGGCATCCATTCTCAATGCCTCTTATTTCTTCTCTGAGACATATTCGAGGCCACCTAACATCTTCCATTTGCACTATCTTACTGATATACTCTCCCGCAGTTCTTCTAGCTTCTACTTCTATCCATCTAACTCCCGCCTCCATTCTCCATAAATACCCTGGCGTGTTGTTATCTACCCCAAGTGCCATTATTACCCATTTTCCCTGCGCCTTTTCCATTTCCTCCCTTCTTCCCCATCCCCATATTTCTACCCCATACATGAAGCCCGACATCACTAATGCGTTCATTAAATATAGTCTTCTATTCAACCCTTTTACTCTCGCCCCTTTCATTATCCCCCATGTTGCGTTCACCGCTATCTTCGCTTTCTTTCCGATATTCTGCAAATGTTTCCTATAAGTCATGCCTGCCGAGAACCAGAATCCCAGATATTTATACCTATCCACTATTTCTAGACTCTTTCCCTTAAAATTCCAACTTGCATCCTTCTTTCTTCTCCCCCTTCTTCTAAATATCATTATTTTACTTTTCTCTACATCATATTCTTATCTGCGTACTTCTCTAATGTTTTGAGCTTCTCCGTCAGGCCGATCGCATCATCCGCTACTAGAGCTACATCATCAGAAAACTTCAATGCTTATATTTTATTGTTCCCTATTAGTGTCCCTCCCTCATTATTTCTTTCCCATTCGTCTTCTAGATCATTCAGCCCTATTATAAGTAAGGTTGAACTCAACGGGCACCCCTGTCTTACTCCCCTCCACGTTTCAAATTTTTCCGATACACCTTCCCCTGATATTATACTCAGCTCGACTCGACTCGAAAGCTAACAAGCTCGACTCGACTCGTTCGAACTTCGAGTTTTTTGCACACCCCTAAAAAAAGATAAATTTTCAATCAAAACTGGCATAGTTCAATTTTCAGTTTAATAAATTAATTTTCAACAAAAAAAAAAGGATTTTCTACGGAATAGTTAAATTTTCACCCGAAAAGATGAATCTTCAACCAAATAAGATTTTAATTTTAAATTGAATTCTCAACGAAAGGAGAATAATTTTCAACCAAACATTTTCTTTTTAAATCAAAAGAGATGAATTTTCAAAATCAAAACGACAAAGCTGCATTTGAGAAAGGTTTTTCAGCTAAGAGAAGAAAAATTTCATAAATACTAGTGAAATTTTCATTAAAAAATCAAGATTTTCTACAAAACAGTCGAATTTTCAACGTGAAAATATGCATTTTCAACCAAAAAGTTAATTTTCAACAAAATAGTTGAATTTTCAACCAACAAAAAATTTTCAGTCATGAGAGAACAACAATTTCAAACAAATTGTTTAATTTTCATGCAAAAAAAATCAAAAAGTTAATTTTCAAACATGTAGTTGTATTTTTTTTAATTCGATTTTTTGGTAGAAAATCGAATTACAAATTTAAATATTTGGTTGAAAAATTAACAATGAATTATTTGGATGATAAATTAACTATTTGGTTGGAAATTTAACCATTTTGTGAAAAATTTAACTATTTGTTTGAAAATTGAACTATTTGGTTGGAAAATTAATTATTTGTTTGGAAACTTAACTATTTGTTGGATAGTTGAACTATTTGGTTGAAAATTGAACTATTTGGTTGAACATTTAACTATTTGGTTGGAAAAATAACTATTTGGATGAAAATTTAACTATTTGGTGGAAAATTAAACTATTTAGTTGAAAATTTAACCATTTTGTGGAAAATTTAACTATTTGGTTGAAAAATTGAACTATTTGGATGGAAATTTAACTATTTGGTTGAACATTGAACTATTTGGTTGGAAATATAACTATTTTGTGGAAAATTAAACTATTTAGTTGAAAATTTAACCATTTTGTGGAAAATTGAACTATTTGGTTGAAAAATTGAACTATTTGGTTGAACATTTAACTATTTGGTTGAAAATTTAACTATTTGGTTGAAAATTGAACTATTTGGTTGAAAAATAAACTATTTGTTTGCAAACTTGACTATTTGTTGGAAAATTGAACTATTTGGTTGAAAATTGAACTATTTGGTTGAAGATTTAACTATTTGGTTGGAAAAATAACTATTTGGTTGGAAGTTTACCTATTTGGTGGAAAATTAAACTATTTGGATGGAAATTTAACTCTTTGGTGTAAAATTAAACTATTTGGTTGAAAATTTAACTATTTTGTGGAAAATTGAACTATTTGGTTGAAAATTGAACTATTTGGTTGAACATTTAACTATTTGGTTGGAAAAATAACTATTTGTTTGGAAACTTAACTGTTTGTTGGAAAATTGAACTATTTGGTTGAAAATTTAACTATTTGGTTGAATATTTAACCATTTTGTAGAAAATTTAACTATTTATTTGAACATTTAACTAGTTGGTTGAGAAATTAACGATTTGGTTGAAAATTGAACTATTTGGTTGAAAAATAAACTATTTGTTTGGAAACTTAACTGTTTGTTGGAAAATTGAACTCATTGGTTGAAAATTGAACTATTTGGCTGAACATTTAACTATTTGGTTGCAAAAATAACTATTTGGATGGAAATTTAACTATTTGGTTAAACATTGAACTATTTGGTTGGAAATTTAACTATTTAGTGGAAGATTGAACTATTTGGTTGAAAATTTAACCATTTTGTGGAAAATTTAACTAATTGGTTGGAAAATTAACTATTTGTTTGGAAACTTAACTATTTGGTTGAAAATTGAACTTTTTGGTTGAAAATTGAACTATTTGGTTGTAAAAATAACTATTTGGATGGACATTTAACTAACTCGTTTTTGCCCGTAGCGCGCGGGCTAATTCGTTCTTGCGCTGAGAAATAATCAACCCGCTTTTGCTCCGACTATTTTCTTAGCCCGCTTTTGCTATCAGCCCCTCATATACATTTTGTAAATTAAACTATTTGGATGAAAATTGATCTTTCTTTGTCGAAAATGTTTCTTTTTGTTGAAAATTCAACTTTTCAGGTTGATAATTCAACTGCCTTTTTGAATGATTCGTCTTTATGGCTTGAAAATTCAACTATTTAGTTAAAGTTTTATCTTTTTTGTTTGAAAATTCGATCATTTGTCTTAAAATTCATTTGTGTATGAGAAAATTCAACTATTTGACTGAAACTTCTATTACTTTGTTAAAAATTAATTTTTATTACTTGACTTTAACTATTATATTATAAATACAACTGTTTGGTTAAAAATCATTATTTTTTTAATTTAACCATTTTATGGAAAGCTAATAATTTACGTTTAAAAACTTAACTCTTTTTTTTTAAATTCGTCTCTTTTGGATGAAAATTCAACTACTTTGTTGAAAAATGCAATATATATCGACTTGATATGTTAGGTAAGTAAAGCATTTTATAATGTATTTAATATTGTATCTATATTAATTTTATTTAAAAGAATTTATTTTTATATTTCCGCGAAGAATCACCGTATTTCCTCCGTTTCGAGAGTATTATGGGCTGTGAATTCTGACTGAATAGAAAATTAATAATTTCATATTTCAATTATACATTCTCAAATTTAAAGCCTTAATTCACAATAAATCCCCGAGATATTATTTATCTTAAGTTTGATAAAATGGTTGAATTTTCAACCAAAAATGGAATAGTTAAATGGTAAGTCAAAAAAATTAATTCTTAACAACAAAAAAACGGATTTTCTACCAAACAGTTCAATTTTCAACCAATGTGATGAATTTTCAACTAAAATTATGAATCTTTAATTCGAATAGTTGAATTTGATGCCAAAAATGTACCCAATTTTTACACCAAATAGTTCAATTTTTAAATAAAAAAGAGGAATTAATAACCAAATAGTTAACTTTTCATCCAAAAAGATAAACTTTAACCAAATATAGACTAACTAAAGTTTTTGTTTGATAAACTAGTTTCTAAAAAAACGAATTTTAAATAAAATAGTCAAATTTTCAACTGGAATAGTTAAATTTTTAGTTCGAAAAATTGATTTTCAACAAGGTAGTTAAATTTTCAGAGATTTATTTTCAATTAAAAGGATGAATCTTCAACGAAAAAAATTAATTTCTAACACAGGAGTTTAACTCTTAAACAAGGAGTTGAATTTTCAACTAAAAAAGATGAATTCTCAACAAACAATGTAATGTAATTGTAATTTCAACCAAAAAAGATTCAAATTTTAAATACAAAATAGTTGAATTCAATTAAAAAAAGACAAAATTTAAAGAAAAGCTGTTCAGTTTTAAATTGAAAAATACTTTTCAGTCAACAGAGAAAACAAATTTAAAACAAACTCATGAATTTTCGAAGGAAAAATATGAATTTTCAACAAAGAACAGTGATTTTCTACCAAAAAGTACTAATATTCAACAAAACACATGAAGTTATTATTGAGGACAATAAAAGAAAAAAAAACCAAACGAAAAGGATACTTCGCCTAATATTTTATTGACATTTTACTTTAACCAAGTTTCTTAAGTTTTGCCTTCATCCTTCACAGTTTTTTGTTCTTTTTCATCCACTTAAATCAAAATTAATTGGCTATGACAAACATTGTTGAACAAAAATAAAATTTAATCCACTTCATTCACGAAAACTACCCTTCATAGGTTAGGTTTGTAAATTTTAACGAAAACTTTTATCAATTTATTGATAAAATTTATAAAATAATATGAAATAAGCTACATTAATATAAAAAAACACATTTCTTTGCTGTTCCATAATAGGGACATGCATTATGGAACACCGGTACAAGAGTCCAAAAGTTGTTTATCATCCAAACCCCGACAAATAAAGCCTCACATGTCTCCTGTCCCCTATTCATAATTTCTTCCTTCCTCTTTGATTTCTTTCAAAATCAAGATATACAAAGCTTCACGTGTTTCATTTTCCCTACACGTCCACATTTCCTTTCTCTTTACTTTTTATCAAAATAAAGACACATAAAGCCTCACATGTCTCATTTTCTCTATGCATCTGTATATCCTACCTCTTCACTTTTTATCCTAATCAAGACAAATAAAGTCACATGCCTCATCATTCAAATCCCGACAAATAAAACCTCACCTGTCTCCTTTCCCCTATGCATCATTACTTCCTTCCTCTTCACTTTTTATTAAAATCAAAATATACAAAGCTGCGCATGTTTCATTTTCCCTACACGTCCATATTGCCTTTCTCTCTACTTTTTACTCGAGTCAAGACAATTAAAGCATCACATGTCTCTTTTCTTCCATGAACCCTTCTTACCTTCATTTTCATTTGTTATCCCAGTCGAGACACATAAGGACACAAGTCTCATTTATTCTACGCCCTATATTTCCTTCGTCTTCACTGTTCACTCAAATGTAGAAAAATAAAATCTCACATGTTTCATTTTCTCTATGCAACCATAATTCCTTCCTCTTTACTTCCTATCCAAATCAAGACAAATAAAGCCTCACGTGTATCTTTCTCCATTTGTATTTATGTTTCTTCACTCTCTATTCTTTACTCAAATGGATAAAAAGAAACCCTCACATGTCTTATTTCACTTATGCATTCATATTTCCATTCTCTTCAATTTGTAATAAAATCAAAACACATGAAGCCTCACACGTCTCATTTTTCCTGTGCATGTAGATTTCCTTCCTCACTTTTCATCCAAATGACGACAAGTGAGGCCTTACAGGTCTCATTTTTTTCTCTGCATCCATATTTTCTTCCTCTTCACTTTTTATCCAAATCAAGACAAATAACGTCACATGACTAATTTTTCCTACACGTCTATATTGCCTTACTTTTTATTCGAGTGCATACAAATAAAGCCTTACGTGTCTCATTTTACTTATGCATTCATATTTCATTTCTCTTAAATTTTTATCAAAATCAAGACATACAAAGCTTCACATGTCTCATTTTCTCTATGCATCTATATTTCCTTCCTTTTAACTTTTTATCGAAATCAAAACAAATAATGCTTCACATGTCTCATTTTCTCTATGCATCTGTATATTCTTCCTCTTCACTTTTTATCCCAATCAAGACAAATTAAGTCACATGCCTCTTCCTCCCTAAGCTTCGATATTTCCTTTCTTTTCACTTTTTATCCAAATAAAGACGAATGAAGCCCTAGATGTCTCACTTTCCCCATGAATCCATATTTTCATCTTTTCCATCTAAAAGAGTGAATTTTCAACAAAACAGTTTAATTTTTTACCAGAAAAGATAACTTTAACAAAATAGTTTAATTTTCATCCAAAATAATTAAATTTTCAACAAAATGCACGAATTTCTAACCAAATATTTGAATTTTTAACTAAAAAATATCAGTTTCCAACAAAAAATGAATTTCTTATATTTTCAAACAAGAAAATTATTTTAGTACAAAATTTTCAACGAAATAGTTAAATTTTCAACCAAAGAGGTGAATCTTAATAAAATTAATTTTCAACAAAGTGGTGTAAGCTTCAACCACGTAGGTTCATTTTCAACCAAAATGATGAATTTTCCACTAAAAACATTAATGTTCTACAAAACAAGACAAATTTTTAAGAAAACAATATTTTTTAACATATCCCAATTAAGATATAAAAAGCTTCACGTGCCTCGTTTTCCCTATGAAACCATATTTCCTCTATTATTTTTTTAGCATATTTTTTATCAAAATGGAGACAAATAAAGCCTCACATGCCTCATTTTTCTTATGCATTATTACCTTATTCCTCTTCACTTTTTATCAAAATCAGGATAAACAAAGCTTCACATGTTTCGTACAAAATCGAGTGCGAAGCACGAGATGCGTGATAAGAATATGTTCGTTAAAGCCGAAGGAGCTTCAACAAAAGAGAACTCGCAATCATCAAATTACAGTTGTTAACGCTTTGACCATTAATTTTAAAGAGTCTGTCCACAAATGTGTGGAAAATCTAAAGACCGAGCGCGTAGCACGAGATAAATATATTAGCGAGCGCGCAAACTTCACTTCAAAGTTCCCTGACTTTCCCCTAATTTTTCCATGATCAATTTTTCATTTTCCCTGACCGTTAATATTCAAAAACTAGAATTTTAATGTTGTAACATTTTTAACGTAGAATCTTTTATGAACGGAATAAAACAATTTCAAATTAATTTATTTGTTTCAAAAAAAAGATCAACTAAGCAGTTGCATTTACCACAAAAAATTCAATTTTCAAGCAAAAGAGACCTATTTTAAAGCAAAAGAGACAATTTTCAACAAAAAAGTTGAATTTTCAACCTACAAAGATGAGTTTTCAACCAAATGGCCAAATTTCCAACTGAAAAAGATTAAACTTCAACCATAAACAGTTGTATTTTCAACCAAAGAATTGAATTTTTTAGAAGACAGTTCAATTTTCAACAAAAAAAGATGAATTTTCAATCCGAGAGGACAAATTTTCTGTCTAAATAGACGAATGTTTAAGAAAACAGTTGAATTTTAGACCAAAAAAGTAAAGATAAAATCATTGAATTTTTAAACAAATACTGGAACTTTCTACCTACAAAGATAAATTTTCAACCAAAAATGGAAATGATAAATTTTCAACAAAAAATGGAAAAGTTAAATTTTCAGTACAAAAATCAATTTTGAACAAAATAACAACAAATTATCAATAAAATAGTCATATTTTCAATCAATGATGAATTTTAAAATAAATTGATGAATCTGCAACTGAAAAAATGAATTTTTAACAAAGTAGTTCACCTTTTAACCCCGAAGTTAAATTTTGCAACCAAAAAAAACGAATTTTCTACAAAATTGTTTAATTTTCAAGAAAAGATATGAATTTTCAACTAAAATTATGCATCTTCAAGAAAGAAAGAAAAAAATTTTTAACAACGTTATTCAACTTTCGACACAGAAGTTGAATTTTTCAAGACAAAAGAGAAATTTTCAAACAAACAAAAAGATTTTTTAATCAAGAAAGTAAAAGAAGTTCATCCAAATTGTTGAGCTTCTGAGCCAAAAGACGAATTTTCTTTAATTCAGTTGAACATTTTTGTTTTGTTGAGCATTTTTAACCAAAAAAGAGGAAATTTCAACCAATTAGATTTTTAAAAAAATAATGAAATTTTTATTTAAAAAATATTTAAGTTTAATTTCCAACACAAAATAATGAGTTCAACACAAAAAGAGAAATTTTCAACAAAACATTTTAATTTTAATTTATGAATAAAATAATAAAATAAATTTTCAACTAAAAGTATAATCGTCAGGAGGGAGAAACTAAAAAAAATATAAATAGAAGTATAAGGCAAATAAATTATTAACACGGATATTATATCAGTATGGCTGCAAACTTCATTTTCCAAATCACTTCACTTTCCTCTGATCAATTTTTCATTTTCTCTGACCATTAATATTCAAAGGCCAGAATTTTATTCTTGTAAAATTTTTAACATAGAATATTTTATAAACTGAATAAAACAAATTCCGGGCGATCGTCTTTTCCTCCACGGCTACCTGCGAACCCTTCCTCTTCCAGTGTGCAGCGACATTACCCCTGACGGGATTCGAAATTGCTCCAGGCGCTCGAAGCTAGGTCCCCTATGGAGATAATCACTTTGTCTTTCAACTTATATCTGTTCCTATTTGAAAAACATAAATATGTCCAAGAAAATCCTTTGAATATGCAAAATTAGGTTAAGTCCAATCTATTATAGTATAAATATAATATATGAACTTTTGATAGATTTTGGTCCACTTTTAAATTATAATGGATTAATAATTAATTCAGTCGTCGTCGTCTGTATATCGGATAACTTTCGAAAGACTAATCGGATTGGATTGTGCTTTGGCACACAGCTTCAGGAACGGTACAAAAGATCAAGTTCGTTAACCAGCTCTTTCGGACAGAAATTCAAAAAGAAAGGGCACTTTCAAAATTTTTTAGACCATTTCTTTCCAAGATTGATAAATTCCATGGATGGCCGCCCGTAGTACTAGAAAATTAAAACAAAATTATTCTCACAACTTTTTTCAATACAAAAAAAATTGACGAAGTTATAGCGTTTTCAAAATCTCCCTGAAAAAGGGAAAATTTACATTTCAAGCCAATTAAAGCATGATATGGAGAAAAGTCAGTGAAAGAAAAGTGTTACTTTTTGATAGTCCTACAAGATTCTCATGACGACTTTTTGAGTTTTTTCGAAAAATCAAAAATTCAAATTTCATTGGCACAAAACATAATGAATGATTACATTCTTACCATGATGAGAAGGTATTGGCTTCATGTGAGAAATGACTTTCGTGGATTCCGTCAAATGTCGACGCTTTGAGGCCCCCTGCGTCCGAAAAAATAGATTTTACGTCGGTTTCTGTCTGTCGTTGTCGTTGTCGTCGTCCTCTGTATACCAGATAATTTTTTAAGAACATTAAAAAAACTTTTTGAATTTTTTTGAAAAATCCAAAAATGAAATTTTGATCCCAAAAGAAAATAATAAACAATCTAAAATTTCATTTGACGGTCAAACTATGCAAGACACAGAAAAAAATTAATTCAGCAAAAATTATTGCCTCAAGAAGGACGTATGAATCATTCTTGATAGGATGCGCAATTTCTGTTTCATTCGTAAGAAACCACAATACAAAATTGAAAAATAAATTTCTGGACAAAAGTTGCTCTTCCAAAAAAGATTAGAACTCATCCAAATTTGTCATTGATAATTTCTTGATATGACGCGTAGTTTTGTTTTAATCGTAAAAATTAACATGCAATATAAAAAAATTAAATTCTGTTGAACACAAGGTACGAAAAAAAATTAATCGATAAAAGTTGCTAACCCAGAAAGAATCTACAAGTCTGTTATAAGTAATTTTTAGATAGGACATGACGACTTTATTTTGATCGTAAAATATAAGATTAAATATAAAAAAATTAAATTTTTGGAAAAACGACACGAGACGAAAAAAATCACAAAAAAATGTGTTCTATCAAAAAATATCTTTGAATAGTTCATGAACTTTTGTTATAAACATATGGTAGCTTTTCTCAAATGATAGTAGCAAGACAATGAAAATACTTTTGTTTCAATGCCAATGCATGTTATGAATTGTAGACAGATTAATTTCTTTTATTGATACATTTTTCAGGGTAGAATCATTTCAGCGCGAAATATTTTGCGTCTGAAAGGATTTTAGACAACACTAATTTCACCGATTAGATGAAAAAACTGAATATTCATTTCGAATATTTAGACTTTTAGGAAAAAATTGTGTAGAAAAATTTCTTTCTCCTCTTGATTTACATCCTATTTGATTATTTATGACAGGGGAAAATTGTTATTATTCATATATAAGCGAATAGTTCAATAATAACGCAAACAGTAAAAAGTGCCAGAGGAATTTTTATGGAGACTTTTTTTAAGGAATAAATTTGATTACTCAACTTCTTTCATATCGCTTCTTTTTTTCGCAAAAATCGTGAATTTTCATTTTTCAGAACAAAAATTGGTGAAATACGTGTCATCTAGAATCCTTTGAAAAACAACATATATCGTGTTCAAACGATTTTGTGACTTGAGCTTGCACAGCCTGCCTTATTGGGAATTAATTCGCCTTCATGAAAAATAAAATGTGTACATTATTTTGCAATATCTGAATGAGCAGCTCCAGACTGAGGTACAGAAATAAATATATTCAATATACACTTGATATAGTAAAGTTGAAAATAATGTAGAAAGTTCGCATTTTCGATAAAAGCAAGTGCGAAGCACGAAATTCAACAAAATTATAATTTAAGGCGAAAAATATTTTTGTATACAAAATAAAAATTTCGAATAACTATTTATTTTTAACATTTCTTTTTGTATTTTTATTTTAAGGTTACACAAATATAATTTTCATAGGATTTTTGACAAAATTTCACAAAATTTCTCAATATTTCAGATATGTGAAATAAAAATTTCAACAAAAAATATAATTTTCAACCAAAAACTAATTATTGGAGATATTTTTATAATTTCATTCTTTAAATATATTCCCTAAGGCCAAACATGGTACAAAAATGTCGTAAAGTTTATAAAATGACCAACTATTTACAAGAATTTTTTAATAAAAATCAGTGTCTACCATATTCAAATAACAATTCGGACCATTTATAAAAAATATTAATACTTTTCATTTTTAAAATTAACGTATACAGAGTACAGCTTTTATTTGAAATTTCACGGCAGTTTTTTGCACCATGTTTCACCCTGGGGCTGAATCAAGGAAAAATAACCTAAAAATATGTTCATTAGTTATTAAAATACTACAAAGTATTACCTTTAAAATTGTGTTGTCCTTTTAAAATCATAGGATATTGCTTTATAAAATATATGTTGTTAAATTTATGTTACAATTATTTACAATTCATTTCTAATTATAATTATTTTACAATGAAAATAAAATTGTAAACATAAATATAAGTTTTATGAGATTCTTGAGAAAATTACGAAATATTTTCTAAGATTTCAGATATTTTAAATCAAAATTTGAGCAAAAAAAGAAACAACATTTTCAAACGAATAGTTTAATTTTCAGGCAAAAAAGGTTAATTCTCAACGAAAAATTTGATAATTGCGATTTCAATAAGAAAAGATTATTTTAAATAAAAAACAGTCGAATTTAACTTGAGAAAAAATTAATTTTCTAAAAAATAAATACATTTTCAAGTGAAAATGATTTTTAGTCAGAAAAAAAGGAAAATTTCAAACACCTTCATGCGCGTATTTTGTTTTGCGAGTTGAAAATCATGTCCCACCAAAACTTCTGTTACAGGGAAGAAGCGGGGAGATAATATAACATTATAATATATAATATATGTGGTAATTTGAGGCAAAAAATTATTTTTAATGCAAAATAAAAATGTCGAATAACTATCTATTTTTTAAGTTAATTTATTTGTAAGTTTATATAAATATAATTTTCTTCAGATTCTTAAGAATATTTTGAAACATTTTTCAATATTTCTGTATGTCAATCAAAATTTCAACAACAATAAAAATTTGAACTGAACAGTTGAATTTTCAACCAAAAATGCTGAACTTTCCACGGGAAATGTGATAATTGCTGTGTCAACGAAAAAAATATAATTTAAAATTAAAAACAGTTAAATTCAACTATAAAAGAATGACTTTTCTACCACTTGAAAAAATTTTGGAATCAAAAAATTTGTCCAGGGAAGAAAAAAGAAAATTTAAACAAAATTATAATTTAAGGCGAAAAATATTTTTGCATACTAAATAAAAATTTCGAATAACTATTTATTTTTAACATTTTTTTGTATTCTAATTTTGAGGTTATATCAATATAATTTTCATAGGATTTTTGACAAAACACAAAATTTTTCAATATTTCAGATATGTCACATAACAAATTTCAAGAAAAAATATAATTTTCAACCAAAAACTAATTGATGGAGATATTTTTATAATATCATTCTTTAAATCTATTCCCTAAGGCCAAACGTGGTACAAAAATGTTTAACGACTGACCTAACAGGTGTATAAAGGTAAAGTAAATGGCAGAATGCCTAGAGGTAGACCACCCAAAGAATGGTTTAAATCTATGAATAAGACAATAATTCGAAGAGACCTAAGAAACCATAGAAACACGAGAGCTTGCATGAAAAAATGCATGAACGTGAAGGAAGCTAGAGTAGTATGCCAGGACAGAAAAATTTGGCGACAAATAGTTTATAAAAAGAATGTGAGTAGAAAAAGACTGCAAAGTGTAAGAAAAGGTGTTTATTTTTAAATAAGTAAAAATAGAAAATGATAGGATTGTAAATATTCAAAAAGTAAGAGAATCATGTTTAGACGATTTTTCTTTAATTCGTTCGAATTCCTAAACAAATAATTTTTAATCAAATTTAACAGGAAGAATTGCGGAGTATTTTCTAATGAACGGAATAAGTTGTTGTTTATCAAGATTGGATATAATCACGATTCTTTAGAAACATTAAAGAAAATCAGGAAATGTCAAATAACTATTATTTGTCAAATAATTTTAATCCAAACTTATTTTTTCAAGAACTATATTGGCATCTCTTCTCAAATTCATTGAAATTAATTTTGAGTCTATTTTTTTTACTTTTATAAACCGATATATAGTTTTAGTTCAAAAGAGACAGTTTAAAACTTATGTTGTTTAAAAATAATAATAATGGAAATATTTCCAAATTTAAAAGAACTTCAAATCTTTATCTTTAAATACGGGGTGGCCCTTTCAACCAAAGAAAAAAATTTCCGGTCATTTCCGAGTTTTTTTTTCCCCCGATTTGTAACACTTTTTCATCGTCAATGAAATAAACAAATTTTGAAATCTTAAAGCTACACATTTTTTTATACAATGAAATAAAAACTGAACTGAAAATTAAAGTGTTCAAAGTGGAACACTTGAATTTAAAACTTTAAAAATTGAACTTAAAATTTGTGTTCATTTGAACGCTCAATAATTTATACGTATAAAATAAAAGGTTTTAACATTTTTCAATCAAACAGTATTTAAATAAATTCAGTTAAACTGAAAATTGTACAGTTTTTAACTTTTATAAATTGTAAAGTTCAAAGATCCAGATTGAGTTTAAACAGTATAAATCCACGCTATAATTTTCAATGCTCTAAATTCGAAAATAAAACAATAAATTTGTATATTTTCAAAATTACATAATTTTAAGAAATTTTAAGGTAACAAAATTAAAAATTGAACGATTACAAATTTTTTTCAAGTGAACACTTTCGGAACTAGTAGTAAAATTATTTTGATTCTGAATATTTTCAAATTAATGGTTGTTCAATCGTTATTCATTTATCAAAACTTTTTTTTTTAATGTTTTAAAATATTATCTTAAAATTATTTGTTCAGAATAAAAAATAATTTCAAATTTTGCCAGGAATCTCAAGAAAAATTTGTTATTATCTCAAAACCTTTCTAAAATCCTTGAAAGCTTCAAAATTTTATTTCAAAATCTTTAAAAATCGATATTTTGTTGACATTTTTTCTTATTTTAAATTATTTATGAGATATTCTTAAAACTTTTAAATGTCTTTTTAATTTGTTCGAATGTTTTCCTAAAAAATCCTGCAAAATAAAAAAAAATGCTTTAAAATCATCCAGATTCCTTTATGACAATTTGAGAAATATTCTTTGATCTTTTTGAATATTCTCCTAAAATCATTTTTTGAAAATAAAAAATCATTTTAAAATTTGCTAGGAATCTTAAGAAAAATGTGCTATTTTCATGAAAACTTTCACATTCAAATAACTTTCTTTTAAATAATGCAATTAAAATTGTAATTGTCAAAATTTAAACTTAGCTCTCTCAAAATTAATTTAAAAAGTTAGTAACTGAACCTAACATTAAAATAACAACTTGGAATGGAACTTATTTTAATTTCGTGAATAATTTTTCAAAAAAAGAGAAAAGATGGAAAGATTATTTTAAATTACATTATATCATCAAACGATATAAAATTTGAGATATTTCCCGTGATTAGATAGATTTTTATTCTAGAAATTGATTAAATTGCTGGTTAAGAAATAAATTGCTGTCATTTCTCGGATTTCCCGGTCTCAAAAAATGACAAGGTTTCCCGCTCCAGCGACCACCCTGCAAATGGCGTCGCGAATGTTAAAATCGACATTCAGTGTCAAAACCCTGATAAGAGCGTTCTCAAACTTTGTTAATAATAATATTTAAAATATGTAGATAGAAGTATTGTAAGAAATGGAAGTCATGTAAACCCTTAGGGGACACATTATGAATAAAGAAGAACTATTTGGTTGGAAATTAATCTGTTTTGGTTAAGGATTCAACTATTTTTGTAAAAATTCGCCCCTTTTTAATGAATTTAATTTTTTTAGTGGAATTATCAGTTATTACATTTTTTGTAGAGAATTCATATTTTTCTGTTGAGAAATCCACTCCTTGGGCAATAGTTGAACTATTGTGTTAAAAATTCATTACTTGGATTGAAAATGTAAGTACTTTGTGGAAAATTCATGAATATTGTTAAAATTTTGCCTTTATTGTTAGAAAAGTAATCTTCATGGTAGAAAATTCATTGTTTCAATTGAAAATTTATTTAATTTTTTAAAAGTTAATCTATTATGTTTGAATACGTATTTTGTTTTATTTAAGATTTATAATTTTAGTTGAAAATTCATGTCTTTGGTTGAAAGTATAACTATTTCGTTAAAAATTCGTATTTTTTTGATGAAAAATTAATAATCATGGTAGAAAATTCATCTTTTTGGTCAAAAATTCCACTTGTTGGTTGAAGATTTACTTCTTTTTTCTATGTTATTTATACTCAATTAATGTTGCGAAATATATGTATAAAATAATTAGAAGGCACTACAGGATGATGTCTGTAGCCTCCAAAAAGAAGTTCCTTTTCATTTTTTTTCTCTGTTAAAGGAGTACTTAAAGGATTTATCATATCTTATTTATAGGTAAATTCTGTCATCTTTATCATCTCGAAAAATTGTGAATATAATTATAATTTAATTCGTTATAATTGGCTCTTTAATTTGTTTAACACTCAACTTATTTATAAATTATATTTGTAATAAATATTTTTATTCGATAAATGAAAAGAAATGTTATTTTTCAAATATATTGTGATTTGTTCGTTATAAAATGTATATGAGTATATAATTTTCAATTTAATAAATGGAATTTAAGAAATTTAAGAAAAATGAAAAATATGAAAAAATGCATTGATTTCACTGAGTTTGAAATGAGTTTAGAAAAATTCTAAGAAATTTAAAAGAATTTGATGAAGTACCGACTTCAAGATGAATCAAACAAAAACTAAAAAGAAACTTTAAAAGATACATTGAATTACGTAGAATTAACTGAATTTTGAAGAATTCACGTGAATTAAAAAAAAATCCTGAAAGTTCTGCAGAATTCAAAAGAATTTATCCGAATTCAGGGTGAATTCGAAATAAAATCTCGTGAAATTCTATTAAATCGTCCGATACTTCTTAATATCCTTGACATTTATTCAAAAACCCTGAGAGCTTTTAAAATCCTAAAAAAACAGTGAAATCCTCGGAAATTTGATAAAATCCCTTGTAATCTTTAAAAATATCATGAAATAATAAATGAGCAAAAAATATTTCATATCAATTCAAAATTTTAGTTATAAATTACTTTTTAATATGTTAAAATTCCCTAAAATATTTCAAATTCTTAGAGACTCTTGAAATCACTTGAAACTTTGTAAAGTTCTGGAAAATGCCTTGAAATTTAAAAAAATACCCTTAGATATTTCAAATCCTTCAAAATCTTTTAAAATGCCTCGAAATTTATTGAAGCTCTTAAAAATTTCCTTGGTTTTTAAAAATACCTCAAATATTTCAAATTCTTTGAGTTAATTGAAAATTTCTTGGAATCTTATAAGCTATCCTGAAATCTTTGATAATATCTTGAAATATTTGAAAATCTTTTTGAAATAATACGAAATTCATGAATTCTTGTGAATAAATTCTTAGAAATCTATTGAAATATTATAATATCCCTTGAAATGACGTGAAATCTGTTGATATTACCTGAAATCCTGGAAAATTTATAAAAATACCTTGTGAGCTTTCGAAATTCCTCAAAATCATTGAAATCCTCGGAAGTCCTATAAAATCACTTAGGATTTTTCGAGATATTATAATAGGCCCTTTGTGAAAGCTTTCTTTAAGCCTTGTTTGTGAAATCTTTTGTGTTCATTTAAAATCATTGAAATCTTTTGAAATCTTTTGAAATCTTCTCAAATTTGTTGAAACCTTTTAAAGTAGTTTAACATCTTGAAAATATTTGTGAAATCTTTCGTATTGGTTTAAAATCATTGAAATATTTGAAATCATTTGAAATCTATGAAATGTTTTTAAATCTTTGAAATCTGGTGTGCTGTAATCTTTGGAAATGTTCGAAATCTTTGTGAAATATTTTCAAATTTTTGTAAAATATTTTAAATCCTTGAAATGTTTAAAATCCTTCAAATCTGTGTGAAATTTTTTGAAATTTTTATGAAATCTTTGAAATATTTGTGAAAGCTTTCTTTAAGCCTTGTTTGTGAAATCTTTTGTGTTCATTTAAAATCATTGAAATCTTTTGAAATCTTCTCAAATTTGTTGAAACCTTTTAAAGTAGTTTAACATCTTTAAAATATTTGTGAAATCTTTCGTATTGGTTTAAAATCATTGAAACATTTGAAATCGTTTAAAATCTTTGAATTTGTTTGAAATCTTTGAAATCTGGTGTACTGTAATCTTTGGAAATGCTCGAAATCTTTGTTAAATCTTTGAAATCCTGTTTTTCAAATCTTTCAAATCGGAAAAACTTGGCTTCTTGACCTGGAAAACCTGGAAAAGAGCTTGAAGTTTATTCCTAAAAATCACTAGACACCCTGTCTAGGATTTGATTAGACAGCCTAAGTGAATTCTCTATTTCTTAATAAGATCATCATCTGACCATATTATGAAGATTGATAAGAATAAAAAAAAAACAGGTTTTTATTCAATTTTTATTGTAGGTGCTGCCTATGGACGTGCCGAGAAGGAGATACGAGACTTGATTCTTTCATCTGGCTTGCCATTTCTTCCCACACCAATGGGCAAAGGAGTTGTTCCCGATGAGGATCAGCATTGCGTGTCAAGTGCAAGAACGGCTGTTTTGCAAGAAAGCGATGTAATTTTGCTGCTGGGAGCCAGATTAAATTGGATGCTGCACTTCGGTCGGGCACCAAGGTTTCAAAGTCAAGTCAAAATTATTCAGATAGATATTTGTGCGGAAGAATTGCACAATTCAGTTCCAGCAAGTGTGGCTATTCAATCAGATGTTGGACCAGCAGTCGAAGCATTATCCAGACTTCTTAAAAACAGAAATTATTTTATGAGCCAAAGCAATCCCTGGTGGAGGGAACTCATTTCGAAGGGCCAGAAAAACAGGGAAATGATTCAAGTATGTCGATTTATAGCTGCGAAAGCTAGGTTTTATTAGAAATATTGTTCATGTCTAGGCCTCGGACTCACCACACTATTTTCACTATTTTAAACTTTTTTTGAATAATGACACTATTTTGCTACTATTTCGAAAAAAAAGACACTAAAGCAGGGTGTCTAGCGTCCTGGAAATCCTTGAAAATCTGGAAAAACGTCCTTGATTTTTTTTACCTGGAAAAACTTTTCATTTCCTTAAAGAAAAAATAGGTTTGAATGAGTTATTCCATACTATTTGTATAGTATGGCCGTGGGTCGTGGAAAAAATCAGGGAAAAGTTAGGGCATTTTATTTGAATGGGAAAGTCACGGATTTTGAAAAAAAATCTTGCAAAAGTCAGGGCATTTTATTTGACTGGGAAAGTCACGGATTTTGAAAAAAAAAATCTTGCAAAAGTCAGGGAATTTCAATAAAAGGTACTTTAACTGTCAAGGATAATAAATTTGAAACTTTTTTATTTGAATTTGAAATTTTTTTATTTCATGCATAAAAGATTCTATGTTGAAAATATAACAATATTAAGATTGTGGTATTTGAATATTAATGGTCAGGGTAAATGAAAAATTGGTCCGAATCAAGAATCTTTTTTGGTATTTATATTTATTATATATTTTTATATTTATATATATTTATATATTTATATATATTTATATTATATATTTTATATATATATATATATATATATATATATTTTTTTTTTTTTGTCTTAAATTAATAACGGGGTAACTTACCTGAATTATCGTCTTAGCGTCTTTTGTTTTTGTATGATTTTCTGTTTCTATCATATAGTTTCCTTTTCTTTTGTTGTTGTTTGCTTATTTGAATAAAATTTTTATTTTAGTTTAATTATTTCAAAAATATATAATCATTTTTTTTGGCTGAAAGTTTAATTGTAATTTAGAAACTAATCTAGTTAGTTGAAGATTAAGTAATTTAATAGAAAATTAAATTTTGTTCATTTGTGAAAATTAATCTTCTTTAATTAAAAGAGACAATAAATCCGACTTGGATTTTTTTTTGTATAGGTACGGCACTGACTCAATGTATATTTTTTCTCAAGCATTTGAGAACGAAGGAAAGAAAGCTTGTCAAATATCCGGGGTCTTGCGAGATCCTCGGATCAATAAAATTTAGAGCAATGAAGCCTTTTGCTGAGGCAATCATTATTTTTACGCAAATTGTAAATTTTTCGAAAGGGAGAAATCTTTGGATTCTGACATGACAGAAGCATTTTTAGGCGTCATCATACATCCGAAGACCCACAACTTGATGGTGAACCTCAATTTTACGAAATACGTGTCGAAATGGAGAAAACTGGGTAAAAAATTGAGATTTCCTGCGTATGTGAAGACCATAAGACTGTAGTTGTAAGCAACAAAGCAAACACGGCATGCAGACCACCTGTCAAATTTGCGCGCAAATGCTCTGAAGTCTGGAGCCACACGTTAGGTATTTTTACTTCAGCCTCCAGCTAACTTCACTTCGTTGAGTGCTGAGGGGAACACAATAGACAATGGAATTCGGTCCATTTTTGCCCTATTTTGCTAATATCTTCGTAAAGCTAATTTTTTCTATGTATGTGTATTGGAAAAATAGTTTTTGTTTTTTTGGGAACTATTTAATGACATAATGAAATGATAATAATAATGATTAATTACGAAGCTATTACAAAACTAAAGTTTTGTCTCATGCATTTGGTCCCTGGTGGTCGAAGTAAAAATACCTAATTGCCACTCACGAAATCGAGGCGTCCTTCCTTATCGACCGCGAGTCCAGGCTTCGAGTCTCAGCGGCAGTTTTAAATTGGGAAATAAAAATTAAAAAAGTGAATAAAATTGACTACAAAATATTGAAATAGTTTTTGCAGACAGCATCTGCAAATGCAACAATTTTATGTAATAGATATACCAACTTATGATTGTATGTAAATTTATTAATTTACCCAGTTTGAAATTATAAGTTGGAAATTATAATTTGAAAATTTTGAAATTATAAATTATAAATTTATCAAGTCACCCAGCAATAAATTTCAAAGACGCTAAATTTCTTTATAATTTATAAATTTATCAAGTCACCCAGCAATAGATTCCAAACCATCAATTTCGAATTCTGATATTTCCAAAGTAGGCCCTCTGCAAATTTATTTATAAATTCCAAGTTTATCAAGTCGCCCAACTGTAATTTTTCATATTACAAAATTTTTCACATTGATAATTCCAACATTACAAAACTGGCAAGTGTCCACTTGTCTTTATAAATTAAAAAATTTATCAAGGCACCCAGCAATAAATTTCAAAACCACAAAATTCGAATTCTGAACTTTTCAAATTAGGCCCTCTGTAAATGTATTTATAAATTCCAAGTTTATCAAGTCGCCCAACTGTTATTTTTCATATTAAAATGTTTTCCACATTTATAATTCCAACATTTCAAAACTGGCAAGTGTCCACTTTTCTTTATAGATTAAACAATTTTTCGGGCGACTTGATAAACTTGGAATTTATAAATAAATTTGCAGGAGGCCTAATTTGGAAATGTCAGAATTTGAATTTGGTGTTTTTGAAATTGATTGCTGGGTGACTTGATAAATTTATAATTTATAATTTCAAAATTTTCAAATTATAATTTCCAAGTTATAATTTCAAATCAAACTTTAGTATTTTAAATTTTGTTTGTTTCCCAAATTCTGGGAGAAACGACTTTCCTCTACTCAAGCACGCCATGAGTTACATTTGGCACAAAATGTCAAAAGGCCACCTGTCGGACGACTGACTGGTAGGTGCTGGTAGGGTTCCTTGTCAACTCAATCTCTTGCAAAAAGAGAGAAGAGTACGGGAGAGGGAAAACGAACCGTTGGGTCGGATCCGACCCCCACTGTACGGATTGAGGGTTAGAATCATATAAAAACTATTTTTTCAGAGATGTCAGGGCTTGAAATTGGAAGTATATCCGCAGTATTCATCTGGTGTCGTAGAATTCCAAGTGAACCCACCTCTATAATTATGGAACGAGACATATCAATATAATATCCGGGGTACTCAAATTTAAAAAATGCCATCCATTTTTGCGTATCTCTTACGGTTTGCGAGCTATTTGTAATTGAAAATTATGTTTAACGTTCCATGTAGAACTCCGCGTGAAACTTCGCGTCAAAGCCCTCGTGGATTGTTTCACTGTACCACGCAAATTTCACGTAGAGCTGGCACGTGGATTTCTACGTGATTATTTTTCACCTGGGAAATAAGTTCGATTTCAACTTTTTTTGTAATGTCAAGTTCAATTATTGTTGACATTTTCATTTATGAAATTATTTAGTTTAGAATGCGTAATTCTAAACTCTTGTGCTCAAAAAATTTTCCCTTTTAGGTCTTAATTTTTAAGCGTACATTTTCAATTTAAACAATTTTTTAATGCAACTTTAAATACCTAAACCATTAAAAATTAAGCGTTTGATATTGAGATTTTTCGTTTAGAAACGTTTTAAGTTGATCAACTTTAAATATAAATTAAATAATGATTTTTAAAATTGAAGTGTTCTTCAAGTATTAAAAATTGAACAATAATTGATTTTACAAGACGATTCTGAATCTGTTCAAAATAAAGCATTCTATAGATTTTAAAGTTAAAAATTCAAAAGTTTTAATTCGAAAGCGTTAGTAGTTAAACAAATGTAAACATCCAATTGAAACTTTATAAACCATTTTCAGTTTTAAAATAATTTCGTAGATTAACTCTTTTATTCAATTTAAAATCCTATTCAAATATTGTTTCAGTCTATGAAATATTCCATTATGCCGATAAAAAAAATGTTTAACATTTAACAATACTTGACTTTTCATTTAAAATGAGCAATTATAAGTCAAATAGTAAAAGCAAAACAATTTGAAACTGAATTGTTTGAAGTAGAAAGTCTTAATTTGTAAGTGAAAGTGTTAAATTTTTATGTATAAATATCAAGTGAACAATTAATTATTTGAAACGACTAAAAATTAGAATAATTTAACTTCTAATTTAAAATCTGTGTTCAGATTAAAAGTATTTAAACAAACATTTAAAATTGCTTAAAATTATATAATTTTGATCATTTACAAATTTATTGATTCATGCTTCAATTTAGAGCATGGGAAATGTTAAGTGTGGATTTATATTCTTTACCAGAAATCTTGGAACTGTTCAACTTATAAATTTAAAACACTTTTAAGCTTCGATTCAAACAGCTTAAAATTCAAATGTGTTCCACTTTAAGAGCTTTAATTTGCAGTTTAGTTTGATTGCTTCGAAATAATATATTTTTTTAAAATTTAAATGACCGTGAAAAATTTTTGCGAACCGGCAAATTACAGGACATTTTTTTCTCGATTAAAACGGCCACCCTGTTCCAGTTTATTGCGTTTTCAATTTACGAGCTTTAAGGTTGAAAAGATTTTTACTTTGAAGTTTCAGATTCTAGGAGATTTCAATTTTTAAGCTTCAAATTTGACGAGATTTTTTATTACAATTTTAAAATGACAAAGAATTTCTATTAAAAAGCTTTAAATTTGAGGATGTGTGTGTGTGTGCGTGTGTGTGTGTGTGTGTGTGTGTGTGTGTGTGTGTGTGTGTGGGTGTGTGCGTGTGGGTGTGGGTGAGGCATCGTAGAGAATCTATATAAGAACAACATAACCTGAAATTTCAGTTTCAGGTCAGCCCTGAAGAAGTGAACTGGGATTTTCTCAAAACGTCAGCAAGTTTCGTAGTTTTGCATACGATTGAAACCCGCAAAAGCTTTAAATTTTTAATTTAAATTCATCATAATGAATCATCGTGAAAGTATTAAATCTATTACTCCAGGTGAATTTGTCGGGTTTGATCTTACCTCAAAGGTCCCTCCTGTTTGCTTGATTATTCTCACCTGAGTTTGAATTTTCGCATCCTAATTGGATTCCCCTACCTTAATCTAGGGTTTTTATTTCCTCACATTGGCCACAACATACTAGAGTTAAAAATGGCGCAAAATTGAAATTTTATTTATGTCGTCTCTCTCTCTAATTACAAGATGATATTATTCAAAGACCTTGGCTTGATCAACCACTCCCTCTTGCGCATCCCGATTTCCCTTTTCTTTGCTTTGCATATCTTTACGGGGTTTTTAATGCACGGAGTACAGAAGTATCTATGCACTCACGCATTCCCATCAATTCCTATATTAGGAAGATTTTAAATTTGTATGTTGCCGTCGACGGTGTCGCTAGTTGTCAAAAAGATGACCTTCTATCTTATATTCAATTTATCAATACCAAGCCCCATGGCAATTGAAAGTGACGCAAATGTCGAGTACGGCCGAGGGTGGCGATGGCTGTACCTTTAGGCCGAAAGTTATTCAAATGCATGGGGAAAGTGTCAACAATGTTAAATTTTGAGCTTTTTATATTATAAAAACGGACTTTTTAAATTTGCATGACATTTTAAAGCAAAATTTTTCAATTGTGCACGTTCACAACATTTTACAAAAAAATCGTTAATTTAAGAAATAATAAGAAGTTTCGCAAAGATTACATACAACTTAAAACAAAATGTCGATTTCATGAAATTTAAAAAAATCGATTTTTAGAGATTTTCAAGAAAAAATTTAGAATCTTTTCAAGAATGAAAGGTTTCAAGCGAATGAAAAACTTTTCTGGATAAAATTAAACAAGATTTCAAAACATTTCTAAATATTTCCAAAATTGTTAGAAAAGTGTGTAGAAGATTTTAAGGCAATTTTTTCCATTTTTCAGAATTAAATTTTTTTTTAGGAAAAATGATACTCATTTTAAAAGATATTGACAAGTTTTGAAAAAATTTCAAAAATAATTTGAACCTTGAAACGATTTCAAGAAATCTATAACAAAATGTAGATTTTTAAATATTTCGAAAAAGACGCTTTTTCGTAAATTTGAAAGGATTCAAGAGAATAAAATTTTTTTGTTAAAGATTTGCAAAATTGTCGAAAATGAATCTGGGAGATTTTGAAACAATGTTCAGTATTTTGAAGAATTTCGAAAAATATTTAGAAAATAATTTTAAGAAATTTAAAACAAAATGTAGATTTTTGAAAACTGCGAAAAAGGAGCTTTTTGAGAGTTTTGAAATCTTTCAAGACAATAAAAAAGTTTTCTTTTACAGATTCATGGAAGAACTGTATGTGATTTTTTCTTGAAAAATTTTAGCTTCAAGGGAAAATTGAAAAAGAGTTTTAAAAATTTCAAAAGATTTCCACAATTGTCGAAAAAATATCTGAAAGATATTAAAGCAATTTTTTTCTAGATTAAAAAAAAAATTATTCATGAGAAGATTTCAAAAATAATTTCAGGTCCGAAACAATTTCAAAGCAATGAAAAAAAATGAAGAATGTTGAGAATTAAAAAAAAGAGGTTTTTTATACTTTTGAAAGGTGCCAGGAAAATAAAAGAATCTTATTAAAATTCCTAGGAATATTAAAATAATGCTCTATTTTGTAAATTGATTTTAGGAGAACATTTAAAGAGATTTCATGAGATTTCAAAATATAAGGAGCAATAATCTGGAAGATTTTTTGGTAAAATGTTTTTATTTTGCAGGATATAAAATGATTTTCTAAAATTTCGAAAATGTAAATATTGATACGTTATTTTTAATTCGTTTTCTGAAATCTTCTTTGATATGATCATGCGAAGTAGTTTTATCTGCTAAACTTTCTAAGCATCGACTTGTGAGACCGAAGAAAGATCTTATGATATTAAAAGACTTTTTATGGGCATATAGAACCTTTCAGGATCCACTGGGAACTAACTGTAAGGATCAAAGATCAACTACTTAAATTTGATATTGCTGAATAGCTGATAAAAATACTACTTATTGCGAAAATCATTTACATGTAGTTCTTTATTTAGTGAGCGTTTTGTCAGTATTTATTTCAGTACAATTTTGACATAAAGAGTAATATTACTATTTCGCCTATAGGCGTAGATAGAATCCTTATTTTTCTATTCCTATACCTATTGCCCTCTTTTGCATTTTTAAAAATTCCTCTTCTTCCCCTGTTTTCAAGAAACTTCCCCTTTTTCTTAGTTTTCGCATAAATGCGATATGAATCAATAGAACCCAATAAAAAATCAAAATATGTTCAATTGAAGGGTAATTCTTTAATATTGAAAAGTCTACTATTATCATTCAAGTGTTTTGTGGAAATTTCATCTATTTCGCTCGAAAAATTGAAATGTCTACCATCATATGTTTCCTTACGAATTTTATTATTTGGTAGAAAATGTAATTATTGGTTGAAAATGTTATTATCTTGTTAAAAATTAAACACTTCTGTTACAAAGTCACCTTTTTCGGCTGAAAATTCAACTATTTGTTTGAAAATTACTTTTTGAGTTAAAAATTTATATTTTCCATGTGAAAGGTTATATATAGTTTATATGAGGCAGAATACGTCAAGTGCTCCTACCTATAATTATTGTTTTTTATTATCGGGTTGAAACTTGGCTGAATTATAGTCCTAGTGGACTTATATTATTTTACCAAAACACAGGTCTATTCATCAACCAGTTGTACGGGGTACTGAAGTTTTAATTTTTTCAGGTGCTTCTTTAAATTAAGATTATTTTTTCTCGAGGGGATCACATTCAACTTACGCAGCGCCCGGGAACGAATACTGTTAGGTCTAACTTGCCTCTAAGCATACAATTAACTATCTTGAGATTATTTTGTGTGTGTATGTATATTATGTAATCATATATATATCATATGAATATATGATTATATGTATATATATATTATATTATATGTATATCATATATGTAATCATAAATCATAATGGTTTGGTGAATTAATACAGGTCCACTAGAATTATAGTTCAGCCAAGTTTCAACACAATAAAAAAAGGCTGACAATTCTTCCAATTTCCTAATGTCTGTTTCCTGAAAAAACCATTAAAAAAATAAAGCAAAACTGAATAATTAAAAAAAAGAAAAATCTTGTTAATATTAACACCTCAAAAAAAACTATTTATTATTTTTTTATCTTTCCGGTTGGATATTTAAGAGACTCAAAAAATATGTTTTCATTTACATAATTGTGAGTAACTCAAAAAACTGGTAGGTGTTTCAAACTTTTAAATTACTTATAGTTGTAACTTTTTTAGTTCAGAAAAAGTAATTTTCCAGTTTCTATATAGCTTTATTATTTATTTAATAAGATGTATATATGCTAAAAAAGGCAAGAAGGTAAATTCTTTGATTTTATAAAAAAAATTGTGCGTATGCATTTCTTAGGACAACGAAAATGACATAACGAGGAAGAATAAACTTTTTACTTTATTTTGCAATATATAAATAAGCAGTCCCGGTCCCAGGTACAAAAATGAATAACACATACATTCAATACAACAGAAATCAACACAATATGAAGAATTTAGCATTTTGGACACAATTTAATAGAGCACTTAAATTCGAACGAGCTTTAACGAATGCAGGTCGGCCGTTTTAATTGACTGCAACATTTTTAATTTGGAAGTTTTATAAATTAAACAGTTCAAAGAGTTCTGCGTGAAACAACATAAATGTACAATAGGCTATTATTTACAATGCTTTCTGGAAACTGACACAAGATCGCGACACTTCTTACCAGAAATATTAACCAGAATAGTTTTAACTAGAAAAAATCAACCAGAGTTGATTAACTAGAAATTTCTAGCCATATTAACCAGAATTTCGGATTGAACTAACTAGAAATTTTTTAACCAGACGCGTCTAGTAACTTTAACTAGAACTTTTTTTTGAGTGCACAGTTTTGTATTTACTCATTTCATTTGTTTAGGATTTGTGTTTTAACAAATCTAATTAATCGTATGTTCTTTTCAATAATATCTGCAGTAATTCAAATGACAAAGGAAAATACGAAATTGAAAAAGCACAAATTCCACAATTTGATAAAAAATTTGTGTATAATGTTTTATAGAAATTGCTACATAGAAACAGTTACTGCAAATATCTCTCACAAACATTAGAAGCAGTTTCAGTGCAAAAAAAAATATTTTCCAGGACAAAGTTTTATATTTACTTATTTAATTTACTTACAAAATCAACCACTGTTGTCTTTGAACACTAAGGTGGTCCAAAAATGCATTGGAAAATTTTGTTGTTAAATTTTTATCGGGACACTTCCCAAATTTGTTCGAATCAACCCAAAAATAAATCCATTTTTTTGTTTTAAAAAAATATATATTTAGGGGTGCCGCAAGCCCCATGAAGTTTAACATGTATTTCCCATAAGAAAACAAGACGTCTGTTACACAGGGTCCCAAAAAAACCCCATAAGTGAAAAAATGGGTTTTGTGATATTCCATGAATATCATGAATACCTTAAACTCCACGAATTCCTTCAATTCTGTGAATGTCATTAATTCGACGAATTTCGTGAATTCCTTCAAATACATGAATTCCTTGAATTGCGTGCATTCTGAGAATTCCTTGGATTACATAAATTTCGTGATTTCCTTCAATTCCACGAATTCCATGAATTCCATAAAGCCCGTGAATTCCGTTAATTCCTTGAATTTTTTTAATTCCTTGAATTCCATAAATTTCTTAAATTCCTTCAATGACATGAATTCTGTGAATTCCATAAATTCCGTGAATTTCACGAATTCCTTGAATTTCGTAAATTCAGTGAATTTCGTGAATTCCATACATTTCGTAAATTCCTTCAATTCCACGAATTCCGCGAATTACTTGAGTTCCGCGTTGATCGATTTTTTGAAAAAAGGAAATAATTTGGAAAAACATTGATTTTTCTTGACATGGCTTCAAATTGTCATATGAGAATGACTGTTCATCTTGCTATATATATGTAAATACCTATATGATTCTGGTGATCTGAAATAATAGAAAATTAATTACTATAAATTTTAATTTCAGCTAATAAAATTTATTTGAACATGTGAATCCATTTTTTGAAAAAAGGAAATAATTTTGAAAACATTTATTTTTCTTGATATCCCGTGTGGAAATGCAAGTGGGGGGCTGGTCCGGTACCCGACCAGGTGGCCCCACTTTAAGTCGGTGGTAGTCGGGACAACTGATTAGGGTACCCGACCAGTTTCGTCACGGTGAATTAGTTGGGGGCTGGTCGGTTGACCCGACTTATCCCAGTCGGGGTCTAGTCGGGAACTACCTAGGTGAAAATATACTATCGGCGCAGTATCACTATTGCTATACTCTAAAGATATAACAAAAAGGTTTTTAAAAAATAAATAATTATTGATTGCGAGTATTTCGTCTATAAATGCTAATGTCCCTGCTTAGAATGAATACATATATTACATTTTTGAACATTATATTACAAATAAAATTTCTAAAGCTACGGGGTTTTTGTATTATAATACATCATATACATGTAAATTAAATGAACTGTTAACAGAAATATAAATAAAATAATTTTTAATTGAATAATTCAAATCGCTTACAATTTTTCTTCGTGTAATATTTTCTTTTTTCGCGTTTTAGACTATTTTACAACTTTTGATAATGACATAATGACATGAAATGTCATTTTCAATGAGCATTTAAAATTCTTGTTTTTTTCAAATTTATATCGAATTGATCAATAAATTGTAGATTCATTGTTTGCTATAATAATGTAAGCCAAATAGTTCATAAAATTGAATTAAAAAATCAAATGTTTAGGAAGTAAATAATTTTGATATATATCTTTGTAATTTTGACTCGATGCGGACTATTTATGGGCGATTACCAAAAAGTTCACCATTTCCAAACCCCAGTCATTTTCCACTTTTCCTTTTTTATTGATCTCACACTCAGTAAAGTACTGCTATCAATGTACAATTAAGTAAAGTTTACAAATTTGAGATGACTTTGTTTAGAAATTATAAATAAAAAAGTACTCAAAATATCTTGTCACGCATCTTTCCGAAACCACGGATTTGAAATGAAAAGTTACTAAATTGATTAATATCATTTTTTCAATATTTAAAATGCACAGATTCTACTTATATTAAGTTAAAAAAGATAACAATTAAGAGTAGAGTTAAATATTTTCGAGTTGTGGATTTTAAAAATTAGTTCAAAGTCTGTCCCACAATTTTTTTCTTCGTCTGACCGAGCTGCATTTCTGTTTGAGAATCAACCTCGATAATAATTATTTAAACTATTCATAATGCTGGCTAAAATTATTAGTTTTATTTTATGCTGAAGAAGATTTATCAACGTTGATTCCAAATAACAGTAAATGTCACTGTTTTTGCGTAATATTTTTTTAAAAATTCCCGATAACGCTCCATAATTATTTATCTTACTATAAAATAAATTTATATTTTGCAATGCTAAAGTTCTCTGATCCAATTCAGAATTACATATATGTACAATTGCATTGGAAATTCCCTGATTCTCTCTTTGATTATTTATATATATATTTACAATTTGAAATAAATAACAGTTTACGAGTTTGGGCATAGATCGGATTTCGAGATTTCAAAAAAATAAAAAAAAATGCTAACAACATCATTTATATTATCGGCATTATCAACAATAAAGTATTTTTAATTGTTTGTGATTTAAGAAGCGGAGAATCATAAAATATATTAAAACATTTCTAATATTCATGTTAGTACGAGCACAATCAAATAAAAAATCTCGGACACTGAATCGAATCCCGTCATTTCCCGGTAAACAATATTCCCGGCCTTTTCCCGGTTGCTCGGACAGGCAGACACACTGCTTCAAGGTTTGATTCTAAACTTCAATTTTAATTTTAATTAATATAAAATATTTTGGTCAAAAACTATAGCAGAAATCTCTTATAAAGTCCAAACCAGACTATGGAGGCCCACTGCAAAGCTGGAATTTTGATCCTGAGTGGGAAGTGGGAACGTTGTAATAATTAGTTTCGATGATAATGCACTTGTAAATTAGACACTAAAAACACGCTAATTTTCAAAGAAAATATTTTCATAAAATACAAATCCAAAATTTAATTGAGGTGTTCTAATTTCACAAGTAATTATAATTCTAAGGGGAAATCACGACAAGTAAAAGGCAGAACTTTCTTTTACTCAAGTTTATATTTTAAAATATTGGACATCATTCAAGTGGTATAAAGAGATTAAAGAAATGAGAAATGCTAAAGAATTAAAACACGTTCGAACATTTAAAAACTACAACTAATGCGAACGTGAAGGTGTGACACGCATAACAAAGGAATGTGAAACTTGAGCAGAAATTGAAGCGAATGAAATTAATACTGATTCTTATTTCTTTTCTGGTTTATTTTCTGCTTCTACGCGAATCATAGGTTTTCCTGTTATCTCAATTTCGACATGTTTCTCGCGATGATGCTTTGGATCGTGTTTCCTGGGAGCAGTAATTGTCAGAACGCCATCCGTTGAAACACTAGACTTGACCTGTTCAAGGTCACACTGTTCCGGTACGAGGTATTTTCTGGAGAATTGTCTGGCAACCCATCCATGTTCGTCTTGTTTGTCTTCATGTTTGCCTTCGACTACGACAAATTTGTCCACGACTTTTGCGGTTATCTGCATTCAGAAATGTTCGAAGAATATCTGTGAATTTTTTCAGATTTTTCCTAACGTCTCCCTCCTTCTGGAAACAGGTCAAAGTGGACCCTTGAAAAAGGAGGCCGAAAACCCTGTTTTTTGGGACGTTTTGCCCTCGAAATCTTGCAAAAAATTTCTCAGGACAAAAGTGAACATATCGCTGCTTTTGGAAGACTTTAAGCTTTCAGATCTTTTTATTAGAGATTTCAGAGATTTTTTTGTGCGAGTTGCAATAAAAAAAGTGAGGGGCCTATACCTTTGGAACCGACTTTAGTTTACTAAATTTTCGAAAATTGAACATTTCCTGGTTACATATAGAATGTGAAGCATGTATGTTCATCCCAACTGAGGATGCGGATATATGTTGTTTTTTTTTTTGCGAATAAAGACCTGCAATCTTTGGTGGCTATAACAAATGAATTAAGTTTTAAAAGTGAAAATCGGATGGTTTATGAAGCCATAATTACAGGTCTTTTTAACCTCTTTAGTCTTTTCAAATAATATTTATGCCCGGTATCCTCAAATATTGGCAGGATTCGAATGCTTTTTTTATAAGGCTTGTACCTGGACCTTGCTCGTAAAGTTGCAGTTTTTACGCAGGTATTTTACGACGCTACATACTTCCTCACCCTCTCACTTGAATGGCTCCATTGCATCGGCTTGATGTCTATCTTTCAGCTTCTCTTTTTTTCCATTTTTTACCACCCGGTGGCCAGACCCCTTTCGGATCTACCTGAACGCGTGCACGGCGTGCGATCAACACGCGCTCTCATCGCTCTTATTGTTCCCTCTTCTCAATCATTTTTTTTTTCTTTCCAAAACATGCGCTACCTGGGACTTTCAAGGATCTTAGGGCCGACGAATTAATATGTCGTGTAATAGATTAAAGCGGGTCCCACCCCGCTCGCCTCGCGCCACGAGCGTCCAACCCTCTCCGTGTATCCGCTTATTTTATCGCATACCTGCTGCACCCCGGGAAACACGCACTTGTGATCATTGATCAAGGCTTCGCCACTTATGACTTCATATGTTACCGAAGTTGGGTCGCTTTGTGAGGCGCGTGATGTCCCGTTTAGGTACCCTTTTTTATTGTCCCTCACAGCCAACAATAAGAAAAATGGCAAGTACTGCTTTCCACTTGTCGTAACGACCTCTTGTTGCCATAAAAAATAGTTAAAATTCCATAGGTCGCTATACAAATATTCTACACATCCAAAAAACAAATTTAAAACGTACTCAAAATGCAAAATAAGTTAAGTTAATTTTCTCTGATGAATGGTGGCATAAATTGGAGGCTCGACTGTCACAGGTTGCAAAGAACATTGTGAAATTCTGCTAACATTCTCGAGAATTTTCGAGGTTAGCGCATCACAACAGAACTGTAATCAATTAGGAATAGCCTAAACACACACAACATTGATGCCTCCGTGGCAGTAAAGCGTTACCAGGACATTTGTTGTATTGACCTTTTGAACGCTTGGTAAGTGACATTAGGCTAGAAAAAACTTACTCTAAAACTAGTCTACTATCGGCGAGAAAATTCGAGTCCTCTGGCTTTGACGTTAAAAAAGTAAGTGAAGAAAAAATGATAGCACAATAAATGAAGGATCATTTCAAAGGTCAAAAATGTTGTACGTTAATGAGCCTGAAGCAAATACGCAAAAAAAAATTTAATAGCTTACAGACCTGAAAATCTGTTAGAAAGTAGGGAAATTTGACAGCTTTTAAAGACAGTGAAATTTTGAACATAGTTTTTTATTGAAAAAATGATAGGAAAAATCTGAAAAAATTCATGGTGGTATCTTTAACATTTGTAAACAAATTGCAGTTGAAAAATTTTTAGAATAACAAATTGTTCATTTTTGTGCATAAATATACAACTGTAATATCTTCAGTTCTAATGAAGATAATGAAGTGATTTAAATTAGAGGTAGTTAGTTGAACTATTTGTAATTATTTACAAATATTCTGTTAAGCTAATCGTCCTGATCATCGGCGCTCTTGGAAGTGCCAAGGTTTCACTGGTTAATAGCCTGAAAACCATCCCTGCGTGTCAAGAAAATGCTAAGACACTTACGGTGAAAATGCAGAAGGCGGTCATCCTTGAGTCGCTCCGTGTCCTCAGGGTATACGAGACTTTTGCCGGATCATCGTATTGAATTCGTCGCAGACTGGCCACCCATCTCACGGTTGTGGGACGTGGTTACAGCTGAAATCTTACCGCGATTTCGCTGGGAGCGGGTGCAATTTTCAAGATTAGCACCTGCTCCCGGCGAAATCCTGCGGCTGTCCTTACGACAAACTTCTATATATATATATAAATAATGATTTTGGACTATTTAATTAGAAAAAGGACTTTAATAATATTGTGTAATTTCTAAGTCGAAGAGCTCAAAATTAAACATTTTTTTAAATTGAAGAATGATTTAACATGAAAATTCAGAACTCTAAAATTTTAACCATTTAAAAATACGGAAATATATTATATTTATTAAATATATTTACATTTAAAATTATTGAACTCAAAACTGTCTTTCAAGGCTTTTGATATGAAATTTTGAAAGATTTCATTTCGAAATTGTCGTGACATTTTGAATATTTGACTTTGAAATATAAATATTGTGAACTTTAAAATTCCAAATTTACAAAAATTAATTTAAGAAAAAACTTTAGTTTCAAGGACTGGATAGATTTTTTACTAAAAAATGTAATTTCTCTCAATAACAAAAATAGTTTTTACTCAAAACTTACAAAACGCGCGAATTAAGAAATACGCGAAATCTCCCGGTGTAATATTTTTCACCCGGCTTCATCCCGGTTTTCTCCCGGTGCAAGTTTATCCCGGCTTTTTCCTGGTTCTCCCGGTTGAGTGGCCACCCTGATATTCCTTAGATGAAATCCTGAAAGCTCCATGTCTAAAGAATTGACTATTTTTTCTTTCCATGGAGTTTTTCCAAGTAATTTTCGGATATTCAAGTTATATAATATTCAATTATATTCAAGGATATATAATTAATCAATGTGATAATGTGATCAACATCAGGGTGGCCGTTTTAATGGAAGAAAAAATCCCCCTTCATTTCCCGGTTCGCAAACAGACTTCACGGTCAATGAAATAAAAAAATTCGAGCTCTAGAGAGTAGATGAGTGAGGCTGGTTCTAACGCCAGATTCCTACCTTACCGACATCGAGAAGATTCTAGCTGTAGTGGGTCGTGTCCGTGCTAAATTTTTCTAGAAAAGTGGTTCATGTCCGTGCTAAGGTTCTAGAACATTCTCGAGGATCCTGATGACGTCATCATGCATTCCTACCTTACCTATATTCTTGATGACGTCATCATGCATTCCTACCTTACCGACATTGATACAAGAGGGGTACTGAACCTACTTTACCGACATCGAGAAAATTCGACAGCTGACGTCACAGAGTAATATTGCGCAATTGTATCAGCCAAATGCATGTAACAAAAGGTTCAAGGTTATTTCTTATCTCAAGCATTTTTCGCGTAAATACTTTCCCGGTTATATTTTGCTCTGTCCTGGCAATTTCTACTGCGTCATATAGTTATTTCGAGGATGATTTATTGCTTCCTTACAGATGGCGGGTTCTAAGCCACGCTTTCTAAGCCAATTTTACAAGACGAATTCTAAGTCACGGTTTCCAAGACACTTTTACAAGACGGGTTCTAAGCCACATTTACAAGACGGAGTCCGGATATGTATGAAATCTTCATGAATATCCGTACTCCATCAGGGGGGTTCTAGCTCAAGATTCCTACCTTACCAACACCGAGAAGCTTCTGACCTGTAGTGGTTCATGTCCGTACTAAGCTTCTAGAATATTCTCAATGGGTCCTTATGACGTCACCGAATAATATTGCGCAATTCTGAATTCATACAAATAGCTTCAAGGTTATTTCTTATCTCAAGCATGTCGCGTGAATACCTAATAGCCGCCGAAAGCGAATCGTGAAGTCGGGGTCTGGCCTCGGGCGAGCTCGGCTCCGTGCTCGTGCGATCTCGACTTCGCGCTCGTGCTCGTGCATTGTCGGCTTTACAAGAGGCTGGCCGACTCACCGACGCTAAGCTTGCATGTATTCTCCCAGATGGGAAAGTGTTGGAGGCCGAAAAATCCCACGTTCTGGAGACACTGATCTGAAACTTCAGTTTCAAGTAAGCCCTGAAGAAGTGAACTGCAATGTTCACGAAACGTCGTCAAGATTGGTAGTTTTGCACACGATTGAAACCCGAAAAAGCTTTAAATTTTAAATTTATCATAATGAATCATCGTGAAAGCATTAAATCTGTTATTAAATTTGATCTACCTTGTAAAAAGTTATTTCTCTTTATTCCGGATTCATAATTATAGTTGAAAGTTCAACTACTTGCTTTTAAATGAACTTTGATGCTAAGAATTCTACTGTATTGTGGAAAATTCAACAATTTGGTAGAAAAGTAAACTATTTGATTGAAAAATCATATTTTTGGGTTGTAAACTCAACTTTTTTTGCAGATAATTCGCCTTTTTGGCTTTAAAATAAAATAATTTTGTGAAAAATTCATGTATTTTGTTCAAAATTTGTCTTTTTGGTAGCACATTAATCTTCTTGGTCTAAAATTAATCTTTTTGTTTGAAAATTTAACACTTTTGTTCAAAAATCGTTTTTGTTTGTCAAGGTTATTTTTATTTCTCAAAGTTTTTATGTGAAAGTTTAACTATTCCATTTCTTATTAAAACTTTATCCTGTATATTGTATTAGTTAAAAATTCAACTTTTTGGTTGATAATTCGTCTTTGGCCAACGGCTATGTTACATTCGGCGGAGGGGAGGAGGTAAAAAACCCGAAAATTGGTAACTTAGTTAATGGATGGCCCATAACTGGAAAAATTTCCTATGTGACAAGAAAGTGGCTTGGCGCTGCCAGGTCTTCAAAAAAAGGACCCTGGCGTCGCCAGGCCCCGCCACGCCTCGACTACACCACTGGTTCTATCATAAAAAGGTTAAGCTGAATTTGGTAGATCTTCTTAAAAGCAGCAATTTTTTAAACACTTTTTCGTGTGTCACATGGTTTGACTTCGTACATGGGAAAAAATATTGCTTAAATTTTAAGTGACTATTCTATGACTCCTGAACAGAGAGAAAAGCCTGAAGAAATGTCACCGAATTTAATTATTTATTAAATCACATTAAATTAAACTTCATATCATATTGCGTAATACGAGATTCAACGAGATAATTTTGAAAGTCTTTAACATGAATTTGATTCTAATTAAAATTTTGAAGCTCAAGAGCTTCTAATTTTAAATATTGTTCAAATTTAAAGACTGATTGTCGAATCGGGACAGACTTTGAAGTACTTTCCAAAATCCTTTACCCTAAAATATTGAAATTTAAGAAATTAAATTCAAAATAAGTCAAAATTTAAATCTTCTCAAGCTAAGCTACTAACATTTAAATTCCACTTTAACGTCCAACATTTAAATTTGATCGTTGGATTCACTGTCTTTTCAATTTCCAATTACGGGTCTCATTAGACTGTAGACCTGGAATAGGTGAAACAGAGGGGCTGCACTGCGAGGTGTGACTACTCTGAGGAACTGACGGACACTAGTCGGTGGGACTTAGACTAAGCAGCGATCCTACCAGGAGGTAATGGCAAAGCCTCTTGGAATATCGAGGGCGCGAGTTCTCATGCTCCCAAGCTACGATGTGCTCGCCGTGCCAAGAGCTGAATGGCACCAGGGTCAACAAATCCTTGAACACCCCGGCCTGCCCCCCTCAGTAGAGACGGACAGGCGGGGGTCCAAAAGGAGGTGTCTAAACGGAGACTTTGGAACACCAGGTCGAATTCCATAGTATGTAGACCCACCCCCTGCAAGCGGGGCTCTGCCGGGGGTGTTTCTTATTTCCCTAGCTTCTCGTGGGACTCACCTGTGAATATTCAAACAGACTATAAAATTATGGTCTGCCTGACTATGAAGAAAAAATTGTGGATGGTACTTGACACTATCTAGATTATCAAACTGATTATGTAAATGTTGACACTTCAAGTTTGACTATCCATTTTTCTCCGTGTATCTAGTGAACTGTTGGAGATAGGAAAAAATGGAAAACATTTTTAGATTTGCCATCCAAAGAACATTATTATTTCAAGTAAACAGACTTATTAATGCATAACAAATAAATAGCATGAAGCTAAATAATATAAAAATTCTGTAAAAATTAAAGCGAATTAATGATGACCGTCGGAGGTCTTGGGAGTCTGAGTTCGACATCAAGACGAGAAATAAAGTCTCGCTGGCGGCCAGGGGCGAGACTTAGATAAACTTCTTGGCTATGTCTTGATTAGGGCTAATTGAAGACAGCCAAGTTGAATTATTTTTACTCGGGACTTTTTGAAGTATATCTGAAATCTTTTTGAAATAATTGAAGTCTTTGTGAAATCTTTTAAATCTATCCGAAATCTTTGTGGAATATTGGTTAAATCATTGGAAATCTTTGCGAAATATTTGTAAAATTACTGAAATCTTTGGGAAATCATTTATGCCTTTGTGAAATCTTTTTAATCTATCCGAAATCTTTGCCATATCTTTGAAAATTTCGTAAAATCTTTCACAAATCATTGAAATTTTTGTAAAATCTATCCAAAATCTTTGTGAAGTCGTTGGAAAATCATTGAAGTCTTTATGAAATCTATCAAATCTATCCGAAATCTTTGCGAAACCTTTGAAATCAATATGAATCTTATACCTCTATTATTTACTATTTATTGTTTATTTACAAGGTGTCTGCATTTTATTTCATTATAATTGATATCTTCAAGTTAACTACGCTGCTTTTTTCTTACATAAATGAAAATTATTTAAAATTATTTAAAAATATTTTTTTCAATAAATTTTAATATTGCGATTGAGCAAATTACGCATGTGGCAACCCACTGTGAATTGTAAATATGCTGCCATCGTAAGTGGACCTTATATTTATAAGCGGAAAAAGACGGGAATTTTCCGAGAATTTCGTGGGCATAATTTAGTAGACACCCTGATTTATTATTTATTATTTATTTACCATTTTGACATAGTATAATATTATTATATTATGCACAAATTGTACCAATTCAATATTATAAGTCTATGCCGCTGCCCTTCTCTGGAAAAAAAGACTCCGCCACTTCTGAACATTTCAACCATATATAAGCTACATAGGTCATTATTATATTTATATCAACGAAAGCCTTAATTATTTATCTTTCATTACCCGTTTTCAGAAAATTGTGATATTTCGTACACTACTAGAAATTATGGTGTAAAATCAAGTTTGAGAATGCGTAAAAGTTTTCTCTGTCCAAAAGGCATAGGGGTACTCCCAGCCGATTCGCTATTTTATTTGACTGTGGGACTTGACCGATCCTAATGATATTTCTTTTATTTTAAGCTGAGTTTATATTTATGAATTGCGTTATTTTTACAATAATTCTCTCTTTTCATCAAATAAAGGACTTCGTTCTTTGAATCAATTAATATTTTTTCAACTTTGTTACATGCTCATTCTGAACAATATAACGCATCTTAGGATCACAGAAATATTTACTTAGATTAAAATCCCATTTCTTTGCTTCCAAGAAATATTTGGTAAAATTTAGGATACGCTCCTTTGAACCAAGGAATCGCATCTTCCAAATAAGAAAAACTTTTACTTCAGCCAATGATTTACACACAAATATGTTATTTCTTTCAACCAATAATAACGTTTGTTCGCTTAGTTAATATTTAACTGGCTAAAGTAAATAATAATTTTGAACAATAATTTCATATTTTTTTAAAATTAAGATAGAAAAGAAATCTATTTTATCATGAATAATTTTATGCAAAATAAGCATGAAAAAGATTCACAATTAAAAAAACAGAATATATGAAATTTTGACGCTTTTCAAGGATGTTTTAACTATTTGAAACGAAAATAATTTAACTTCTAATTTACGAAGTGTTCAGTTAAAAAAAATTTAATTTTTCAATTTCCAATGTTTCTAGCTTGGAATTGTTCAAAATAATATAATTTTGAAAATTTTAAAGTTCATTGATTGATTCTTTAATTTAGAGCATTGAAAATGATATCGTGGATTTATATTTTTGGAATTTAATCTTAATCTTTGAACTCTAAAATTGATCAAAGTTAGAAATCCTTAATTTTATAGTTTATCTGCATTTAATTAAACATTTTTAATTGGAAATAGTTCAAAACTTCCAATTTATACGTGTAAATTATTGAGAATTCGAATACAAAATTTTTGAAACAAAAAATTTAAACTTCAATTTAAAAAGTTCAAAATTCAAGAGTTCCACTTTGAGTGCTTTAATTTGTATTTTATTGTTTATTGCTTCAAATGGAAGAATGTTTAGCTTCAGAGTTCAAATTTTTTAATTTTATTGACCGTGAAAAATGTTTGCAAATCGAGAAAAAACCGGGAATTTTTTTCTTCGATTAAAATGGCCACCCTGTTATATGTACGTACATACTCATAACTCACTACTTTGATAAAGTTTGATTTTCGAGCACAAACATTTTCACGTTCACTATGCTATTATAAAACAAAAATGGCAAAATTACAAAGAATATATTTTTTTGGGACAAAACTCCAACAGGAATGGCTCATACGACCCTGATTGTTTACGGTTTAGAGAGCCCCGATTCATCAAAGAGGCCATTGAGGGTACCCCCGACAATGTTGATAAAGCGGGACTGCAGTGTATTGGAGAAAAGAAACCTAAAACGCAGAATTGTAAAATTTTATAAAAGTGCAATAAATGTATATCAAATTATGTTTAAGAATAGAAGTCGCGAACAGAAGTGTGTGAAATGAGAGAATTAATCCATACATAGAAAGTGAGAGTGCGTTTAATGACATAAGATCAATGTTGATAAATTAAATAGAATTGAAGGCTTATGGCAGCAATCGCTGCCAGCTAGGTGACTGAATCCTAGAAAACTAGTAGATCTCACTCACTCATCACTCATTTACTCCGTAATGTATTAAAAGCGGACGGGACATTTTGCCCGTGCACCCGAATTGAGCCAACAGTCAGTGTTTGACCTGAGCATTGGAGGACCGGTTTATAGTCCAAGCGCCCTACGAAAAAAGGCTCATTTCACGCAGAAAATACTACTAGAAATTTGAGTTCGGATTATTTTAGTGTTAACAAGAAGAAAAAAAGCCTGTATATTTGAATTCCAGATTTCGGAAGCACTCTATGTGTAAACAATCGTTAAAGATGGCAAAAACAGGTTTTTCGTTTATTGCAACGAACCTATGTATCTGTCAGAAAAAAAGTTTAATTAAAAAATGTAGGTCTCACAATTATCTACAAAATGACGGATCCTACGTTAAGATACTTTCATTTGTTTTTTAAATATGAAATAATTTTTACAGTAATTAAGCAACAAGTTTCAAATTTTCAAAAAATATGTCCTTTGCAATCCTTAAAAAGTGTGCCAAATTTCAGCCAAATATAATTATTAGTTTTTATAAAAACTCATTTGTTAATAAAAAAGGGACTATTTTCCGACGGAATTTCTACATATTTGTCCGACAGGATATCAACTAGAGTGGCTGATTGTTCTCTACAGGAGTTGTGCTATCTATTACACTTGGGACCGATTTCACCAACTCTGATTAAATACATGAGTAGCTAATCATGATTATTCTTTAATCGAGACTTTAATCATGATTAATTTGTAATACGTTTCACCATGGACATTTTAACTCTGATAAGCTAATAATATCCCCCTTTCGTGGTAACTCTGATATTCTCTTGTAAACTAATTCAACAGGGTTTTATATAATTTCCGAAACATTCCAGATAAAATGTAGAATTATCATTTTCTGAGTATTATAGGGTCCCTTTGGCGCGGTGTAGACGAAAATCTGTTCATTCTTCGGGGTTTTGTCACAAGGATTTTTTGTTCGCGGGATCATGATCTACAAAATGTCACAGTTATAAAGTGCTACGTGTTTCCAGTGAGCGGAGCTCCAGTAGCCTCTACGTGGCGTGCATGCTACTCCAAAGGGTCCCTTTGGTGAGGTGCAGACGAAAAACTGTCCATTTTTCGGGGTTTTGTCAAAATAATTTTTTGTTCGGGGGGTCATATTCTACAAAATATCAAAAAATTATCCAAATCCACCCAGACCTTTTTTTAATACATTTTGTGCGGGGTCCTTTGTGTGAGAAAACATATCAGGTGGACCGTGGCTTAATCCCCCTACCCTACAGTTGAAATCGCCATATATAGTGATAGGAATGTTATTGTACTTCTCTGACAGAGCGCATAAGGTTTCTTCGAAAAGTTGTAGACTTACTTCTGCATCTATCTTCGGGTTGAAATAGCAAATCACTGGCTCTACCTTTTGATTTTTTTAAAGCGTTGGAGAAGAAATGATTATATTTATTATCAGCGTGCAAGTTTTTGGGAATCTAAGTGAGCCAGTTTTCGACGATTCCTATGATATCAAACTTATCATAATTAATACAGGAGTTTAAGAATCATACATAACCATGACAGGTCCAGAAGAAGAAGTTTGTAGTATTGTTGACTCGTCCTGAGGTATTTCGCTCATTTAACCATTTACATTTTTCTTCTTCGTCTCCCTGCTTGATATTCGGTTGTGAAAATTTCCTTTCGTAAGATTTCCCGCCTGCTCTTTGATAATGGCTGGTGGAGATTCCGAGGCCTTGCACTTCACCTTTCCCTGTATACCGCTTGATTCTCCCATTTTACTTTTTTCAAATGGTTCAGCCCTATTCACATGTGATTTGGCTTTCTGGATTACAGACTCCAACGCTGACAGATCCTTGGACTCGAATTTGTTGCCATCTACATATATTATGTTATGACTTAAGGAAGCTTTCAGGTCACAATTTCTAGCCTCCTTAAGGTATGGAAGCAGAGTCTTCCTTTCAGTTTGGACTTTTTTTATTATAGTGCTCCGCAATGCTGATTCCAGTGCTGCGTAATTTTTTCAGCTGCGATAAGATAATTTTCTTATCCTTAATGGAACGTAGCTGAGCTAGGAGGGGACGGAGCTTGTCCCGGATTATTCTTCCAATCCGTCTAACAGATTCGACCTGGTCTGAGCGTATTTCAATATTCAGATGCTGCTTGAAAATGCCACATATTGACTGCACCAGGTCCACGTCGTCTTCCTCAACAACACCGAAAATAATCAGGTTTTTGCTTCTCAACGCTCTGTCAAATAGACTCGATTCTCCGGTCTTGTTTTACCGATCTCAGCTTTTCTTGCTCGACTTTAAGATCTTGATTTTCTAGCGTAAGATGGTCAATTTTGCTGTGGAAAGCTGAAAGTGTGATGCTAAGCAAGTATGGCAGTCGGTCGCGTGTTTAATCGCTCGTCTAAATTTTGGTTGTTTACGGGCTGAGTTCGTGCAGTATAATTTATAAAGTGATTTTGAAGTAACTAATTGTCACTAATGTTCTAGATTCTAGAGATTTGTGAGTGTTACAACCATTACTGCAATCAATTTGAAGAAAAAAGCTGTTGTGGTGCAAACTGCCAATTTCACAAGATCGTTGTGTCAGGCGTACAGTGTGGTAGTGTTGCCATCTCTGTGTCACGTCAGTTACTCGATACAATGGCTCTTATCATCTCTGAGTATAAATTTAAACTCTTGATGAAAAAAAAAATGGTTCGGTTTTAGGTAGATAAAATTATCGGTCGTGTGCGGTTAGGGGTTCGCGTCTTCGTACTTGCGGATAATTTCAAACGGTTTACGTGCGTTTGCATTAAGATTTAAATGATATTTTTACTATATATATATATATATATATAAATCAAATACTGTACTCATAAAATATAATTTACAGCTGACTTGTATGGGTATGAGGTAAATGCGAGAGCTTTTTTCTTGTGCGCGCGATGGCATGGACGCGTATTCAACAGTCGTTACCGAGGTCGCCACCTCAGTTAAAAATGCATTTCGACATTATTTTACAGACAGCAACTCGTATAATAGTGTAGTGGTCAAGATAGTGGACTTGTGTGCTTAGGTTTATGCGTTCGAATCCCCCCCGTTGCATGCGAAATTTTAATTGTATTATAAGCGTTGTGACGTACAAATACCGATTAATTATAAGAATATCCAAACATATATCTATGAATTAACCGTGTATTGTTTTGTTAATCATTTTTTAGCAATATTTTTTTACAATTCATAGTGCCGTCTGTACCGTTAACATAAGTTAGCTCTGCAGTGGGACTCTGATACCCGTCGAAAGTCGAACGGACCTCTTTTTCTAACGTGTGGAGATAGAAAGAGAGGTTCGTACGATGTTCGACTTCAAGACAGCACAGCATGGGAGTCCCACTGCTGTTTATATTATCCGTCAAAGTGTCATGATAATTCGTAATTGCAGCTTCGAGGAACAGTGCAGAATAGCGACTGGATCGGTAAAATCTACAGAACAACAGGTCAGCATCACTTTAGAATTGGCACTGGTAACCAGAAATAATAGTCATATTCAGTTGCCTATAATTGTAACATTTATTGAACTGCCGTATTGTCCATATGCATACTTGGAAGATCAGTAGATTTAACTTGGTTTTCAGTAAAATTAAAGGTTCTTTTTTCTGCGTGTATAATCTAAAATTGTCATGTACACCAAACATCCTCTATCTGCTTCACATGCTTATTTTTAAGGAGGGGGACAAAAAGTATGGTGTGCATCAATGGCGTAAAACTATTTTGCCTTCTTTACGCCCTCGATACACAATTTTCTTATATTAATTTCAAAATGAATTCATCGAATTGTTGAAGATACGATCGAGGATTCCATCAGCAGTCTACAGAGTCATTATCAAATATTCAGATATATAGGTATACTATTTCCATAACTAATCAACCGAATCCCTAAATTTTTAGTCTATTTAATTGGCAGATGCTTTCAAAGGAAGAAACTAAATTTCACAATTTCTACACAAAATTAAAAAAGGTTTGTGTATCCTGTTAGTTTATGATTACGGTATTTAATATCATTCTTGCAAAATTAATGAACATCGAATATTATTTTTAAATTTCGATAAAGGGCCTAGCGGAATAAGCATGTAAAATTTGCCCCCGTACTTATTAACTTGAAATTTCTGGCATAGGTTCGCATTTATGTGAAGTAAAATTTCTCCCAATGATAACCCTAAAAATTCACTTTTGTGGGAGTTATGGAGGGGGAAAGAAAAATAAAAAAATTGGGTTTTCTCGAAAACGGCTTTACCGATTTTTATTAACAAAATATATGTTGTAGATGCTAATGAGGCTATCACAAAAAAAAATCAGAAAAATCTTTTTTCATTAGCTCTGGTAGGGAACAAACACAGAAAAAACTAGGGTTTTCTATTAGAACCAATTTTTTATTCCAAAGGAGCTGCAACAAAAAGAAACCTCTCTTGCTGAAAAGGAACCCAAAATGATAAACGGTTTCTAAATGAACCCAAAGTTTAGATTGAAACGGTTCCAATGGAGCCCTTTTTTCACTTCAGCCTTGAATCACTACGAAGATTTTACAAGTTTATGGTGTACATTTAGCTTTATAATTCGTATTAAATAATATTGAACTGGGAAAAATTTAATGAAGAAACTAAAATTATAGATATTAGTCATTCTTGAAAGGAAGATAGTGCAGATGAAATATGACATTTTTTAAGGTTATGTTGATCATCCAACATTTTCATCTGCGCAATGTACCAAAAAAGCGCGGTGCTATTTAAAATTATGTAATATACACTTGCAATAATACGTTAATATTACATTTTTGAAAGAAGTTAGGTATTTTTATTATTCAATTTAATTTGTTTTTCGAAATAAAGAAATATTTGGTAATTTATTTAAATAACTTTTTATAAACAATTGCAAAAGTCAAAAGAAAAAAAACAGGGGTAATTTTTTTGGCTACGCCATTCATGCAATAGTTAGTTTGAGGCTATCTCGGCCAGATTCGGCTTGGGGTACAACGGGTTTGATATTACTCGTATAGGTTGAAATTGTTTATAACGATTTTACACCAACAAATTGAATTCTGACAAAAAAGTGTCATAGAGGTTTCTTTTGCAATTTTTCCCGTAGAATTGATTTCCGCTATTAGTTTTTCGAAATGAAGAAATATTGGGTAATTTATTTTAATAAATTTTTATAAACAATTGCAAAAGTCAAAAGAAAAAAAACAGGGGTAATTTTTTCGGCTACGCCATTCATGCAATAGTTAGTTTGAGGCTATCTCGGCCAGATTCGGCTTGGAATACAACGAGTTTGGTATCACTCGTACACATTGAAATTGTTTATAACGATTTTACACCAACAAATTGAATCCTGACAAAAAAGTGTCATAGAGGTTTCTTTTGCAATTGTTACCGTAGAATTGATTGCCGCTATTAGTTTTTCGAAATAAAGAAATATTTGGTAATTTATTTGAATAAATTTTTATAAACAATTGCAAAAGTCAAAAGAAAAAAAACAGGTGTAATTTTTTCGGCTACGCCATTCATGCAATAGTTAGTTTGAGGCTATCTCGGCCAGATTCGGCTTGGGATACAACGGGTTTGGTATCACTCGTACAAGTTGAAATTTTTTATAATGATTTTACACCAACAAACTGAACTCTGACAAAAAAGTGTCATAAAGATTTCTTTTGCAATTTTTGTAGAATTGATTGCTGCTATTAGTTTTTCGAATTAAAGAAATTTTTGGTAATTTGTTTGAATAAATTTTTATAAACAATTGCAAATGTCAAAAGAAAAAACAGTGGTAATTTTTTTTGGGCTACGCCATTGATGCAGTAGTTAGTTTGAGGTCAACTCGGCTAGATTCGGCTTGGGTTTTAATGGGTTAATCTACCAAGATCAAAGGGACGGATTTCTTATAGATTTCTAGTCGCTGAATCACATAAATTTTTTAAATTTCAGGCACATCATTCAGAAGTGTTTCACATATTATGTAATGAACAATTTAATTTTTAGCATATCTTGTGGAGCTGATGTACAAATCCATTATCAGCGGCAACAGTGGCAGAAGTAGTAGTGAAAAATCAACAAATGCACCACTTACTGACGAATCTGTACCAGGACCTTCTCAACTGAAGAAGAGAGCGAGAGAAGTTATTTTTACTAAGAAACTTGTAGCAGCATTCGACAAATGCAATGTGAGCGATAGGGATGCAGTACATATTTGGTCTCAACTGCTGAAGCGTTAGGATATAATTACAATGATCTGGTAATAAATAGATCCTCGATACACCGATGTCGTGAACGCACCCGTCAAGAATGTGCTTTAAAAGTTAAAAGTCAGTTCTCAAATATTGACTTTCAGGTATGTACTGTTCATTGGGATAGAAAGCTACTTCCAGGGTTGACAGAGAATAAAAAAGTTAACAGATTACCAAATATAGTAACCTATAAAGATAGTGAAAAACTTCTTGGTGTTCCAAAATTGCCTACAGGAACACGTAAAGAACAAGCTGATGTCGTATATGAAACTTTAAAGGAATGGAATTTAGACAGGAAAGTATCAGGCTCTCTGCTGTGATTCGACTGCATCGAATATAGGACGGCTGAATGGTGCTTGCATCTTATTGGAACATCAACTGCAGCGTGACCTTTTTTATTTAATTTGCAGACATCATATTTATGAGATAGTCCTAAGAAGCATCTTCGAAGTGAAGTTTGGAACGTCATCAGCACCAACGGTACCACTGTTCAAACGGTTCCAGGAGTCATGGGATAGCTTGAACAAAGCTCTCTTTAGACCTGGAATACAAAATGATTACGTTCGTACGACACTCCTATAAACCTACGTAACTGTTTTAGGTTGCGCGGTGCAGGGTAAGTCAAGACTGGTTCAATTTTCGCGGGATCTGGCTTAAGTCCATCCTTGCCAGCCAAGAAAGGTGTTCCTGGAAAGTTTCCGTCACCATAATTACATCGTCCAAGTAACAAAACGCATTGGGCCTCATCTCAGGTGTGATTACCCGGTCAAAGAGTCTCTGGAAGGTCATGGATGCCCGCGTCAGCCCAAAGGGCATCCTGACGAATTGAAACAACCCTCTATCAGAAACGGTAAATGCCGTATATTTCTGGCAAGCCTCATCGAGTAGGATCTGATTGAAGGCCATACTAAGGTCTATCTTGGAGATGTACTTTGCGGAACGCGGCTGGCTAAGAATATCGAGCATATTAGGCAGCGGGCAAGCGTCCTTTTTAGAAACAGCGTTAAGTTTGCGATAATCTAAACACATTCTTTAAGCTCCGTTAGACTTTCTCGCCATAACAACCGGTGCTGACCACTCACTATGAGAGCCTTTCACAATGCCCTCCGCCAACAATCGATCTAATTCGTTATACATGTCTTCTTTGACCTTGGGAGAGACGACTGGGTAACGCTCTTTGATGGGTTGATGACCCCGAACATCTATGTGATGTTTAACCTGGTAAACGGCGCGGAGAGGTCCAACCATCTGACTTATAGGAGGGAGCTTCATGTCCAAGAATCTTTTCAGCTCCTCCCTTTCATCACCTTTAAGCTCCACTATTCCGTGGCAACCCTCCTCTTCCACTAACCATGTGGTTAGTGAATGCTGTTTGCCCTCACTATCAGCCGTCCAAAGTGTCTTTGAACGAGAACCGAAATACAGATCAAATTTCCCCTGAGCATCAAGCCCCAAAACAAATTCGGTATTCAGGTTGTTGGCAACCCTAACATCACAAACTCGAGTCACACCTTCTATTGATAGCGGGAGCTCGACCTTGCCTTCTACGCCATCTCTGGAACCGTTAGCCAGAATCATAACGGACTTGAGCGACCGGTCTAATTCTTTACCGAGTCTTTTTAAAATGCAATCCGCGATATCTTTACGGATAAATGTCCTGGTGGAACCTGGATCAAACAAAGCGTCCACCAGGATTGAGCCAATCTTTACCCCTAGATGCACTCTGCCTCTGACTTCCTCCGTGTGCACGATTCCGCTAATGAGTTCCGGTTCGCTTGTTTTAGTGTCGGCGATAATCTCAATATCACATGCGGCCCGGCGCATACCACCCTGACTATAGTCTAAAATATCTACCGTCGAAATCATATCGGAATCATTTGCACGGTGTACAACGGCTCCCACCGTCAGTGTGACAGGCTCCTCTTCAGAGCTACTACATCAATCGGTACGATCCTCCCCCTGCCCTACAGGGAAGCTACTCTCGCTAGGTGGCATACCCACACCTTGATAGTTGTAAAAATCGTTGATAGCTTGAACGGAGACTGGTCAGTTAATGTCTAGGTCGGTTACAGAATCTTTAATTGCCCTGACGGTCTCTTCTTCAGAGGAAACAGCTACGAACGACTTTACTGCTTCCCTGCGTCGTTTTCCGAACAATCAGGACATGTCTTAACCGTAAATCCGCCCTTTTTGCATCTATAACACTGGAGTTTGCGAGTCTGTGCGCAGCCTATCTGGTAGTGACCAGGCTGTTGACAGCGGTGACAAACAACAACCTGACTGAGCCTTATCATTATCGGTTTCAGGGGATAGAGGCTCAGACCTGGGAGATCCCTTGGCTTCAACGGTCTGAAGTGCCGCCGTGCACTCCCCCCTTATAGCCGAAGTAGAAGTCTTCTTGGGTTCCTTGGGTACGGATCGAGGTCGGTAAGAGAACTCCGGGAAGAATAAGCTCTCGGCAGGAGGTGGGGGCTTATATTCCTTCATATAAACATTCCATTGCTTTTCCCAACATCGTCCCAGCTGTGATAACTCCCGGAAAGAACGAAAGTCCGAACTCTCTTTCCTTATTAATTTTCCCAATAATTTAGAATTAAAATCATTTGTCAAAACACTTTCTAATTAAATAAAAATGATAAAAAATAGAGTTTGTCTGTACATCTGCCATGTCTTTGTTGACAAATTCAGGTTTACATGCCACCCAGCGCCACTTACAACTCAGCTTACGCCAAGAAACTGCGTGAACTAACGTCAATGCATAGGGCTGGTGTAAAGCAGACCTATGTTTCTCACTTTTTGAAAACACTCGAAACAGTTATCACAACAAATGATTAATACGCACTGCAACGGCACCGCAACCGGCATCGAACATTACCATGTGGATCCAAGTAAATTAGTGCGCATGTGCGACGTTCAGATTACTTTTGTCAGAAGATAATATTTTTTCAAAACTTGGAATGTAGCGTAACTGTATTGGGGAAGAGTATTGTGACACAATTTTTTTCATTATTATCAAACTTTTTCTCTTACGACTTTGTAAGTAAAAAGATTAACAAATATTTGAGCAAAGTGTTTCACAAGTGAATACACCTTTAATGTTTATTTTTGTTACACTCGAGAAAACGAGATTTTCAAACTCGACGTGTTTACGTGAAGAAATAAAAGAAATTTGTTTTTCATTAAAAAGCGGTGAATAAATCAACATTAATATAAAGCAAGTATATACTTAATAAGTATAAAATAATTTTGTTATTTTAACAATTGCAGTATGAATGCGCTTCTTTGCTAAGAAATATCTGTTTATTATTATATATCTGTTAATTCATTTCAATATCAATCCCTGATTCTGCCGTAATTTTGTAATTCCACAAAAAGGAATTCAAACCAAGAACCGTTAATTCCTTTCAACGTTGATCGATAATACATTGTATTTTCGCATATGTTTTTTTATTTGATGTCATTAAAATTTATTTGAGAGAACAGAAAATATTCTTTGGATTCAAACTGAGTACAATGGAGATCAGTTTAAGGATGTTTAATAAATCTAGACTGCTCGCAAATATTATAATGTTATAATAAAATATTTTTCTGCTCTGTATAGATGCTCAATATTTAAATAGACTTATGCATATAGAGCGAAAATGTCTGTAATTTCAATGTCTTTTACGAAAATTGAAAAGTTAAAACTTTGCAGTTAGATCTGAAATTCCTTATTTTGTGCAAAAAGTATTAGAAGTAAATATTTTTGCGCTCTATAGACAAACTTATAGTTCAATAAAGAAAAGCCTTATAAAGTAAAAAAAAGCTTTGGTTCCCAATTTGGTTCCAATGGCCTTAAAAAGAATCATTCAACATGGCATGGTGATTGAAAATAGAAAGAAATTGGATTTAAGAGTAAACCTGTTCAGATGTTTTGTATTAAAAGTTTCATGCAGAACCAAGGATTTATTTCAATCCAATAATAATCAATCCGGTAATAAAAGTCATGAATGTCAATTTCTTTATAGTAGTATAAACGTTTATTCTTCAGCCTGTTGGCCTTAAAAAATTGACTTGCTTACACTTTCCTTTTTTTTTACATAATTTTCCTTCAAATAAACCTTAAAACTAACATCCTTCCATACCTTATATCTAGGATCGCACGCTCTTATCGCCTTGCCTTCCTCGCTTCACCTCGCTCGCATGTCCGTACTCTCTCGCGACCGGGTCCACTACCTAATTCTGATCTACTACGTACAGTATTTACATACTACTATTAGCTTGAAATATCAGCTTGAACTGAGTTCGTATTGAAACATTTGTCACGGTTCTTTGCGAAATTTGCGAAAATTTATCTAAGCCCTACTTCTACTTCCTTTCCTGTTTACAATATTTCCTTCTCCATTCCTCTTCCTCCTCCCTTCTCTTCTTATATATCCTACCCAACACTCCCTTCATCCATGCTACTGCCCTTTTTGTCCCCTCTTTCATGCATCAATACCTCCATGCTCATTTCACTCCTTTCCACCTCTACGCACTCCTCCAACCAGTGCTCCACTTTGAAAAAATAAGCGTTAACTGAAATTGTTCTTATTTTCTTTCAAGTAGCCCGGAGGTCCAAAATGCCAATTCTTATTATGTTCAAAGAATTGCTTTTTTATTCTGCGAGATCGTTGCTTCACTCTCTTCTAACTGAAGACGCCATACTTGCTGTTTGCTGACCAACGTTGAGAATGTGTTTGACAAAAACAAACAACAGTTTATGAGACCACATGAAAATTATACCCTGTCTAGATTTATTTTTAACACAAGGATACACGTTTTTTTTCTTTAAAACATTTCAATGTTGGCCTATCACTACCACCTCTATTCCTTTACATTTGAAACAAGGCAGGCTCATAAATTCTTAGTGGAGAGAGATTCTAAAGGAAAAGGGAAGGAAACACTAGTACATACCAGTTACTCGTAGTTCACCCTTTTCTGCCTTCATGGTCCGTACGTTCGAACGTTTCACTCTCCGCATCTTCGTTCGTTGGCCCTTCCGTTAATCGTATCCGTCTATTGTCTTTGATCAAGCGCCACTTTAAATTTAATTTTACTCCTTAACCGTTTCCGTATCTCAAAATTTTCTTTCAAATGGCAACTTGATCTTTAATACTCCCGATACCGTTTCCGTCTGCTGGATTTTAGTTTTATTAGAGAAATAAATTCTCTGTTACTTATCGGCAAAGATTCACTTTTAGTGTCTACGTTCGTATCGTATTTAGTAGTGTTTTGTCATCGTTACGATAAAATAAAACTGTCGGATGCGAAGGGAAGAGACACTAAAAACACGAGGCCGAACCACGGACGGGCAAGGGAAAAGCAGCAAAGTACTTTTCCTTTCAAACTTCATGTTGAGGCAAGGAAGAATAAAGGACTGCGATTAATTGTTGGCACTCGTCGCGGCTCGTCAGTATGTATTGCACAAAAAATTGGGGTATTTTGGTTGACTGAGGGATTCTCATGTGATGTGGACGACAAGACCGCGGGAACAGAAAACTGATGACTTCGGAATTTGATGACTACGAATTTTCACCCTTACGACTTGTTACCAAGCGCAGTGGCTGGAAATTACCTTTCAAAAATTTATAGTTCGCCTTGAGAAAAAATTTAAGTTCGTTTTTGCATATAACCAATTCATATTTATTTTAAAGTAGAATTTTAATAATATTCTTAGTGCCAATCGTTTTTTAAACTTAATGCGTCCAGGGAAAGGGTTGAAGTCAGGTTTTAACTTGGTTGTAATGTAGCAGAGTGGAGTTTACAGGACGAGGGGATGGTGCGATCGCTCCGTGCAGTTGCGATGCCATGCCATGGATGAGTCCCATCAATCTCAAGTGCATGTTTGCATGACTTCAAGTGACGGCCGCAAAAATAATTAGATTTTACAAATTTTCTGGAATGCAGATTCGTAGATAGGTTGTAATCCCTTGCACAAGAAGTGAAATTTGAGGTCAAAGCAGTTTTGAAAATCTTCCTTTGTTAATAGCAGGTACGTTCTTTTAGTTCCTTCTAACGCAATGTACTCGGTCCTAGGTTGGATGTAGGCTCTTCCAGTTCTGTTTTCCAAAATGGGATGAAGTGCCGGTACGGTATGAATTTGATACAATATGTATTCGCTTTTATCTACAAGAGGAATATCTAGAGTAATCCTTCATTTACCTCTACTGGTTGTTATTGTGGTCGTAGCAATCTGTTTGAGATTGTCCAGGCTAATTGATGGTCCAGGTAGCGGAAACATGATCTTGGGAACATGGTCTTGTATGTCTCTCAGAATCGGCTCCAACTGTTCAGATGTAAGTAGCATCGTGTGTAATTTTCCTTGCCGAGCTGAATAAATGGACTTCAATAGATGGTTCGCAGATAGAATGTAGTCATCTAAGTCAATTTCCATCGAATTCAGGGTCTTCATCAGCATCTGTTGGTATTCCATCTGGGTGTTAATTGCGTTGATCATATTGACTTTGTCAACCAAAGATTGAAGATCCTGTTGTATTTGTTTAGCAAAAATGAGGTTCACCATCATCAAGTTGTGGGTCTTCGGATATAGGATGACGCCTGAAAATGCTTCTGTGATGACAGAATTGTGAGTAAAAAAATAAATTTGCGAACGGTTCTCGCCGTTCCAATGTTGTCTTCTGCTATCTGCAGATTACTCCCTTTCGAAAAATTTATAATTTCAGTAAAAATAATGATCGCCTCAGCAAAAGGCTTCATTCCTCTACATTTTATTGATCCTAAGATCTCGCGAAACCCCGGATATTCGACAAGTTTTCTTTCTTTCGTTCTCAAATACTTGAGAAAAATTATATATTGAGTCAATGCCGTACCTATAAAAAAAATTCCAAGTCGGATTTAACCAACACTCTTAATATGAGATAATATACAAAAAACACGAAGTAACTTCGAAGTAACTAAAATTAAAGTTCCAAGTTACTGCAAAAATCTTAACTAAGTTACGTTACAAAGTGCTCTTTAAAAAAGTAACGAAGTTACACTAAGGGTTACAAATAACGTAAATTTTCAGTAACTTAGTTCCTTGTAACAAGTAACCACCCAACTCTGCAACGGAGTATCTCAAATATTTAGTGTCTCACAATCACGTGTTTCATGTTTTCATTCATCGCGCTTGTTATCTATATTATATCGTTATCGAAATTTAAACAAATGAAATAGAATCATTTTTGTAGTTGTTTACAACTTCTAATGGCTCTAGTCCACAGCGCGACGACCCTGATCAACTTTGTCGCATCCCCACCACTTCGACATTTGTCGCGCGGAATCGAAGATTCTCACTTTTACGCCGAAATACGTATGAAGTCCCCGCGTCTCATTCTTTGCACGTCACCCAACTCTGTCGCATCCCCACCCTCTCACCACAAGTGAATACTTAAATACATATAATAAATAAATAATAACTTTATTATTTATTTGTGAGTGCTCCAAACATTTTTTTTATGGATTTTTTTGAATCCCTTATTTCATATCCGTTTTTGGAATTGTCAAAAATAAAATGTCGCATCCTATACGGTGATGAAAAAGCTCAAAAAAATGTTTGAAAACAATGAAATCTTTTAAATATAATAGGTTTCTAGAGTCTTTGATTTCAAATTCTTTTACTTGAATTTCTCAAACAAAATGGCGAATATATTAATAAACAATAGCTTAGAATTGTTCAAAATATTCCAATAAACAAATTGAACTATTGTTTATTAATATATTGGATCGAAATAATAACTATTACTTAAAATTGACGAAAAAATATTATAAATGTTAAATAAGTATCATTAGACAGTCAAGTTTAAATCTAACCCAAATTTGTCTAAAAAAAGTAGTCTAGAGCGCCAACAAAAAAATAATAAAGTCAGTATTTATTTATTAATTCATTTGTGGTAAAATAGTGAGGATGCGACCGATTTGGGTGACGTGGTAGGAATGAGACGCGGGGACTTCATATTTCGGCGTAAAAGTTAGAATCTTTGATTACGCGCGACAAATTTGGTCGAGGCGGCAGGGATGCGATAAAGTTGAGCAGGGAAAATAACAAAATCAAATATTAATTGTTTAAGAATTTGTGTGGTAATTGGAAATTTCGGGAATTAAAAATTTCGAAAATTTGATACTTCGGACATTTGAAATTTCGGGAATACTCTACTTTCATATGGATAAATCTCCTTTATCGAGGTTGAGAACTTATTTTGTCCATACGTGAGAAAACCTCACATATTTCTTTACTTTCAAGATTCGACTGTCATGTACACACCCGTGAAGTAAGTACTTTTTATACGAGTTAGAGTATATTTTTCCCGCAGTAAATTCAGCACACTTATAGTCCGAAAATTCACAAATTTATTTCTTAAAGAAATTATTTTTGCTACTTAAGTAAAAGAATAACAACAGCGGGTTACTTTAAAACTTAGAGGTTATGTCTCGCATGATTTACTCTGTTGTTACTGAATTGATTAGTGAAAAGTCCGGAATCACCACTTGATGACTTATTTTTGTTTTAAGACTCAGAAGGACTTTTTCAAATACTATTTTCATGATTAAATCAAGTTACTGACTGAATTTCAGACAAGAATGAAAACAAGTCCAGCATAAATTTCAGACTTTGTTTTTACTGTGATGTGTCTCGGACTTCGCATTTGATTAAAGTATATAATGTCCACCAAAATTCGAAATTTTCTATTTTATATTGAACTCTATTATATTAAATCTATATTATATTAATGTCTGTACTTTGGTCCGGGACTTCTGTTCTGGACTAAAAATGTGAATGTTGAACATCTTATTGCATTGTGTCATTTTACTATAAATTAAAATTTTTTATTTTCAATAGCCTTTTTCTCAATTAAAATGAAAACGACACGTCTAATCAAAAAATTATCAGTGCAGAAAATTTTTTGGTCTAATGTAGGTGAACAACTTTGTCATTAAACATTTTATTGCATCTTTATTCGGTTTTTTATTATTTGATTTATTTCGTATCTTGAACAGTTCTAAAAACTAAATAAAAATCCATCAAAACATGTTCCAAAGCACAATTTAGACTTTCAAAAGTTATCCAGTATACAGATGTCAACGACGACAACAACGACAGGCAGACAGGTATCCATTGCAAAACTTGGTTTATGGCATTGTAGAGGTCTCGAAACCTTAAAGTGTAATGAAATCGGGGTAGTCAGTTTTGGCACAAAACCTTCTCATTATGATGAGAATGTAAAAATAGAATCTTTCAATATTTTTCAAGCGTATAAGTTTCTGTCTTACAAAAAATCTTATTCTCAGAAAATCAGAGAGGCAATCAAAAGGTCAATCAAACTGTTCTTTTATAATGAACCACTGTATAACTTGAGTAGTCTTATATGTTTCAAATTAAAAAAAAAAAAAAACATTTCCTCATATAAAATAAAGTAGATAATGTTTCGCCGTAGCTGATGGGTTTACCGGAATTCAGTAAGCGTAGGATAGGGAAACTGGAAAGAGCAGCTAGGGCTAGGCTATAGGTTCCCGTGTAGGAAAAGTCATGTTGCGGGCCCGTGCCAGGCTTGCCCGTGAGGGCTTGAACCCTGGGGCGGGCCAGACGGTGAAGCCTAGTGCGGGCGAAAAGTGAAACACTCTTGTCAAGACTTGAGCATGACGGTAGTCTCGTGGCGGGCCAGCCGCGCGACTCGCGGCGAGCTTGGCGCGAGGCTCGTGGTAAGCTTTCCCCGGCCCAGTCGTTCTGGTTTGGCGCAGGCCAGAAGTGTAACACTCTTGTTAAGTTCAGCTTCGTGTCGAGCTCTTTTCAGTTCGCGACACCTTCGAACTCTGAAGCCAGTCGCAAATCGGGTCAGTAGTCTTTTCCGGTCCATTTAGAAGCTGAGAATTGGACATTTGATATGTGTATATACGTTATATGTATACCTATTTGGACTAGGAACATCTTTTTTTTTTCAACTTACGCAGAATTTAGTTCTCTTGTATGCGTTTATATATGTGTATATACGTTTGCAAAATCACCCAAAAATGCACTGAACAAATTTTAGCTAAAAAATGAAAATTTGGTGAAAAAAAAATCCAAAATGAAGAAAGTGCTAAAAATTTAATAAAAATATAAAAAAAATACCTGTCATGGCGATCGGATACGGACGTGTAGATTTGCAGCTCCTCAATTTTTTGTTTTCATTTCAGTTTTAAAGTGTTTGACTACTTAAAAATTTGTATTTCGTGAAAGTGTCGTTGACTTGTTTCATAAAACATTGTGACTTTTTTTCAACTCCTTTAATTGTTTCTTGTTTCTGCACTTTTGTTTATACGTAACTGTAACGGTTTGTCTTTCCTGCGGAACTATGGGTTCGTGTTCGGAGTGTAAAATAGTTATATCCAGAGGGGGATGAGAAGTTCTTGCTTGTGTTAAGTGTGGCAATCTAGTGCATTTGGCCTGTGCTAATTTTGGAATCTCTAAGAACATTTTTGAAAAACTCACATCACTACTTTACCACCGAGCAATTCACGCCTACCCCGAAAGGGAAACAGCTTAATGATATAATAATAATAATATTAATCTATTAATGCGGAAAAGTGGAGACTGACTCCTTCACCACGATAACGCCCCTGCCCATTCATCGCAGCTTATTCAGCAATTTCTAGTGAAATACACACCTACACATATTCGACACCCTCATACAGGACTGACCTGGCTCCCTGTGGTTTCCGGCTGTTTCCTAAATTGAAGTATCCTGTAAAATTAAAACGATTTTAAGATGTCGAGGAAAAAAGCATGCAACGAAGCAGCTATTAGCTATTCCAAAAAGTGACTTCAAGTAGTGTCTTCAAAAGTGGAATGATTTCTGTAAGAAGGTTTTGGCTTCCAAAGGGGTGTCCTTTGATGGGGATATCATTGCCAATGACCAGAATGAACTCTTATTCTGGTACACCGCAAGGTCGGATACTTTTCGGACAGAACTTGTTTATGATAAGGATAAGTAAGGGATGCTTAGGAGAAGGGATAGATTCAAGAGCCATTATTAGAAATTCGTCTGTATATATGCTGAATAACCCAGAGAACATAACGCTTCCTTGCCAAACGCCTTTCTTGATATCAAAACCTATCACTCAATTACCCATTTAATCTTACACTCGCTTTACTACCTTCATATGTAGCTTTTATAGCTTTTAGAAGCAAATCGTTGACTCCATACTCTTTTAGAACTTCCCAAAGATTAACTCTATTCACCTTGTTGAAAGCTTTTTCCAGATCAATAAAAGCACAGAAAACTGTTTTGTCTACACTCAGACTTTTTTCTATGATCTTTCAAAAACTAAATATCTGATCCACGCATTTCCAGATCTCTTCTTCTGTTAGTTCCACGACCTTATCAATAAATATTTTTGTAAATATTTTGCGTACGATAATCGCCTTTCTCCAATCATTTGGAACTTTTCTATTCTGAACGCACATATTCATCAAACCACTCAGCCACTTGAAGAAATCCTCGACACCGTTCTTAAGCATTTCAGTGGTAGTACCATCCACACTAGCAGCTTTATCCAGCAGGAGATATTCCCGCTTCTATGTAACAGTTGAAGTCCATGACTTCACGCCCATTGAATATCTGGACAAAGTCTTATACACTTCTCATTTTTTTGTATCCAATACCGATTCACCATCCGCATTCTTAATTCCAACTAACCCTGTACTACTGCTTTTTTCCTTATCTTTTAAGATCATTGCTAAAATGATTTCTTATTTCTTTCCAAATTTCGGATGCTGAATGACAGTTTCTGGATATTTAGTTTTTTCCGTTTTAGAGTGATGATTTAGTTTAAATGATGTTAAACTTGAGCATTTTCACGAAAACAGATACACGAGTGAAGAGACTAGAAAATTCATGCTGGGCCCTTTCGTCAAATGAATAGCTGTATGTAAGTAGAAAAAGTAGCAGTATATGAATCTCAAACAAATCTCCGAAAAAATAGGAAAAATTTGGTTTTCAAGACAACATTTTTGAAGAAAAACGGCTTGATTTATCTTATGGGTCACCTCGCTTAAATATATATCATCTTAACTTTACTACCTAGCCAGATTCGAATAAGCAGTCATCACGCATTCATAACACCGGAAATTCTACAACTGAAAATGCTCGATTACGTCATGTTTTTATGAAAATCGGGCTTAACACTTCAAGAAACTTTTTTCTATCAAAAATTTCTATTCTTCGCTCGCGAGTTTGAGCGCGCCTCGGGCGCGCGACTGTTGGTTCTCGCGCTTCGCGCTCGATAATATATTTATCTCGTGCTTCGCGCTCGCTAATGTATTTACCTCGCGCTACGCACTCGGTCTTTGTATTTCCTCCACATTTGCGCCTAGCCCTTTTAAAATTAAAGTTCAAATCATCGACAACTGTAATTTCGTGATTGTGACTTCTCTTTTGTTAAAGCTCCTTTGGCTTTAACGAACACATTTCTGTGAATGAGACATTAATTCGAAGAGACATAAGAAGCCATAGAAACACGAGAGCTTGCATGAAAAAATGCATGAAAGTGCAGGAAGCTAGAGTACTATGTCAGGACAGAAAAGTTTGGCGACAAATAGTTTATAAAAAGAATGTTGTAGAGTGAATGAAGCCTGAAACAAAGACCTTGGGTACTAATGGGCCTAAGTGTAGAGCCATACATAACAATTTTGTGGGACTCTCCACGTAGGGTGATCGCTAGAGAGATTGATCAGCAGCCTGGGTCGGAACAGTGTTGCGGAATGAACGGTTTATTTAAATAAGTAACACGAGAATTCTAGATCAATCTAAAATATTTATTCCTTAAACCTAAATACCTATCTACCCTATACCTATATACCCATCCACACATCAGTTCAACTTGTGTAAAACTTCTGTTTTATTGAAACTATGACGAATTGTGTTTATTGTAGAGAATATTTTTGGGAACAAACCAGGCCGCGTCAATGATAAATATTAAATCTAAAATTATAATTTTTACAACGAATACAAATCGCAAACACCAACAAAGCTCCTTTATATGCACAATTAACAATTCAATATTCAACTGATAATGGAAATAAGTACTTACAACAAAATTGATTTCGAATTGATTTTTGAATACTTTATTTCGCACATTAGGTTTCCATTATTTATTTCTTTATCATGCTGAAAAACACTATCCTCGTTGCCTTGAATGCCCTCCTCTAGACATTTTTCCAGTACATATCTAAAGTGTCAAAAGCTTTAAATCGTTTCTCATAAGAATTTCTTATCCGAATATAATCATACGCTTTTTTAAATTCAGATGAACTTCACTTGAATTCATGTATAAATTTTTGCTCAATTTAAGTTCATATCTGAATTTAAATACCTCACTAAAAACAAAGTATTATTTTAGGGTTAGTTTCAGGTATTACAATAAGACTCAGAAAAAACATTCTCGAGTGGTACTAAAATGATACCACCACTGGTGGGAACCCAGATTCATTTGTTTCACGTTGAAAATAACAGCATGATATTATTCTATTGAAAAAAAGACACGAAACAAATGATACCATAAAAAAGAGATCTTTAGTTTTTGATGTGCATTTCTCAATTTAACATATCACATTTTCATATTCAATAACATAGGAAATTGTGATGATAAACTTATTGTTCAATGTTAGAATTCTATCTTTATTGAATAAACTTTAATTTGAAGTAATTTTTTAAAAACTAATTTAGTATCCCCTTTTCTGAACAAAATAAAAGTTATTTTAAAAAATATATAACATATAAAAATTACCAACTCTAAAATTTACTTTTTATCTTTAAATGTCATTAAACATGATTTAAAAAAAAAATTATCTTACGAATCGACTTCAGGAATTGATGTTGGCTTCGAAGCATTCTACAATGAGTTACAAAGACTATTCGAAAATTAATTTTGTGTTAAGTATTAATTTTTATTATTAGTTGAATATTTAGTTGCTCGTGGTACATATAAAAGAGCTTAGTTAGTGTTTGCGATAAGTACTCTTTGTAGATAACACGTATAATTTTAGATTTAATGTTTGTCATTAACGCGGCTTATTTTGTTGCAAAAAATATTCTCTACAATAGATACAATTCGTGGGAGTTTCATTGATACAGAAGTTTTTACAAGAGTGAAACTTATCCAAACAAAGAATTTATACACTTCTAAAATGATAACTGGCTACAACTCCCACAAATCGAGTTATATAAAAATGTTCTTAGTAATAAAAGAATGATAAAGTAAATGTAAAAGAAAAGATAAAATCGCAAACACCAATTATCTCATTTCCAATAAACAATTACATATGCAACTGTGTAAAAAAGTTACTTTTATATTCTTCCAAATTATACAATACTGCACTTTGAGGTTATGCCTCGTGCACGTCTTAAGAAAATAAGAAGTTTACTCAGCCGGACGCAGAGCTGCTGTACGGCTCCGGGCCTTCAGGAGTGAGTACTCGAGATGGATAAGATTCGATGCATTTTGCTCATCCCTGATATTGAAGTCAAGGTCGAGTGTTTCAGTACCCTTCTTCGCTTCTTTGTACAGAAACGCTCCTTTATCCACTTCTTCTTTTTTGCTGATCGTTTTAAGAAGAGGGTCTCGTCTATTTGCGACTATATGTGCTGTACTCAGAATAACCCTGTTGTGAAGACATTTAAGATTCAGTACTCCGCGATCACCTTGACGGCGTGAGATGTAGTCGTGGAACAGAAGACTTGAGGTGCATGCTGTCGATCATGTGTATAACCTTTTGTGACCCGATTTCGAGGCATCTGAGCCCGTCATTCGTCAATGGAACCACTCCAAATGAATAGAGTACTACTGGGACGGCAAGCACGTTCGTTGCAGTGACTTTGTTACTCGACGATAGTTCAGAAGACCAAATCTGTCGGATAAGACGTTTGTATCTGCATCGGAGAGTATCCTTTACAGATGTCACGTCCTGATTGAGGCTCTGTGGCACGCCCGGGTATGTATAGGTCTCTCCAGCACAGAGGTGTCGTAAAGCGCTTATGTCGATGAGCTCAGGGTCTTCAGGGATGCCATTAAGTTTTCCTCGCATCAAATTAACCTTCGTGCATTTTTCTAACCCAAACTCCATTCCAATCTCCTGAGTATATTTCTCGACAATCCCTAGAGTAAGATCTAGTTTCTTCGCATTTCTAGTACAAACATTAAGATCATCCATGCAAAACACATGAGTGACCTTATGCTTTCGATTTCCAGGTTTGCCGCAGAAGCACCCTTCGGAACGGAAAATTGCGAGAGATAGTGGCAATAATGTGAAGCAACAGAGGAGCAGTTGGTGGTTTCGCCCTGAAAGTTGGTTCTCGCGACATCCTGTTACACCTTTCTTTGAGCCGCGTTGTTCGTACATCTTTCGCCACACAGGTCCGATTGTCTAGACAGTCTTATAATTTGGGATAGCCGTAAAGATCTTATACAGTGTGTTTAGATAAGTTATTGACCTGTAATTATCAAGGTCCGCTAAATTGCCTTCCTTCGGGAGGAGCACTATGCGTCCCTCCACCAACCACTTCGGAATAGGCTCTTAGGACCTTAGACATGAGGTCAAAATGCGGGCCAGATAATGTTGACTTGAAGGAAACTTCTTCCACGAGAAGGTCTTGATACCATCTGGTATCTTGAAGCTCCTTGAAGCTATTTATGTTCTTTGAGTTTTCTTTCAGTGGATGCTGGACGTCGCAGACTTCTCTCCAAAATACCTCGACTCCTCCGGTTTGGGAGGGTGGTCGACTGTAGCTGGAGGGTCACGGAAGAGTCGAGATCGGTCAGAGAAAAATTGTTCATTCTTTCTGATTCACGTCTCCCTCCGCTTTAGATTCCTTCTAGCGTCTGATAGTTCCCGTATTCTGTCAACAATATGCTGCCTGATGGTCAGCAGCTTTGACTTGTTGAGTGTGTGATGACGGATCCGCAGTTCGCGCGCAAACTGTCGAACCCTGGCAGTAAAATTCCTGCCAGATGTTATTTATTCAATGACACACTGAATGCGGGACGCGTAATGTCTTGCCCAGCCTATCTTTGTGCTGAGTTGATGCATTCGTCTTTTGGTCTTATAATCAGCCGTTGGTTTTGCGTTATGGTTGGCATCCGCCAAAGTTCTCACTTCATTACACACTACAATTGATAACCCAGAGGTCGGACCTGGATGTTGATGTTTCCCCTGGTCCTAAAGCATCGCTCTTCCTCTATTGGATGCCTTCCTGTAATTGGTCTCAGTGTCGACTCTCTTTCTCTGTTTCCGGCTTGTTCCAGCTGTAGTTAAGTAGGCGCTCCGGTTACATAAGCCCGTATCCCGGTGTCCTCGGCACGGTTTCGCAGACGTTGATGCGAAAAGTGCGAGAGCTCTGGGTGTTTCTCGCACCACAGAGCATGCAGTCGCGCCATGTTAAGGTGTGGGGTGCAAGTGTGAAGTTGGCACCCCAATTTTGAAAAGGCTATAACTTTTCAAATTTTGACTATCAAACGACCAATGTTGACTATTAAACGCTCTCTAACCAGCAACAAACGATTCCATAAAAAATGTATACCATTTTCCAAAGTTGAGGTGCCATCTTCACGGGCATAGAAAATCATGAGAGAGCGAGAAATTTCTTTAAAGAGGTTACCTTTGTATTCATCGTATTGATTATCAGGTAAACATAACCGTTAAGCATATGTTTTTATCAATTATTTAGGTCAAAAATGTATGTATGAAAAATGAGTCCTCAAGAATAATGTTTGGTCGGAATGTTGTTGTCATTCAAAAGAACTTTGGTAATTTCTATTACATTTTTTTCAATCAACCAACATTTAGTAAAAAGAGCGAGAAGTATTGTTTCGATGAATAAACAAAATTTCTATTTGCTCAAGGAAACATTTGTTGAAATGAACACCGATATTTGAAAACAACAATATTTTGTGTCTTCTATAGCAACCAAACCGTTTTCTTGTACCAAATACATATTTTTATCAGTGTCGAAAATATGTTGATTTAATAATTTTGGATTAGCAAGCATCTTTTCTTTCTTTTTTTTTCCATTCATAAATAGATTGTGGGAGGAATAATATAGAATGTTCATGTTGCATGCAAATTTTGTTCTATTTGCAGATTTTCAATCACATTTTCGATTCACTCTCTAAACGTTTCAAACTGTTTTAAATGATATTGGCCCTTCCTTAAACAGACACCACATGGGGCCTCAGCGAATATGCCCAGAAAAGCAATTATGCATTGCAATATGGATACTTGCTAATCAAGGAGTGTATAGGTAAAAAAAAACGATGAAGAATCTTCAAAGACGGTCGAGCCCTAGGGGGCACGGGGCGATGCCCCCCCCCCCCAGAAATCGAACATGCTGGGGCAAAGTCATTTGCCACCCTCTGAAATCACATGATTGAATTCATCGGATCATTTGATTTATTTCAAAAATATACCTGAAATATTTGTGAAATAATTTAAGTCTTTGTGACATTTTTTATCTATCCGAAATCTTTGCGAAATATTTTAAATCCTTGTAAAATTTTTGAAATATTTGTAAAATCTTTGAAATCTTAGGGAAATCATTGTAATGTAATTGAAATATTTAGAAATATTTGAGATATTTTCGAAATATTTGGTAATATTTGTACAATTATTGAAATCGTTGGGAAATTATTGAAATCATTGTGCACTCTTTGAAATCTATCTAGAATTTTTGTGAAATAATTGAAATCTCTCACATCTATCCGAAATCTTAGCGAAATATTCGAAATATTTGGGAAATCATTCAAATCTTTCTGAAATCTTTGCGAAATATTTTTGAAATATCTGATAATATTTCTTAAAACATTGGGAAATCATTGAAATCTCTATGCAATCTTTAACATCAGTGTGAAAGTTTTATGAAATATTTTAAATCTATCCGACATCTTTGCGAAATATTTGAAAGTTTTGTGAAATCTTTGTGAAATCTTTGCGAAATCTTTGAAATATTTTTTTAAATGTACTAAATTTTCTATTATAATTACCCTTCTAGAAATAATTAATTGAACACGATTCATAACGATTCACAGTTGTCAAAACTTCAATCGTTCCTAATCGGTGTACTAATTTGTTAATCGATTTCAATTATTTTCTATTGTGTATAGAGGTTATGTTTCCATTCCTAATGTTCCTAATTGTTTTTCAATCAAGGCGGCAATTTAGGTGGCGAACGGCGTTTGTTTTCTCTGACGAACAATAACCTAAAATAAAACAAATTCTTCTTCGCGTCCTCGCGGTGTGTTGGGCATTTTTTATATCTTTGTGGACAGTTTTTAAGTGGTTTTAAGATTTAAGATTATAAAGTGATATACATTGATGGTTTTCGAAATTCGCAACAATTTACTACTATAACCAGTGGCTAGAAGTGCAGTTTAATTGCACTTAATTGCAAAGTTTTAATTGAAAAGTGTTAAAAGCTTCTATTATATATGTGTAAATGATTAAGAGTTTAAATTGATAATTTCCAAATTAAAATTTGTTTAAGCTTCAATTCACACTGGACTAGTTACAAAAATTTTTGTACTACAAACACGTATGATTGAAACTTTTGGCGGAAAATCGCAGGTCACGAACTGGGTGCAGTCGGTCTGCTTGTCTGGCCGTCGCGTACTCGGCTATAGAGGGAACAGCTCGGAAACCTTCGGGCGTTTTTAGTATGGTCTTTTAGAATTCTCGCAAATCCCAGTTGCAGATATTGTTAGCGGCTCTCATTTCAATACGCATTCTTATTTAAGAATACTAAAATTTCGAACATTTCCCATAACTTATGTTATTTAAAATATTTACTTTTGACGATATTTTTAAATACGACTTTTTCTAAACGTGAATACTCATTTTTGCTCGCTCAAGTTTGTATTAATGCATACAGATATACCATCATCTATTATTATAGTAGGAATCTTTATAACAGTACCCCGATTATCCCTAAATTCTTGATTTTCCAAATGTTTTCAAACCTGTTAAGATTTTGCTAATTCTCTTACAATTCTGCAAAGTTTACGTGCCCGTCCATCATCGCTCGAATCTTGTCATTGTCTTTGAGCGCCACGAGGTTTTCATCGTTTTTTCGCGCCCTTCCATCATGGCTAGAATCTTGTCATTGTTTTAGAGCGCCGCGCGGTTTTTCGTAGTTATCCCCCCCCTGCCGCCTTCTCCCCAATCACGCTCACAAATCTTGTTATTTTTTTTAAGCGCCGCGCGGTTTTTCATCCTACCTCCATCTTTCGCGAATCTTATTTTTTCAAGCCCTACGCGGTTTTTCGTAGTTATCTCGCGCCCACCTAAATTTCTCGGATGAACGGGCTTAGAAAATTTCTCTAATTTTCGGGCCTGAAAATTTTTTTGCTTCTTAGTGTTGCACATTTTCCAACACCAAAAAGTAAAAAAGTTATCAAAGTCAAAAAATTTAAGAATATTTCAAGTCCGTATCATTCGACAAATGGACTAACAAGAGGGATGGATATCGCCGATTCGACTGGGGCTTTGCAGGATATAAGTACATCAAAATCCATTTCAAGCGTATTTTTTCTTTTGATCTGATGGGCCTTAGTTTCCGATATATTGAAGTTTGAGTATTTGCGCTCGAGCGCTCGACTCACTATACTGCAGAGCGGGGACCCCGGACGTGGCGCTTACTCACAGTCCGACACTAATTTTGGGATGAACGGAAAGTCCAAAGCGTTTCTATATAATTTCTATACAGATTTTTTTACGTAGATTGCGAATCTTTAAACGAACATAATCATCACGTCAAATTTTTAAAAAAAGGGTACAATAAGTAAAAAAAAAACAAAGCATCGTTTTTGTCGCTTCTTGGAAAAGTTATTAAACACTTTAGTCCAGCTCATAGTGACTATTTTTCAAATGAATCATGCAAAAAATTTTGAAAGTGGGAGTCATATGCATATAATTGATAATAAAAAATTATATTTTCGGTGCAACTATGCAAGATGCGGAAAAATCTTGAAAAGTGAGATGGGTCATCTAAAAAATATCTACAAATTTTTATGAAACCATTTTTCTATCAGACACATAGTTTTCTTTTAGTCGTGAAAAATGTTATCACACTGAAAAAAAATTTACTTGATTCAAGGAAATGTGTTTCTTTGGTTTTTTTTCTTTGCACCAAGGAATTGTTTACTTCAGTTAAGTTAATATTGTTTAGATGCAAAAGATTAACGCATCCATTCAAGAAAATGATTTCTTTGATGATATTTCTTTAATATAAGTAAATATTTCTTCGCATTAAAAGTGAAAAATATTAAGTCAAAGAAATGATTTCCTGGAAGGAAGGAACCTAGGTTCATTGAATATGTTTTAGGCGCCTAAAGAACTCCTTCTTTAGTTCTCATGTGTCATGTCATGTGTCATGTCATGTGTCATGTCATGTGTCATGTCATGTGTCATGTCATGTATCATGTCATGCGTCATGTCATGTGTCATGTCATGTGTCATGTCATGTATCATGTCATGCGTCATGTCATGTGCCATGTCATGTGTCATGGCATGTGCTATGTCATGTTTCATGTGATGTGTCATGTCATGTGTCATTTCATGTGTCATGTCATGTATCATGCCATGCGTCAAGTCATGCGTCTTGTCATGCGTCATGTCATGTGTCATGTCATGTGTCATGTCATGTATCATGTCATGTGTCATGTCACCTGTCACGGCATGTGTCATGTCATGTGTCATGTCATGTGCTATGTCATGTATCATGTCATGTGTCATCGCATGTGCTATGCCATGTATCATGACATGTGACAGGTCATGCATCATGTAATGTGTCATGTTATGTGCCATGCCGTGTTTCATGCCGTGTGCCATGGCCTGTGTCATGTCGCGTGTCATGTTATGTCTCATGTCATGTGTCAGGTAATGTATCACGTCATGTGCCATGTCATATGTCATGCCATGTGTCATGTCATATGTCATGTAATGTGTCATGTCATGTGTCATGTCATGTGTCATGTCATGTTTCATGTCATGTGCCATGTCACGTGTCTGGTTATGTCTTGTCATGTGTCATGTTCTGGGTCATGTCACGTGTCTTGTTATGTCTTTTCATGTGTCATGTCATGTGTCATGTCATTTGTCATGTCATGTGTCATGCCATGTGTCATATCATGTGTCATGTCATGTGTCATGTCAGTGTCACGTCATGGGTCATGTCATGTGTCATGTCATGTGTCATGTCGCGGGTCATGTCATGTGTCATGTCATGTGTCATGTCAGTTTCACGTCATGAGTCATGTCATGTATCATGTCATTTGTCATGTCATGCGTCATGTCATGTCTCATTTCATGTGTCATATCGAGTGTCATGCCATGTATCATATCATGTGTCATATCATGTCTTATGTCATGTGTCATGTCATGTGCGATTTCTTGTGTCATGTCATGTTTCATGTCATGTCTCGTCTCATGTGTCATGTCATGTGCCATGTCATATGTCGTGTCATGTGCCATGTCATATGTCGTGTCATGTGTCATGTCAGGTGTCATATCATGTGTCATTTCATGTGTCACGTCATGCAGCATGTCATGTGCCATGTCATGGGTTGTGTCATGTGTCTTGTCATTTTTCATGTCAAGAATCTTGTCATGTTTCATCTAATGGGTAATGTCATGTGTCATGCCACGTGTCATGTAATGTGTCATGTCACGTTTCACCTCATGTGTCTAGTCATGCATCATGTAACGTGTCATTTCATGTGTCATGTTGCGTGTCATGTCATGTGTCATGTCATGTGCCACGTCATGTGTCATGTCATGTGTCATGTTATGTGTCATGTCACGTGTCATGTCATGTGTCATGTCATGTGTCATGTCCTGTGTCATGTCATGTGTTATGTCATGTGTCATGTCATGTGTCACGTCATGTGTCATGTCATGTGTCATGGCATGTGCTATGACATGTGTCACGTCCTATATCATGTCATGTGTCATGTCATGTGTTATGTCATGTGTCATGTCATGTGTCATGGAATGTGCTATGTCATGTTTCATGTGATCTGTCATGTCATGCTTCATGTCATGTGTCATGTCATGTATCATGTAATGTGTAATGTCAGGTGTTATCTCATGTGTTATTTCATGTGACACGTCATGCGGTATGTTATGTTTCAAGTTACTTCTCATGTCCTGTGTCATGTCAAGTATCTTGTCATGTGCGATGTCATGTGTCATGTCATATGTCATGTCATGTGTCATGTCATGTGTCATGTCGCGTGTCATGTCATGTGTCATGTCATGTGTCTTGTCATGTGTCATGTCATGTGTCATGTCATGTGTCATGTCATGTGTCATGTCATGTGTCATGTCATGTGTCATATAAGGTATAGGACATAATACAATCCAATTTTGCATATTTCGTGTAAATTTCTGTTGATTTTTGAAGTAATTTTATTTTTAAGAAATGCAAAATATCACTCTAAATAATTGGACATGAGACGATGGCATTTTACAGATTTCGTGGTAATTTCGGTTAATTTCTAAAGGAATTTCACAAAAATATATGAAATTTTACAAGAGAAATGTAAAATTCAACATGTTTTGTATAAAGTTCTGTTGATTGGGAAAGTAATTTTATAAGAATTTCAAATTCCATCTTAAATGATTATACATCAGATATAAGGACTAAGACATAAGGCACTGAAATTTTACATATTTCGTGTAAATTTCTATTAATTTGTAAAGTCATTTTATTTAAAAAATGTTAAATTCCACTCTAAATGATTAGACATAATACATAATACACTGGAATTACATAGACTTGGCGTAAATTTTATACAAATTCCTAGAATTTTACAAGAAAAATTTAAACTTTCACTCTTAATGATTGGACATGAGACATAAGGCAATAGAATTGTACAGTTTTCGTTTAAATTTCTGTTGATTTTTAAAGTAATTTTATTTTAAAAAGTGTAAAATTCTACTAAAAATGATTACACATCACATATAAGGTATGCGACATAAGACAATAGAATTTTACATATTTTGTGTAAATTTCTGTTGAATTTTGAAGTAATTTTATAAAAGAAATGGTAAAATTCCACTATAAATGATTAGACATCACAAATAAGGCATGGGACATAAGACAATGAAATTTTACATATTTTGTGTAAATTTCTGTTGAATTTTGAAGTAATTTTATTTAAAAAAGTGTAAAATTTCACTCTAAATGAGTGGACATCAGATATAAGGCATGAGACATAAGACAGTGGATTTTTACATATTTTGTGTAAATTTCTGTTGAATTTTAAAGTAATTTTATTTTTAAAAAAGTGTAAAATTCCACTCTAAATGAGTGGACATTACATATAAAGCATGAGACATATGACCCTGAAATTTTACATATTTCATGTAAATTTCTGTTGACTTTGAAAGTAACTTTATTTAAAAAAGTGTAAAATTCCACTCTAAATGAGTGGACATCACATATAAGGCATGAGAGATAAGACAGTTGAATTTTACATATTTTTTGTAAAACAATTATATAAAAGAATGTGTAAAATTCCACTATAAATGATTGGACATCACATATAAGACATGAGGCATAAGACAATGGAATTTTACATATTTTGTGTAAATTTCTATTGATTTTTGAAGTAATTTTATAACAAAAAAGTGTAAAATTCCACTCTAAATTATTGGACATGAGGCATAAAACATAAGACAATAGAATTTTACAAAATTCGTGGGAATTTATGTTGATTTATAAAGGAATTTCAGAAAAATATCTTAAATTTTACAAGTGAAATGCAAAATACAACTCTGAATGATTGGACATATGACACTGAAATTTGACATATTTTGTATTAAGTTCTGTTTATTTGCAAAGTAATTTTATTTTAAAAAGTGTAAAATTCCACTCTGAATGATTGAAAATCAGCTATAAAGCATGAAACATAAGGCACTGAAATTTTACATATTTCATGTAAATTTCTATTGATTTGTAAAATAATTTTATAAAAAAAATGTAAAATTCCACTCTGAATGATTGAAAATCAGATATAAGGCATGGGGCATAAGACAATGGAATTTTACATATTTCGTGTACATTTCTATTTATTTGTAAAATAATTTTATTTAAAAAAATGTAAAATTTCACTTTGAATGATTGAAAATCATATATAAAGGCATGAGACCTAATACACTGGAATTTTATAGATTTCGCATAAATTTTACAACACTTCCTAGAATTTTACAAGAAAAATGTAAACCTCCAGTCTTAATGATAAGACATGAGATATAAGACAATGAAATTTTACAGATTATGTGTGAATTTTAGAAAAATCCCTAGAATTTTACCTTTATGTCCAATTTTCAATAATTTTAATTAATTTTCACTCATGTTAACAAACTCAATTGCTTAAACAAAGTACTATTATTGTTACTAATTCTATCTTTGAATAATTCTAGAAATTATGGTTTTTTCTGAAATTTTCTACTTTTTGTTCACTTTTCACTTGGAGTGGGTTAATATTGGATTTAATATAGCAAAAATAATTGTTCAAACAAATTATTTTTGTTTATAGCTATCCTCTTCTATATTAGTACTAGATAGTTGCGGTTTTTTCTAAATTTTTACACTTTTTGTGCATTTTTCAAATAGAGTGAATTAATAATTAATTCAAGTTGACAAAATGAATTTTTCAAACAATTTATTATCATTGTTAATAATAATCTCTTTGCTTAATGGTAGGAAGTTGCAGTTTTTTTCTGAAAAATGTAACTATTACTCTATTTTTCACTTCGTGTGACTTTATAATTATTTAGGTTGAGCAAAAATAATTGTTCGAACAAATTATTATTGGTAATAACTATCTTTATCTACATTAATGTCAGATAGTTGCGTTTTCTTGTTGTTGAAATTTTTAACTTTTTGTCCACTGTTCACTTAGTGAGGTAATAATTAATGCAAGGTAATAAAAATAGTCGTTTAAATAATTTATTATTGTTTATAACTATCTTCTCTTATATAAGTGCTAGAAAGTAGCGGGTTTTGTTTTGAAATGTTTAACTTTGCTTTGCCTTTTTAGTTATGAACACATGATAAATAAACATTGAAGAACAATTTTTTCAAACAACTCTTTCTTTTTCGTGAATGTATTTTGCTGGGGGGGGGTGGTAATATCAAAATATGTTCAATTGCAAACTGTTCTTTTGCATTTTGCAATAAACTTCTTGTTGTAATTGAAAAAAAAAAATGTACAAGTCATTTTTTTTAAACATTGGGAAAAGAGCCAAAATAATTTACTTAAAAATGTAAAATAGTATTTAAAAAATTATTCTTGTTGAGGTTCACTTATAATTTATTCATAACTAAAAAGTTCGAGCAAATCTAAAGATTTCAGAAAAAAGAAACTTCCTAGCATCACCATAAGATAAGATGATTATAAACAATAATAAATTGTATAAGTGAGCAGGTTTGTTAACTTGCATTAATTATTACCTCACTAAGTAAAAAGTGGACAAAAAGTTTAAGAGTTCAGAAAAAATCGCAGCTTTTTAGCACTTATCTAAGAGAAGATCGTTATAAACAATTATGAATTGTTTAAACAACTATGTTTGTTAACTTTCATTGTTTATTACTTCACTAAGTAAAAGGTGAGTAAAAAGTTAAACATTTCAAAAGAAACCGCACTATATAGCATTCACAAAGAAGAAGATATTTATAAACAATGATAATTTGTTTGAATAATTATTTTTGCTGAATTGATTTGATTATTAACTCACCCTAAGTGAAAAGTAGACAACTAGTTTTAAATTGCAGAAAAAACCGCAACTTCCTAGCATTATTCGAATTGAATATTATTAGTAATAATAACAAATTGTTTAAACAATTAATTTTGTCAACTTTAATTAATTATTCAACTAACCTTGATTGTAAATTTGACAGAAAGTGAAAAACTTGTGAAAAAACCGCGATTTTCTATTCCTTTTCTAAGAGAAAATTGCTAAAAACAATGATAAATAGTTTTAAAATTTTATTTGAATATCTTATTATCAGTATAAAGTAGTATTTCATGTATTGGAAACAATTTGCTTGAAAAAAACCGCAAAATCCTAATTAGCGCCGAAAACTCGCAAAACCCATTTCTTCACTTATGGGGTTTTTCGAGACCCTATAAAACAGACTTATAGTGTTGATATTTGAAAACTAATATTTTATTTTATTTATATCTTATGGCTAATTGTGGAGAAAAATTTTGAATTTCAACTTGATTCAGCTAATATTGATGATTCTGAATAAAGTTTGAAAAAAGTCTTTTTTTATGGGAAATACGCGTTTAAGGTGAAAATTCGGGCAAGATGCTGGTGGGTTGAAGGAAACTTCTTCCACCAGTAGGTCTTGATACCATCTGGTCACGGAGCGGAATAGATCTTCATGCCTCTTAATATGTTTTTCATATATATATGCCCAATAATGAGAAAATGTGTCCCGCGAGTGGAAAAAGGTCTCTCTCCCTTTTCTGAATAGTAATGATATTTTTAATCAAAGTTTTTTGATGTATCGATTGAGCTACTCAATTCAAAAGTCTATAATTTTTTACGTTCGGAATTCACATCGTACAGTTACAAATTCTAGTAATTGGCAAGAATTCAACTACTTAAATAAAACTTGAATAAAAAAATAAAAGAATGCAAAGGAATTTAATTTACAAGAATTGAAAAATTAATTTAAAAGTGTCTTGAAGGCTTTTAAAGTGTTCTTTTGGATAAACTTCCGAGAAGGGTGGACTTCCAATTTTCTTCGGGCTCCGTATTGCATTTATCTCAGAATTATTTAAAAAAATTTTAAATGTTTCCAATAAAAGTTATAGATCTCCTCGAAATACACATTTTATGTCTAGAGAACTTTTTTATAAAAGTGATAATTTCCGAGAAAATCAGTAGTAAACCAATTTTCATGTCAAGAAACTGTAAAAACCATAAAAATCATTGTTTTTTTAATCAAAGGGGTGCCTTTCTGCCCCCCATGCGGCGCTAGAAAAGAGGTAGCGGTACGATCCTATAATATTTTTTTGACCAGTCACAGGGGTGCCTTCCCGCCCCCCATGAGACTTTGGAAGTGGGGTAGGGGTACGATCTTACATTATTCTTGTAAAAAGTCACATGGGTGCCTTTTCTCCCCACCCCCAATGAAGCGCTGGAAAAGGTGTAGGGGTGCGATCTTATAATATTTTTGGTGATTAGTCACAGGAATATGGTAAAGGGGAATTGAAAAAGGATATGGTGAAGGGAAATGGTAAATAACAATGGTATGGTAAAGGGGAATGGTAGACGAAAATGTTAAATGGAAATGGCAAAGGGAAATGGTAAAAGGAAATGGTAAAGGGAAATTATAAAGGCATATGGAAAAGGGGAATGGTAAAGGGAAACGGTAAAGAAAAATGTTAAAAACTACTCCCACTCCGAGTCCTTCTTTGTGTCAGTGGGAGTAGAGCTACCCCCACTACCAGGAAGAGGTCGGCGTGGGAGTAACGCTATACCTACTCCGAGGAAAGACTCAGAGTGGGAGTAGCGCTACCCTCACTAAGAGGAAGAGCTCGGCGTCAGAGTACCGTTACCCACACTTCGACGAAGGATTCAGAATGAGAGCAGAGCTCCAGCGAGGAATTAGAAAAACACATTGCTCGCAGTGACTTTATTCTTTCGTGTCTGAACCTATTTAAAATCCACTCTCTGCCTGTAATAGCATCAATTTTTCGCCAATTTCCACTATCATATTCGTAATCAGCGCGTCAAAATACATAAGTATACGGAGCCCAAAGAAAATCGGAAGTCTACCCTTTTCGGAAGTTTACCGCTCATTTTATTTTCCAACCTAATGCTCAAAATATATCAAAAACCATCCACGTAGCACTTGAACATGCTAAAATATAATGATTCCTAATTAGTAATAACAAAACAAATTGTATTTTTCAACATTTCAAATAAGCGCGCGAACGGCAGCCAATGAAGCTCCTTATGCATCGCATGCACAGTAGTGCAAGGTGCCCGCGTTGGGAGCACTGGGTTAAGTTCACAGCCCAAGTTTTCACGTGATGGTGACTAAGTTTGTAGAGTCTCTCGTGGAGGACCTTTCCCTTCTTCTTCTGAAAGAAATCATCGACCTGACATAACTTGAATCATCCTCCTGCTGAATCTCCTCCTCCTGCCGAATATGCTCTTCGTCCCAGGTCCAGGTCTCTCCCTGCCAGGCGTTCTCCTCCTCATAGGTCCATAGCTTCACCTATAAGGCTTCCTTCTCCTTCCTCCCCTTCTCCAGATGGGGGCTTTATGGGATAAAAAGCTCAAAAGAAAAATATTAAATTTATGAGAAAAAATGTGTAATTTATACTGTTTTCTCCATGAAAATTTTTGCAACAAATTTTTGACCACCCTATTGTACACTGATATTGTCCTTTCTTCTCTATTATTTTAGACAATAGATACTATGAAATACAAAAATTCTGTATTAATAATAATTTTATATTTTAAATTATAAATTGAACCAGACAAAAAAAAAATCGCGCTCGTGTTTTCTTTCAAGTAATATTAAATTCTAGAGAATTGTAGCAAATATAATAAAACAAAGTGAATTTTCGAGATAGTGTCGAGTTTTCTTGCGTCTGTGTACTTTTATAGCTTCGCGGTTACTTGACAAAGGGGGCTTTATGGGATAAAAAGCTCAAAAGAAAAATATTAAATTTATGAGAAAAAATGTGTAATTTATACTGTTTTCAGTAGATTAATCTACAAAACGGACGACTGAAAAATTCCGAAAAATAAAATTCTCAGCACTGTAATAATATCCAAATTGGAAAATTCTTGAATAATAAAATTCCCGAATTATAAAATTCTTGGATTTAAACAATTGAAAAAATTGTTTTTCAATCAATACAAAAGTACAATAATGAAATATTATTACCAACGACATTTTTTCATTTTTCAAAGTTTAAACAAATTAATGTTTCAGTTTAAAATAATGATTGAAAAAATATATTTCTGGATAAAAAATTTTGTTTCAAAGTGTGCATAAAATTGAAAAAAAAATTTTTTTAAATGTTAACGAAAATCGAATTTTTGATTAAAAAAATAAATAAATAAAAAGAAATGTCCAGATGAGTCAGTGCTGAATTAAATACAGAAAAGTTAGTTTAAAAAATGTTATTAGGTTAGCAGAAAATTTCGGGAGAAATTGTTTTTTCTTCCGAGATGCACATATTTTTAAATTTATTTTTCATAAAATGTTTATACAATCATTGTTATTTCAAATTCAAACAATAATTTTTAAAAACTTAAAATTATAAAAAAAATCTTTGATACAAATAATTGATTATTATATTTTTAATAAATTAATAATAATTAATTGAAATAAATTCGGGAATTTTATAATTAGGGATTTTTCTAGTTCAGATATTTTATAATTTGGCAATTTTCTGTCGATAATTTTAAAATTCGGTAATATTATAAACTATGGACAATTTTATTATTCAGGAATTTTTCAATTCGGTATTATTATAGGGACGAATGAAAAATCTCGAAAAATAAAATTTCCGAAAAAAAAAATATTTCAAATAGAAAATTCCCCAAGTTATAAAATTTCCGAAATATTAAAATCCCGAATTCGAAAATTCCCGAATGATTAAGTTTTTGACAGAAATTTGCCGAATCATGAAGATATCCGACACTGGAAAATTCCCGATTTTACAATAATAAAATATATTATTAAAAAAAATTGTTTATATGTTCAATGTATTTTTTTCAATTATTGTTCGAATTTGAAATAATAATAATTCAAAAAAATATATCTGAATGCATAAGAACAATACAAAAACAAGATTCTTATCACAAGAGCAATAATTTAAAAAAACTACTATGCACATGTTCAAAAAAAAAACTTGCATTGAGAAATTGAAAAAAAATTATATTTTAAATTTTCAATTTCGGTAATATTATAAACTCTTCGGGAATCTTATTATTCAGGAATTTTCCAATTTGGGATTTTTATATTTCGACAATTTTATAATTTCTGGAATTCTCTATGGGACGACTGAAAAATCCCGAAAAATAAAATGCCCGACACTGTAAAATTCCCGAATTGGAAAATTCCCGCATAATAAAATTCCCGATACTGCAAAATTCCCGAACATTTTATAATATTAACAAATTGGAAAATTCCCGAATAATAAAATTCCCGACAAAAAATTACCGAATTATAAAATATCCAAATTGGAAAATTCCCGAATTTAAACAATTAAAATTAAAAATGAATAATAGAGCCAGAATGAAATTCGTAACGACTTTGCACTTTATGTAAGAATAAAGACCTCGTTTTTAAAAAAAATTTACGAAAAATTTGAGTTCGAAGATAATAAAATTATTATTAGATTCCTGGAAAAATTATAAAATGTCCAGCGATTATCCTCTACTACAGATTCTTGTTGACATGCATACAGTAATTTTGCAACACAAAGGTAAAGATTTATCCCTCTTTCTGAGGGAAATGCAATAATTCTTATTTCATTGTTTTAAACTTTATTTTAAGGAAACTATCCTAATTCATTCAGAATTTGGATAGAAGAAGTGATTTTTTGTAAATGTTTTTCAAAATAACTTAGTTAATGCATTATTAATGACTTTGCACATCATGCCTTAGCGGAGACCTCGTTGCGCATGTTTGCATTAATTATGGAAAGTTGAAACAAATGATAATATACTATGTGCAACTTTTATTGTAACGACTTTGCACTCCGCGTTTATGTGGAAAACTCGTTGTGCACGTTTGCATTAATTCTGAGAAATAAAACAAATGATATTGAAGTGTGTGCAACTTTTACTGTGACGACTTTGCACTCCATGTTTTAGTGGAAACCTCATTATGCATGTTTGCAATTATTATGAGAAATTAAACGTAATGATAATAAAGTGTGTGCAACTTTTATGATAATGAATTTGCACTCCATGTTTTAGTGGAGAAGTTGTTGTGCATGTTGGCATTAATTATGGAAAATTAAGCAAATGATAATGTAGCGTGTGCAACTTTTATTGTTACGACTTTGCACCGTATTTCACAGTAAAGATCAGGTCATGCATGGTTGCATTAGCTATTGAAACTTCAATGAGAGATTTCACTTTCAAATTTTTTGACGAATAGAGTTAGAATGAAATTCGTAGCGACTTTGCACTCTATGAAACAATAAAGACCTCGTTTTCAAAAAATTGTACGAAAAATTCCAGTTACAAGATAATAAATTATTATAAGATTCCTGGAAAAATTACAAATTGTCAAGAGATTATCCTCCACTACGGATTCTTGTTGATATCTCTACAGTAATTTTGCATCTCTGTAGTAAAGA